>JAOQMQ010000003.1:10867408-10880565 GCA_027563845.1 Erythroxylum subrotundum
TATAAATATATTAAAATATTATATTATAAAAACATTATTATTTGTTTATATATAATAATTTAAGATAATTATACTACACCAAATAACTATTAAATAATTAAATATTATTAAAAAAATAAAATAAATTTGTAAATATTAAATAATTAATTTTGAAACATGATCAATTAAACCCAAATAATACATTAAACAAACATATATGCATGCATTAACTTAATAAAGGGTATAGTTGAATTTTAGTTCATTTCATTTCAGCTGATCGACGAAAACGCTCATAGTTGGCAGCGTTTTCGTTTTCAGCTTATTAGTTTCAATAAGCTTGTTAAAAAGCTATTTTCCAAACGTACAACCACCAATCAACAGCTGATTGGTGAGTATCCAAAAGCACCAAAGTGGCAAGAGTTATCTTTGAGGTAAACAATGTTTTTTTCTTTGTTTTCATCCATTCCAACAACAATCATTAAATAAAAGAAGGTACGAAAAGCTTTCCCCAGTTTTTTTTTTTGGCCCTTATAATGTTGTTTTACCAAGTGGACCTATTGCTTATGAATTAACCCTCCTCACTAGTACTCAAAAGGTGGAATCGTCCACTCCAGGGCGCCCCCACACCCCAGCCCGATAGAATGGTAAGAAGTAAATCACGGTTTAATTCCACTTATTTTATTCTTCCTATATTCTATATCATCTCAATCACATTTATATAAGATAAAAAAAACACATGTAAATAAGACGGAATGAAACTATTAATAAATGAAATAGGTGATTTCATCCCCACCCTGACCTCTAAATCCAAAGGTCTTATACTAGACTTATTGGTACAGTGGCAAAGGCGACATAGGAAAATTTTGACTTACTACGCAATTTCTCTCTTTTTCTCTTTGAGGACAAGAATAGTTTTCAATGACAAAATAATGATAGCATCCAATCGCCTCACACTTATTCCAAGAAAACGAAAAGGCAAAGTGGCCGCCTAAGGTACAAGCGAGAGTAAGTGATAAGTACTTACTGGGATCTTTATTGGTTAGCAAGCAATATTAGTGGTTATAAAGTCTCAGGGTTAGTTTCAAATTATATTATTTAAATATTAAGTCACCGTTTTTGGAGTCTCGTCCTCTATGAATTTTTTTTATTATTTTTCTTCAGTAAATTCTCTACATGTTGTTCTATATTTCTGTGCCTATCAGCCATGCATTGCAAGGTTCGCATTTCACATTCTTTAAGATTTAAAAAAAAATCAATTTAGTCCACCGCAAAATTTAAAGCTTCTTTTTCGTTTCTGTTTCGGCACAATTCCAGAGTTAATGTTTGATATACGTCCCTTTCCTGTTTCTTTCCCAGGTCCACCTTGCAGATTTCGTTCTGATCAATTAAGTTTTTTACTGAACAGACACTGGGGCTCAAAATAAGCCATCGAGAGATACGGCAAAGTTCAATTATTTATTGACAGAGGCTGTTTCAGAATACATGACCAAAGAGTGATCCAACACGTTAATGGAACTCTCTAGTACTACACTACTGTTCGGAAATGTGCACATCTTTCAGATAACTCATAAACCGGCTATTTTCATCAAAAACAGAAATACCGACTACAAATTTTGAAATAGCTCTACCACAATCAAATCTGATTCATAGTTTCCGTGATGGACTTCCTTGGTGTGGTTGAGACCATGATTATTTGTACATTAGTATACAACTGCGCCCGTTCCAAGCATACTGCTAGCCATCTTGCTTAGAATGCCGCTGTCAACTCTTGGCTGAATTAATCCTGCAAATGCTATCTTATGTAAGACTTAACAGTACACTAAAAAAACTCATTAGAAATCTCACAGGCACTGTACAACAAACCGTTCAAAGTTTAAGATGGAAGCAAATGATTATCATCAGGACAGATGAAATTTTCACCTTATGATCACCACCTAAATACTTATCAGATGCTGTGCACTGACCAAAGACTTCGTAGAAGCATTTTCAACACGGAGACTAACAGAAAGTTCGCAAAACATAAACAAAAATGACAAATTTCCAGGTGAAGTCAAAAGCTTAACCTTATCATGATATCAGAACTCAACAACCAACCCATTTTTCGGACTTTGTTTCATCACTAGATTATGAAAACCCAGGAGTTTAACCGTGTAGGATCCACAGAAATTCAAAATGAAAGGAAGAATACTACTTTGACTGAGAAAGAAAGGTCAATTCAGGGCTACCGAAACGACAGACAAGATTGGCTCCCCCAAACAGTTGTTATGCACATTCACTCATCCATGTCCACTTTGCCAGAAAATTTTATCAGTGATGAAGAAAATGATTTAGAATTTAAACCTAAGTAGGTTATTTGGCATGTCATTCTGCAACATTTAAGGTTGGTCTTCCAGATTACTGGTTGCATGTGGAAGAACACCAGTCACTGGCTCGCTGACACTTCGAGGTAGATTATCTGTAAAAAGCTCCTTAAGACCCTGAAAGGATACCAGTCATATAAACAAGGAGGCTGCAGAATCATCACATGGAAATCCTATACAAATAGTTGATTTGCAATTAAGCTGCCAAGTAATCACTCAGGAAGATTGTAATTTCAAAGTGTGTAGGTGCAACTGTATGTATGTACGTGGAACCCATGTAAATAGGAGAGGGGTTGAGGTAGAGAGAGTAAGATGAAAGAAGCCCAAATTGATGTCTTTATACTTAAAAAGGCACATACCGGCAAAGTTCGAACTTCAGAGTATGTGAGTGAACTATGAGTTATCCCAGAATTTTTAAGCCCCTCCTGCAAGGAGATATTGAACCAACAGTTAGAACTACTACCTGGAAGAGTTGCCAAGTACATCCTAGACTTCATTAATGTGAAGAAACAAAAGACTTCGAGTATCATGCACATAATGGAAAAGATTGGAAAAGTGTTGAAAGAAGCTATGTCATTCTTCCCAACTACAAAATCAAAATATTGCCGCACACACTTGAACAGGATGGCACAACTGCATGAATAGAGGAAATGAAAAAATAACCCTCCTTAGATTTGAATTATCTTGTATGCACTCTTACATCTTGAAAGTGCATGAACAATACACCAATTTACTTCTTAAGTGACAATTTCTTACTTCCAGGAAGATCCAATCCTGCATGCACAGAAGAAAGGAAACAATTCCATTCCTTCTTTGCACAAGTAGACATAGGTCACTCCTATTTCTTATCACAAAACGAACTCTTACCTCACAAATATTGAATCGTAAATTTTGACTAATAATCTCATGGAAAATATTCTGAATGTCTAAGACAGCAAACAGTTTGATTAATGAAACATTTTCAAACCTGCAGAGACTCCAGTTCTTTACTCCTCCGAATATTTTTGCCACCAACAAAGTTGCAGAGGTAGAGAACACCCTCATTTGCAAGATCCTGCCATCAAACACCTGGATAAGTTCACAAGTACATAGGAATCTGAAAGGCCAACAGCCAATGCAGTTGCCATCAATATGTGTTCAAATAAATCAAGAAACTAAAGGTTTTGTTTCATCTTTTTTTTTCTTCCTCCTCTTCTCTTACCCCACTCAACAGTTTACCATCTAGTTGATTATTCGATAATACACGAACTATTTCAAGATGATTATATAAAACCTGACAAAATAAATGGTGCTGGGCAATTTCATTCAGTTTCATTTTAACACCTTATTTAGATGAAAACCCATTTTCTCATTTTTGCTTTCTTTGATTTTCAAACAAAAAATATCAACTGGAACAGTACAAGCCAGCATTAATTCCGTTTAAAATCATTAAATCATGGCGGAGAGAGATTAACAAATGTGAAGAATTCAGGATTAAGTCACTTAACTCCTTCAAGCTAAACTCCTGTACAACAGGAATAATAGCAGCATGCCCAAAGATGCACAAGACTACAGTCTACAATGCTTTTGATATTTAGCAATTATGCCCTCCAGTTCAAAACAAAGTCTTGAGCAAATAATTTCAAATCGCTTAGCACTCTCATAACCAAATTCACGCAAGCTGTTACAATAAGACTATCAGTTAAACAATCTTTAACAAGAAACAAAATCAATGTAGCCCAATAATACATACTACCTGCTACTAATTTCTTTTACTACATACACCAGCCTACACATTAATGGCTGTGTTTTGAGAGCACTTAACAATTAAAATATAAGATACATGTAAACTACGGTATCAACTTGTCAGGACTATATACTAAGCATATCAAAAAGACTTTCATAGATACAATCAGCATCAGCATGTGCAGATAGACACAGTAATCAGGCATATTAGATATAAAATAGAGCACTAGAAAAGAAAAGAGTTCTACCTGCTTCCTCCCTATTGTACCTATCTTCCCATCCTGTAGTAAGAGGCAGATAAAATATCATGAAGTCAAACAAGGATAAAGACATGATGTCAACTGAAATCAGATTGGAAAAATGAAATAATGCTTCCTTGTCCTCTGTCTCCTTATAACAGTTAGAATAAAAAGAAAATACGACACATTGATAACGAATTTTTTCAATTTATTTGTAGTGGAATGAAAGAAACGATCCAGTGAAACTTGTAGTAAACAAGTCTTTTTTAAGCTTTTTGACTTTTTTCTCCATTTCAGCCCTTCAAGAGAAGTGAAAAATTGCTGCAACAGGAGTCTGAAACTCTTCTTTGAGAGCAACTCAGAACCATGACAAAAGAAATCACATGGTGGCAAGAATGATGAATGCTAGAAAAACCAATGAGTATCATCAATCAGGATAAATGTGCCAAAATTCAAACCTACCAAACCAGAAACTAAAGACTGCAACTCCCACAACTCAGATCCAATCTGTGAAATATTTTCGGAAGCAGAGTGAACCTGATTAAATATAAAAAAATATTAGGATGGTAGCAGAGAGAATTTGTATGTTACGTATCATAAACAGTGCTTATCTCATATCCAGTGTGAATTGACTCAATCATGCACCAGGTGAAGTACTGCATCTAGTTGAGGAATACCAAACTTTTTACATTAAGCATTACCCTCATGCCTAAATTGAGTTCTCAGATACTAGAAAAGGAATTGAAAGTTTAACTATCAGCTTTGATGAAGTCCAACACAATGTTCCCTTTTTCAATTATTGATGGATAGACTACAACTAGGGATTTTGTTATGGTTTTTTTATGCTTATTATAAAAGCCAACCAATTCAAAATTAATAGAAGAATTCTCTTTACCTTGGTCCAAATTTTAACATGTTTAGTCAAGAGTGAGAAAAAGAAGGAAAATGATGATTGAATTTGGGGTTGGTTAAGTTATAATCTTACATCTCTTTCTATGGCTTTTGAGATTTCCTTTTGACCCTCCATTTTATCATCCAACATCTGTATTCGCTGTGTTAAATGCTTCTTTGCAGCCTGGACAAAAGAGTGATGGAAATACATTCAACATCTATATAAATGTTGCATGAACGTAGGTGGACCCTGTAACATACTTCATATCATAAGATCTATAATGCCCAATGCCACCAAAGTGAAAATGATCAATAAGAAATAAACAATTGGGAAAGAGTTCAAAGCTAAATGAAAATAATCACATGTCTAAATAAGCTATAATGTCTACCCAACCCTTTTTTGTGATCATTGCTCATGCTAACCTACCCTCATCGAAAACCATCCTTGGCTTAAAAATGGATAGAAGAAAATGCAACAAGAAATATTCATAAAGTATACAGAACTTGACTTTATCAGAACTTACAGACAAAGTCTCCGACACCTGCTCCAAATGTTTTGTCAAGTTTGCAACAGCAGTTGCCATATTACGCTTTGTTACATACATGAGATCTGAAAATTTTATACCCTGATTGCCAAAAGAATCATTAACAAAGAAAGTGAGTCTCTTGAAAGTACCTTGATGAGTTAGAATTCATGTAATATAAAATAAAAGAATATAAAAGGTACAATCACAATTAAATAAAGTAATATACAAAATTAGAGACTGAATAAAACAAGCCAATGAAAACAGTTTGATATTCACAGCACATACCTTCCACCACATGTAACCATAACTCAATAAACCCAAGGTAGCAACAGGAACTATGAGACCTGAGCAGTTACCTGCACAAATCATGAATAAAAATCAGAAAATTCCCTGGACTTATTTCAAAACATTTTGAAAGGAACCATATCACTAGAATATACCTATTTGGCTAGAAGCCCCATTCAGAATTATTTGGGGTTGCATTCGATGACGTTGGAGCTCATTTTGCAACGTTTTCAGCTGTGTAAACCAGAAAGTTACTGAAAATAAGTTCCAAAACTAAAAAGTAGTACCAGTGCGTAAGTCGAATGCATCTTAGTCTGTTTAAATTATCCTGATAGAAAAATTACACAAACAAAATATAAAACAGACTTACTTAACTAGGCCAGATCCTTACTACCTGTTCGGAAAGAGGGTCAGAATCACCTTCTGATTGTCCACCAGAATTCTCTAATCTTCTAGTCAATGCCTTCCAAACACATTAAACAAACCACAATTGCCATAAACAGATTGAATGAAACTCACGAGAATTTAAATGAAACTATGATTTCGCTAAACAAGAAATTCCAAACAAAATACACGTCAAGAAAATTTCAGTAGAACTGAGCTAAAAACAATAAAACAAGATGAAGCTTATTGAAGTGACTTTCTCCAGTTTCATAGCAATCATAAGCCATGCCAAACTCAATTAACTCGAACATAACTAAGCAATAACTTTAAATTCCACGCCACTTAATCAAAATAGAAATAGAAAAAACCGAAAATCAAACAAAATAATGAAAACCCAGCTAGAAAAATGAATACGAGAAATATCAACAAAGAGTAGTACCTGGAGATGACCAATCAAATCAGACAATTTACCATCGTTGGCCAGGACTGTAGCGGTGTAGCCTATACAACGACAACACAGAGGTCAAATTAAGAACAGCAGCAGACGTATGCATAGAAGTCCAAGAAAGTTATAAAGATCGCAGGTGGTCGGAAGTGGCACCTGCTCCAGCAAGGAAAACGATCTTGGAAAGTCCAATTCCAGATTGCATAGCCATGGCGGTGATCTGGCGAAACCCTAGGTGGTCAGGCTGTGATTCCGGAGAGGAGTAATCAACTGTCCTCGGTAAGTGGTGAAGTATTCAACTGGGGCTGTTTGGGGCGGTCAGGTCGTAATGGACTGGATTAGTTGATTTGGGTCAACTATTTAACCCGTGAATCGGTCCGAAAACTTGTACCAGCAAAGGATAAGCAACATAAGCAAGAATCGACGTCGCAGTGGAACAAATTTTAAAAAATGGCATATTAAATGTTAAATTATATTTTGAATCTAAAATTTTATCCTAATTGTCAAAATTAAAATTATGTTAATTATAAAATTTTAATTTAATATAAATATAATATAATATTAAGTCAACTATTAATATTGTTGATAAATTGTCATATAATCACTCTTTAATATTAAGTTAGTAGACAATAAAAATAATTTTATTTAATTAAAATAATTAAAATTTTCAAATATTAATTTTATCATACTTATCTCTATTGCAACGTTTCATCTACATCAATCATTTATATTTTTTGTCATTCTTATTTAAAAATTTTAAATCATCAACACTTTGAGTTTTTAGTCAACTTTTAATATCTTTTTTATTTCACTTGAGTTTTTAGAGATTTCATTCTTGGCGAGAAGTTATCATCCCTAAACTCAACCAATCTATGAATGAAAAATGTGTTGATTCTTCTTTCATTGTTTTTCAATAAGTATTCCATTAGATGTCAATTGCAAAGTTCAACCAACATAGGCAATTAAATGCCCGATTTGCCCCATACTTTTATTTATTTGATTTTTATATTGTTTCTTCATTTCAAGATTCATACTTATAATTTTAGATGGCTCGTGTGCCTTTCAATAAAGAAAGTATAAAGTTGGTGAATGAAGTTTTACTTTGACATATGTAGAAATTGTTAGATTTCAAAATGTTATATAAAGATATAAGTAGGAATAATAAATTTGTTGCAAATTTATTTATTGGGCTTTGCTTAAAAGCTTAATTACAAGGAAATCAAAGCAATTCACTCAAAAGTGTCAGAGGTTCAAAAACTTACAAAAAAGAAGGGCAAAAAATTTATAGATAATAAAAAAAAAGACAAAAGGATGATAAAATTAACACTTCAAATTTTTAAATTTTTAACAATTTAATTATTTAATTAAATAATAAAAGTATTTTTATTATTTTTATTATATAAGTGTATTCTAATTTTGGATTAGAGAGAGTTACTCGACAGTCCATATTAGTCACGTTAATTGTAGAATTAACGTTAGGCTATAATTGTAATAAATTGAAATTTTGTATATTTAATTAATATAATTTTTAGCTTTAGCTATTATTATAAAATTGACTAATGTTTTAAATTAAAAACATAATTTGTCATATATTAAAAACCTAACTTTAAGTCAAAGCTCCAAATTTATCAACTTTGTATTAATATATATAAAAAAAGCATTATAGACAATAGTTATGCAGTGGTAAACATAAATTATCCACATTTCAATAATCAATAATCAATATTTATTAAAACAAAAAATTGTGATGTTGTGATGCAGTTAACAAGAGTCATGAATAATTAAGGGAGAAGAAGAAAATGTGACGATGGCATTAAGATGTTAATAGTGAGTTATAAAACATCATTGAATTATTTGTTGTAGATTGTAATTAGAAGGATTCGTATTATATTGTAATTGGACAAATTGCTTAAACCTAACAACTATCTAAAGGAGTTGTTGAGTTTGTTGTTAGTTGTCAAAGAAACAATTAACTTCTTTTCTTTTTTCACTCCCTCAATCTCTTTCTAATTCTTTTTAATCCATGCAATTTCATAATTTTATAAACTTTAGATGCTTTTTAGCTACATCAATTTAACATTAGTGCAAATTGCTACTTACAGTATTATGGGTGACAATGGCCAAAGGTAGACGAGCGTGTAACCATAGGAGGTTCAAGGAATCCATAAAAACATAAATGAAGGATTTTGAAATGAGATATGAGAAGATTATACTAGAGTCAAAACAATGACGTAATAACTTCAAAAAACTTGTAGGCCTCAACGTATGGAAGTCATAGGCAAAAAATTAAGGATTGTGTCATCTGAAATATTTCATATAGGATGTTTTGTACCAAAAAGATTTAGTATATTGGAGTTTTCACATTTTGAAAGAAAAATGGTAAGGAAATGGATCTAGAAATGCAAACATATATTTCCTCTTAATGGAACCCCTCTTAAATTGAAAGTGTAAATTGTAGAGATACATTTGAGTTAGGAAACATTATGGTGCCATTAGTTGTACATGAAAAATAGATCGACTACTGAGGTTCCAAGTTAGGAGAGTATATTTTGGATCTAAAATAAAGTTTGTAGATCCAACATTTTTGGAGATAGTTGGAGAATTGAAGGATTTGGTACAAACTATTTCTATGAAGAAATATTGTTTAAAGTTTGATGAATTTTCATATAATTTGTTGATTATAGAGTTGGATTTGGTTCATTTGTTTCTAAAATTACTAAAGAGTGGCATTAAAATATGCAATGAATATGCTAAATACCTAAAGTTTACAATTGACATGTTATTTGGCGAGGAAATAGGAAATGGTACTTCAAACTTGTCAATTATGATATAAGATAAGAAACATAAGTCATTTTGGAAAAATATCTAATGCATTAATGACGATGAATAATGATAGAATATTGGATACACATATAGCTCAAGTAAAGCAATTAACTCAAGTTATATACTCTAAATTTACTTAAGCATCAATTAATAAGGACTTAGATGAAAAATGGCAAAGGATATATTATTTTAGTGTAATTATAAGTATAGCCAAAGACATAACTTTAAAAAAAATTTAGATATACATAATTGAAAATGTGGTAGAAGAAAATAAGAGAATATAGTTAGTAGATGAAGGTTTTAGTAATGGACACGCAAAGAACCTTAGAATATCATTACAAGCTATAACTAAAACGGTAAATGATGGGTTAAAACAAATAATTGTGATTGATTTCTATAGAAATAAGCCATTACATAGATTAATTGATTGTGGGAGTACCCATATAATGGGAAATCACCTAAAAATAAATCTTAAAGAACTCACAAAAAAGATTGAAATCTCACCAAAACAAACTAAATAAGATTTTTAAAGAACTGATATGTAAATTATGAAGAGTCAAGAACTAAATTCATAAGTGTATGAATGTCATAAAGAAGGAATTCTTTAATAATTTCTAAAGAACAATAGATAAAGCACTCATGACTCTCAATATTCAATAATATGTAACTCAAAATTTTATATCTTCTCAAATTGCAGCTTTTGTAATTGTTCCAATAGGCATATGTAATTGATCTTCTGATTAGCTATTTATGCTTGAGTCATCATAATTTTTTTGGATTTTGGGATAATGACTAAAGGAGGATGTGATTTGGTGAAGATTGATTAAGTCAAATATGCTTGGAGAAGGGATGTAGTAGTTGAGTCCCTTAATGTGTAAGAATTTTGAATGGTTTATAAGAGGCTAAAAATTTTGTATATACACGTTTGTAAGTTTTGTAGGTGAGTATTGCACGGTACAATTTTATAAAAGGAATAATGGAGTTTGAGTGAAAGGGAAAGAGGTGAATACTAGTTAGTAGTGTGAAGGAACAAAATTTTATTGAGGTATCTAATAAGAGAATGACAAAGTTGTTCCAATTTTAAACAACATCAAACTAACTTTATAAGATATTACTGAACAAGAAACGCAATTAGTCTTGTTCAGCTAGATGTATACAGACTAAAGAAACAAAAAAGGATAATGAAGAAGTAATGGACAATGGGAATGCAATAAATATGAAAAATATTTTTATGTCAATATGCAAATATGTTTGTGGAACTATCTCAGTTACCTTTAAAGAGGTCATATAATCATCAAATTCTTTAATGGAAGGTACTGAAGGTTGTTAACTAGAGATCTTATAGGTTGGCATTGGCTTATTCAGCCAAAGAGATATGGGGGTCTTGGCTTCAAAAGTTCTAGATTGATGAATGTTGCTTTGTTGGGTAAGTTGGGTTGGAAGTTATTTTTTAATGATTCTAAGTTGTGGGTGGAGGTGTTACGTTGTAAATATTGTAATGGGGGGTCTACTCCCTTTTTTGCTAAGGGTTTGGATTCTAGTTTATGGAAGGGGGTAGTTAAGAGTTTTGATTTATTGTTTCCTCTTTCAGTTTGGACGGTTGGTGATGGTTCACAGATTAGTCTTTGGTTTGATAATTGGTGCTCGGGCGGTCCTTTGGTGGATCATATGGATGGCTTGTCAGTAGGGGAAGCACATTTTCGGGTAGCGCATATAATTACTGATGGTTCTTGGGTTTTTTCGAGCTTACGTTCTGCCATTCCGAATCATCTCAAGGAGGTTATTTGGGCAATTCCTTTGCCTTTGTTTACTTCGGTGCAAGATAATATGTCGTGGAGTTTTTCTCCAAATGGTGCATATTCGGTTCGAGCAGCTTATAAAGCACTTCTTTCGGAAGAGGTGTCTACTGTTTCTGTTCCGTCTTACTTTTCTTGGTTGTGGAAGGTGGGGGGTCCACCGAAATTTAAACATTTCTTATGGTTACTTGGGCACTCATGTCTTCCGACAAATTCTTTGAGGTTCGCACGGGGTTTGACTACTTCTAATTTGTGTGGGGTGTGTTTTTTATATACTGAGTCTCCTTTGTATTTGTTGCGTGATTGTTGTCGTGTGGTTGCATGGTGGCAACAGTGAGATGTTCCTGTTAATTTTTTTTACTGCAGAAAACTTGGTTGATTGGTTAGCCTTGAATTTGCATGCTCATACTGTGGGTCCTTTTGAGTTTGCCTGGGCACATTGGTTTCTGACAGGTATTTGGTAGTTGTGGACAGCTCAGAATCTATTGATTTTTCAACAGGAGTTTCTTTCCGTAACAATTTTGAATGGTTGTGTCTTTAAAGTGGCAATGTAGGTGTCCCTGACTTCTGTTTCAACACCGAAGCTTCATGGTGTACGGCGATGGATTGGTTGAATTGCGCCGCCATCTGGTTGGGTGAAGTTGAATTGTGACGGCAGTTCTATTGTTAACCCTGGGCTGACTAGTGGTGGAAGATTGTTGCGTGATTCATTTGGTCGTTGGCTCGGGGGATACTCGTTTCAAATTGGTGTTTCAACTATCTTGGTGGGGGAGTTATAGTCCATTCGAGATGGTTTGATTTTTGCGTGGACTCACGGTTTTCGGCAAGTCATTGTAGAATATGATAGCATGGAGGCAGTGCGGATGGTGACTTGTGATGTTATCTTTTCACACCCCCTGTCTGTGTTAGTTGTGGATATTTAAGCCTTACTTGCTAGGAATTAGAGTTGCTCTATTAGGCATGTGCTTAGGGAAGGTAATTTTGCAACAGATTGTTTGGCAAAATTAGGTCATGGCATTGCTTCTAATTTTCAGGTTTGGGATGATATTCCTAATGCCCTCTCCTTGATTATATGGGCTGATGCCTGTGGTATTTCTTTCATGAGGTAGTTTTAGTTTCTCTTTATTGTAACAAAAAAAAAGGACTTGAGAAGGATGCTGTAAAAGAGTTGGTGCAAGAAATATTGAAATGAGAAATCATTCAATATACTCATTTTTCACTCTCATGGTATTAGTTAAAAAGAAGGATGACAGTTAGAGGTTGTGCGTTGATTATAAATATCTTAATAAGTAAGCCATTATGAAAAATTTTTCTATACTTTTGTAGAAGAACTTTTGGATGAGTTACAAAATGTTAAGTAGTTCTCTAAACTTGATTTAAGGGCTAGCTATTACCAAGGATAACAAATTGAAAAAAAAAACATTCAGGACTTATGAATAACGGGAAAATTTTTCAATAATTACTGTTTAGTAGACTCATTGAAGTAATTCAACATATTGTTGTCTGCAGAACAGATTGTGGCACCGTCGAGGGATTTCTGTCAATCCACAAAATGGGATGATACGGGGAAGAATTTTTATCTAAACATTAATTGGTCGAGTATTAACAAACTAGATATATATATGGGGCTACGATCACCGACGGAGCCACATGGGGCCTAGTGGTGCACTGGGCCCCCCAAGTTTTTTTTTTTAAAATAATAT
>JAOQMQ010000003.1:10897233-10912780 GCA_027563845.1 Erythroxylum subrotundum
CGGGAAGGTCCCGGCAACAAAAATTTTTGTTTTCCGCACCTTGTACATGTGATGTACATCCCGGGATTTTCCTACATGCACAGCAAAGGTATTCAATTTAGAGAAGGTGTCAATCATGACTATGTATACGGAGGAGAATGCAAAGCTATGGCGAAGAATTAGAACCTCTAACGACATCAGTGTGAGTAGACCTTGCATTGACACTTGGGAGTAGATGAAGAAGCAACTAATGGACCAATTCTTCCCCACGGACACTTCATAGCTCGTTAAAGAAGCTTTGAAGTGATTGAAGCAAGATGGCTCAGAGGATATGAGGAAATTCACATCTTTGATGTTAGACGTACAGAACATATATGATGAAGACAAGTTGTTCAATTTCATAAGTGACTTGCTAGGTTATGCGTAAATGGAGCTTTAGAGGTAGAACATAAAAGACCTCCCAAGCACGATAGTGATTGCAAATGCCTTGATAGATCTCCAAATGCCCCCACCAATTTGAAATAACAACAAGGATGAAAAGAACACATAACGTCTTAGAGAAAGGCAAGGGGAAGGTATTTGATTCTTCTAAATGTAAGTCTAAGAAAAAACAAAACGAAATATTGCCTGTTTCATTTGTGAAGGCACAAATTTTACTTTTGAATCCTCAAGACAAAAGGTGGGTGAGGAGAAAATAAATTCCATGGTTGTAAAGGATCAAGGAAAAGGAGTTGACGACTCGACGGAAGAAGTCTATCTCAAAAATTATACTATATTACGCATAATAGGCCTTATAAAAAATCGTCCAAACAAAAGCAAGGACAAACTCGACAAAGAGGGACAATAATACATCATAGATGTGCCAATGACTAAAGAGTCTTTAAGGGATCCACATCCAGAGGTGTGCCCACAAATTATTTTGAAGGAAGAGTCGAGTTCTTAATGGGGGTAGTTTGTTAGACCCCTAAATCCTAATAATAAAATCGTCCAGGTGTTGGTAAGTCTTGACCAATTTTTGACACTTAGGACGATGAAACAAGATAAAGACTTGCAAGTAGATAAGAAAAACACGTATTATCAATAGAAGCTTGAAAGTAGGCAAGCATTGGCATGCATTGGTACACATTGCGGTAATCTTCAAAGAAATGAAAGATTCGGATGTGAGACCAAAAGATAGCTTGAGATGAACCTTAAGTTGAAGGTTAGCTGGATCACATACATAAGGGAGACATATGAAAGCTCTAAGGACTTAATTTGTGCTTAAATAGACGAACAATGACTAATGGACTTGACATTGGTAAGAATTGGACTAGACCATTATGTTATGAAAATTTTTAAGCTTAAATGACTCATCATCAATAAAATAGAGAATTAAAGGGAGATCTTGGATAATGTGGTGGATAAGATCACAGTAGATATACATCAGCTTTAAAACATAAAAACCATATAGAAGGATCATCTAATGATAATGGAGTTCTTCATGGATATAAATGTATCTTTTCTAACTAATTAAAATCTCTTATCTTGTTAGTTGGGATGTATATAAATCCTATCAGATAAAGTTCTATTTGGATGGGGTTGTCATCCAATTAGTTAGTATGATGTAATGTAAAGATAGATGTAATCTAGTTAGTTCAGTTTGATTAGGATTCTAAATTATAAAGCCAGGGATTAATATAAATAGCTTATTTGTGTCTTGCTCCTTAGAACATAGATAAGTGGGAGGGGAACACATTGAAAGAAAGCATTCTTTTGTATACTCCTAGGGAAGTAATAAAGATTGATTTTTACCATAGCTCTTGTGTGTTTATTGTTGCAAAACGATTTCATAGTATTCTTACTTGAATGTGAGATTTAAACACTTTGAGGGCATGAGGCATTCGAGAATAAGGTTTTGTTCGCCAACGATTATATAGAAAGACTTAGTCTTATTTAAACAGACCAAAGTGAGATTGTTATGCAAAGTAGTAGGCGTGACTTTGGTATAAGTTCAGTTTTTAGGAAAATCTTTGTATCAATAGGTATCAGAGCCAAAATATTGATATGGAAAAAGGAAACAATTTGACAAAGCATGTCAATAGAGTAAAGATACTCATAGGGCCAATTCCTCAAAGGGAGGAAGATGTTACTTTCTACTAATCTCAGTTCGAGATTTTGAAGGCACAGATCCAACAATTGCAACATCAAATAGCAGACTTGATGAAAGCACAATAAGATTCTAGATTGGAAATCACGATCCTAAGATTTGTCATTGCAACATAGGATATTTAGCGTGCCAAAAGCACTTTGGTGAAACTGTGAGAGTCCCAAGTTTTCGATGGCAAGCAAAGTGCCAAGGAGCTTGAAATTCTTTTTAAGATATAGAGCAATACTTTGCATCGATAAATGTATCCTATTCGAAGAAGATGTCAATCACGAGTATATATATGGTGGATGATGCAAAGTTGTGGTAGAGAATGATAACGTCTAATAAACCTCTATTGACACTTAGGAGAAGATGAAGAAGGAGCTAACGAATCATTTCCTTCTCAAAAACACTTCATGGCTCGCGAAAGAAGCTTTGAAGTGTTTAAGGTAAGATGGATCAGTGTGGGAGTATTTGAGGAAATTCACATATTTGATGTTGGATATATAGAACATGTTTGAAGAAGACAATGAAGCTTTGGAGGTAGAACGTGAAAGACCTCCCAATCGCAATAATGGCTGCAGATGTCTTAATAAATCTCCAAATGCCTCCACCAATTTTGAACTAGAAATGAGGACAAAAAGAAGGGTGGGATACAGCATGGCTCGAAGAAAGGCGAGGAGAAGGTATATGATTCTTCTCAATACAAGTAAGAAACAAATAAAACGGGATATTACTTGTTTCATTTATGAAAGGATATATGTTGCTCATGAATGCCCAAGATAAAAGGTGGGTGAGGAATAAATGAATTCCATGGTTGTGAAGGATTGAGGAGAAGGAGCTGAAGATTCGATAGAAGAAGTCTATCTCAACAATTATGCTATATAGGGCATAATAAAGCTTGTGAAGGAGCGTCTAATCAAAAGTAAGGACAAACCCAATAGAGAGGAAAATGTTATGTTGGAGATGCACTAATGACTAAGAATTCTTTGAGGGAAACACATTTGGAGGAGTGCACACAGACTATTTGGAAGAGGACATCAAGTTCTTCTAGTGTAGGTGGTTTGTTAATCCCTCAGTCTTAATAACAAAATTATGCAAGTATTAGTGAGCTTTAACCAATGTTTGGCACTCAGAACGACAGAACAAGACAAAAACTTGCAAGTAGGCAAGGAAAATAGGCATTGTCAATGGAAGCTTAAGAGTTGGCAAACGTTGGCATACATTGGTGCACATTGCGGTAATCTTCGACAAAATGCAAAAGTTAGATGTAAGATCAAAAGATAGCTTGAGATGTACCTTTGGTTGAAAGTTAGCAAGATCATATGCATGAGGGAGACATGTGAAAACTCTAAGGATTTAATATGTGTTTAAATAAGTAGACCATGACTAATGGACATATAAGCATTGGATCAAACAAGTATGCTATGAAAGGCTTTAAGCTTGAATAACTCATCATCAATGGATTGAGATAATTGGAAAATCTTGAATGATGAGGCATATAAGATCACAGTAAATATACATCAATAGGATCATCTGAAGATGATGGAATTGTTGTCTAATTAATAAGATAATGTCCTATTTGGATAAAGGTGTGATGTAATATGATTAATATGATGTAATATGATAATGATAAAGGTGATCTATTTAATTCAGTTCAATTAAGATTCTGAATTATAAAGATAAGGATATTGCTGCTTAGAATAAAGATAAGTAAAAAGAAAATACATTGAAAGAGAACATTCCTTTGTATACTTTTGAAAAAGTAATAAAGATTAATATTTACCATAACTCTTGTATGTTTCTTATTACTTATGATTATTTAATACTTTCGCAATATTTTTATTCGAATGTAAAAGTAAACAATTTGAAGATCATGAGACATTTAAAAATCAGATTTGTTAATCAACAATCACATGAAAAGGTAAATCTCGCTTGAAAACTTAAATGAGTATGTTGAAGAAATAAACCTGATTTCAATATAAGATTGGTGCCAAAAATACTTTTATAACAATTACATTCTACCAGACTAAATGCATTAAATTGAAAATCTAATACTCCCAACACACAAGCTCCTTACTTTGCAGCGGTTAGAAAGGTCATCAATTATACGCAATTTTTTTAAAATATTTTACAAAGAGACTTTGTAACTCAAAACCCTTGACCTTCCGATCACAAAAAATTGCTCCAAATCTTGCCGGACTTTTGCAAATTCCACTGCACCAAAATATACGAGCCACGACTTTTTAAAGCAAGATATGGCAAAGAATATGAATAGAACTCAGTAATAACCGTCTTACACCAGGTCCGTAGCTGGGGAGTTTTGTAAGAAGCTTTACGCTTTCATGCATCAAAGAGATTAGAATATTGATCTTAAAGAATACGAATGGATTTCGTAAGCTTGATGCGTTCATGCATTAAAGAGATTAGAATATTGATCTTCATGTTAGTCTATGCATATACTTCCAATCTGACTTGAAAATATCAACCTAAAGTATTTCTGTTCAAGAGTGGGGAAATGCAGTAGGCACAAGCATCGCAACCAACATGGGAAGGTTCCTTCCTTGGAACCAGGCAAACATTTAACAGTTACTTGTTACAGCACGCACAAGTCTTTGTTCCAACAATATTTAAACAGACTGCGGACCATCTCTAAACTTTCCATGTCATGGCGCCAGAAAGACTAATCAGCAGTCCAACTCTGCTCCACAATTTCACGAACTCTTCTATTGTATTCGCGCTTGTTCTCACTAAACATTCGTGCAGCTTCTGAATTTGCAGGTGAGTTTGGGTTTGGGTCGCATAGTAATGACTGCAACAACAAATAGTGAAATTATAAACATCAGATTTCAAATTGTAAGAATCTATAAGTATGCATGTGACATATTGGGGGGATGGATAACAATTAGGGCCCAAGAGAAGTATTGGAAGAATGTGCGTTACCTGGATTGATGTGAGTATGGCTGCCACATCATAAATGGGACTCCACTGATTTTGTAGAATATCCAAGCAAATGCTTCCGTCTGCATAAACTGAAGGAGAGGCAAACCAATAATGACATTTAGAGTCATATGGCATGAATAGACAAAATTATGCATCTCATCACACAGAATTTTCTTACAGTTCTAGAAGTGATCGACCAGCATGGAAGAAACGAGAACTGCAAACTTGAAGGTCGTTACTTATTATGTGCCTTAAAACTTCAGAACCAACTACACGAATTTCCTCCCAACAGTCTAGAATTATTGATAAATCTTTTCATTCTCATGCTTAACTTATCTATTATTGCAATTGACAGATTAAGATGTGCAAAGGCTAGAAGCAGGTTTATCAAAGATGTACAACTCTACGCATAAACATATTTTGGTTAATAAGAATTGTTTTGGTACTCTCTGATAACCGACAATTGAATCCTACATTTGAAATGGAATTTCTATGAAGAGGATTATCTACAATTAAAGAGCATTGCAAACTAACTCTTTATTGACTGGTGAAATGAAATGGAATAATTCAACTCAACTTCCAAGCAAGAGACAGTTTCTTATGCGATCAATGGTCAGGAATAAGGTGTCAAGAAGAAAAAAAGATAAATGCTGTTTTATCCAACTTACTGTTTGGATGGAACATTCGAGACACAAAGCGCACTGTAGGAGGCTTGTTAGGATAATCTTCTGTAAATTGAAGTGTCAACTTGAACGTACCTGAAGAAGCATTGCATACATCATAACATGAATTTGGTTTCTCAAAAACTAAGACCTAAGCCCAACAACCGTCTTTCATAAGTAAAATAACAATCTATACTAAAAACAGAAACCGTCTACATCAAGATGAACTTATTCTAGAGTATAATAAAATGAAGAATATTGCAATAATGACATGATCCTAACCAAAACACCAAGAGAAACTAGCACATGTTTGCAAATAACAGGGTTAAATATGAAGCTTTCAAAAAAAAAAAAAAAATCTAAGGAAGCAATATAACCATAATGGAATTTCCCAAACACCTCTTGCAGCATTACAGGCATTGTATAGGTAGTCAATCTTCATTGTTTATTTTGAATGCATGATAGGCATGCAAGCATAAAATAGAAAAATATATGTAGCTAGCCAACACTAAGCTAGTTCTGAATGTGAAGTAGATCATATGTTCATATTTTCCTGTATATGTCTCATAACAGTTTACCATGTAAAAGAAACTAGCTAAAACACTGATTTGTCCAAAATCCTGAAAAACCAACTTCCTCAAATATTAAATTCAAATACCTCATATGAATTATCTCCATCTCACCATATATAGCTGATAATTGATAATGTCTACTAAACAAATAAGGAAGAAAAACAACAGCACAGGAATAGAACACCAACTGAGAAGCAAAAGCAAGTAAAAAGATCAGAAACATCTTCCTTAAAGACAGTATATATCCTAGGATCTGGTGAATATAACAATTCACATCACTAATTAACAACCACAATTGCAATAATTCATGTTACTAACCGACATCAATCAAGATTTGGGCAATAAAATTAAAAAAATGGATGCCATAGATAATCTTCTTTCCTCAGATCATGCAAAGGAGTCAGCTTACCTCCATCCCATGGTGTGTCATCAGGCCTGCAAATCATCCAATAAAGAGCATAAGGACACTGTTGGAATGTTATGTATCTAAAGCCATTTGAAAATCACAGAGAACCAACAGAAGAGAAGTAAAGGAGGACAATGATGATCGAATAAGTAGCAGAATTTTTGTCAATAAAATTAATATCTTATCTTGACATACCCGAATATAACAGCATTCCATAGCATAATGTTGTTGTCTTGCGGAGCACCACTAATTCCAGCAGGAGGATCTTGTTGTAACCTCTTAAAATCCCTCATCAATCTCTTCCTTGAAGGAGTTGACATCTTTGCCGATACACGTTCAATCAAAAAAAGATGTCAACAACTCAAGAAGTACTTCACGCTCTACCCTGTTCAATTAGAAAACACGTCAACAGTTTCTCAGTCTAGCTTATAAGATCCAATTGCCTTAATAATGACGCTACAGGACAACTTTCGGCTACTGAAACAATAATAGCGCCATCTAGCATCATTTCAGTTTAAAAACGACATCTAGACATCAACCCACGAATATAATCGACAGCAATGCCCTCGTAGACGGACAAACATGCAATCAACTACATATTTGAACAAATCTTACAATGAGTCCAACACAAAAGAGCGAATCTTCGATGCCCTAAAAGACAAACATAATGAACAATCTTAAAGCAAAAACAAATTAACAATCCCCAAAAATCAGGATGAACGGCAGATCCAATTTTGGGTTCGTCTCGATAAACAAAGCGCGTCAAACAATCAAATGCACGGAAAAAGTAAACACCAAAGCTAGGGTTTATTCTACGTCGATGTAAACCAACATTTTTTTTCAGTAAACAAGCAACGAAAAAACAGATTAACATGCAAAATGCAAATACCAAAAGATCAGGGAACAAACAAAAAGAAAAGATTCACTCGGAACAAATACCGGATGTGATCTCAGAAGAAGAACCCGTTCACTTTTGGTAATGAATTCTCTCCGAATGAAACAGGGAAGATAATATCAGAGAAAGCCTTCCGATTTCATCGATTGATTATGCAAATTGAAATTATCAAACCAAAATGAAGAGAGAGATGAAGGGCAAGTGGCGGCGTGTTTCGGTGCCCAGAGGCAGTTCGTGTTCGTGTTCGTGTTTTTCTCTTCTCTTTCTTTTTCTTAAATAATAACCAAAAGAGACAGTGTTTATAGGATTTGTTTTATGTTGCTGACAACGGTGCCGTCTCGAGGTCTTTTTTAATAGCGTTTCTAGAAATTTCCATTCCTAGTTTACTATATCATCTTATCATTGGGCCCCAAAAGAAATTAGAAAAAACAACTGTGGATTCCCATATCTGTATTCATTATCAATTGTAGTTTAATTTTAAATTATTGACGGAAGAAGAATTAATCTACCATCTTTTTTGTTATTTTTGTACCCAAACTTTTCAACTAAATTTTGATTACAAGAAAAAAAAAAAAAAAAAAAGAAGAGAACTATTGTGGCTTTGTCTTGGTTGAATAAAGTGAATGCTTTGAGCGTACCGCGTGCAGATGGGTCCCTATAAATGGCCGCATTGGTTCGAGGGATTGAAGGGGGGTGGAAATAAGACGCACCGATCCACATGCTTTTAGTGGTAAAAGGAAATATTCCTTATTATAATTGGTAAAGCGAGTTTTTGAATTAGATATTGAACATGGAAAGTTCCAGATGAGATCGGATGGAGTTCACATATTGCTTGTTTTGTAAAAGTAAAAGCTAGCAGTGGAATTGAATCCTATGTACGCTCCTACATTAGGAAAAGGTCCTCTTCCTCTCTTCTAGTTCTAAGATGCTGATTCTAATGGGTGTTCATAATTTGATTCGATGACCCGACTTGAAATTTGGTGTGTTTCGATTTGCTTAAATCTCCCACCAAATCTGTTACCACTTCTTACAATTTTCAATTTTCTAGCCAGCAAAACAAAAGTCGCTTTTTCAGCAACAGAAACTAGGACAAGTGACCGAGTGAGGTGATTAAGAAAGTGAAAGCCTGCCGATTCTTTATTTTTTATACTTGGTTACCGTATTCGCGCTTTTTACTCTGGGTAAATTTCACCAAGTTTGGCAGTTCGTACTTCCCTTTGCATGCAAGATTTGGCTTTCAATCTTGTATTCCTTCTACACAAGGCCATATTTTGTTTCCCTTAAAATCCAACTAAGATATCATTCGTCTGTTTAGTTATGAGGGTGGTACTCATGTTTCACATTTGAATCTGTTGTGATGAAAATAGTATTTCAATCACATACATGGCTCAAGTAAGAGCAAAAAGCGAAAGAGGAACGATAGATTAACGTATGTTTGGTAACAATTCGCTTAGAAATTTTGAGATGAAAGCCTTTGTTTCAGAAGTTACAGATAATTATATGTACGAACATGTCCAGTAACTGTATTCCCTGCTTATATTTGATCTCGTACATAATGATAATCAATTTCTATATGCTTTAAACGTTTATGAAAAACAAGGTTAGATGTAATGTACAAGGCAAGTTTATTGCCAAAATAAACGCATATAGGTTGAGTATGATCCATTGTCAACAAACACAACAATGATTTGAGCCACATTAACTCATAACTAGTAGTAGCCAAAGACTGATTCTACTTCAGCAAAAGATTTTGATACAACTTGCCACTTCTTTGTTTCCCAGCTTATAGAAGAATAACCTAACATAATATAATAGTCAATCAAAGTACGACGACCTAAAAGGACAACTTACCTAATTTGAATCAATAGGCATATAATTGTAGATCACATTTTGATTGCAACAAAATGCCTTGTCCTAGATTGTCTTTCAAATAACGTAAAACATATAGGGCAGCCGCAAAATGCTCCTTTTAAGGACATTGCATAAATTTTGCAAAAATATGCATGCAATAACTAAGTCTAGGACCAGTAATTGCCAAACAAATAAGCCGTCAATATTGCTCAGGATTGTAACCAATTTGCCATTTGCTAATGCAAGTTGATGATTCTGTTGAATGGAAAAGTCCACGGACTTCGCTCCAAGCAAACCCCCTTTTATGAGTATGTCTAGCGCATATTGATGTTCACATAAAAACAAACCTTAAGGACTTCATGCCACTTCTATGCCCAAGAAGTATTTAAGTTAGCCAAGAACTTTCATATGAACCACGGAGATAAGCCTTAAAAGGCAACAATAGACTCACTATCACAAACCGCAATAATAAGATCATCGACATATATAATTACACACATTGTAACCACATTATTTTGATAGGTGAACAAAGAATAGTTAGCACAGGAGTAAGTAGAACTATAAGTTTTAAGTTCCCCTATAATTTGGCAAACTAGTTATTGGGAGCTTGGCATATTCCTATAATAATGTTCGTATTTGACACACCTTGCTCGAGTGAGACATAGCCAATCCTTGCATCAACTTCATGCACACTTCTTGATCAAGATCATTATAAAGGAAGGCATTATAAACATTCATCTAATGCAACCCCAAGTTCTTTGCAACTGCCACCATTAGAAAAGTATTAACTGTGACCATTTTTGCTATTAAAGACAAATGTTTCATTATAATCAAGTCCTTCCACTTGATTATTTTCAAGAATCACCAGTGTAGCCTTCAAACCTTTAATACTTCAATTAGAGTTATATTTGACTTTATATACTAATTTAGAACCAATCGCCTTCTTCTGGAGGCAAATCCTCGATTATTCAGGTATTATTAGCTTCAAGGGCATCATTTTCTTCTTCCAAGGCATCACGCCATCAAAGGTCATACACAGCATCACTAAAACGAGCAGGCTCTAATTATGAAGAAATAACTGAAAAAAATTATTGTGTTTTATTGAAAATTTATCTCATATCATGAAATGAGATATATGATAAGGAGTACTTAAGGATAATGGTGAAGCGTGCGATGGGGCAGGGGGATCTATAGTGGTGAGCGTGTTGCACACAAAATCACAAAAATAGGTAGGGATAGCAATAGGCCTAGTTGGGACAAACTCACCTAAGCTCGAGATAGAACTCGATCGAGCCCTAACAGCCTAAAGCCCAGTTTGACTCAATCGTCCCAAATTCTTTTTTTAATTAAAATAGAAAATGACATTGTTTTGCCTATATATCTTAGGCTTTAAGCTGGGTCAGGTCTGTCCTGAGTTGCCAAGACTAGAGATAGATGGATGGATGCTTGTCCCCGAGAGATAGATGGATGGATGCTTGACCCAATGGCCTCTTCCTAAAATTTTGGCTTATGACTTATTCATATCGTCATCTCCTTTAGTGCTCTCTATCATTGAATTTCATTCAACACCATCAGTAGCTGGAATTTCACTTTTCTTGAGAGTTATTTAGGATTTACTCCCCCCAACTGTGTCACATGCAACTCCCTAAATCACCATCGTTAGAGTTAGTATTGCCACTAATATTCTCATTTCTTAAAGGACTATTCTCAAACTCATTACCGCAAGTCAAATCCCTTCTCTCGGCTTCAACCTCATCAATAAATGTATATGACACCCTTTATATTCCTATTGTGGCGTCAGGTTCATGTCTAGAACGACATTCTTTCTCCTTTACTTAAGAAAACTCATGTTCTACAAACTTAACATTAGGAGACACAAAATATCTTCCTATATCGAGATCACAAAATTATCACCCTTTTTTCTTACGAGGGTACCCCATAATCAAACTCCTCCTACTCTACTCAAAAAAATTTATCACAATCCCAACTATGATAATAAGTATAACAAAGACACTCAAATGTCCATATATGCATGTAATATGACACACGTCCAAAAAGCATTTCATATAGAGTTTTACCACCATTTAGGACAGAAGGAGTGTGATTTATTAAGCTTTTACCACCATTTAGGATAGAAGGAGTGTGATTTATTAAATACCATACCATCAAAACACGTTCTCCCTAAAACGTAATGGAAATATTTCCTTGAAATTGTAGTGCACAAGCAAATATGTTGGTGTTTTCTCTCTACTCTATAGCATATTCATATAGGAATTTTGAAAATATAATTCCATTTTCTACAAAATATTGCCTAAAGGGTCAAAATTATGTCTCATTATCACTCTTAACAAATTTTACTTGTTTATGAAATTGGGTTCGGTCTATAGCATAAAAATTCCTAATTATATCGACCACTTTAGTTTTTTTAGCCATTAGATAGATCTAAACAACATTAGAATAATCAGATTTCTCAAAAAAAAATCTAAAAAAAAACATTAGAATAATCATCTACTATAATTAAAAAAAAGTAATATGCACCACAAGAAGAAGGTGTACGATATACATGCCAAAAATCACAATGAATCAATGCAAATATTTCATCAACACAACTTTTACTAGTAGGAGAAATATCCCTCAACTATTTTGCTCTAAAACAAATGTCACAACATTTATTCTCTTCACTATCAACAATAATACTAACACAAGGAATCAAACTAACAATTCGAGAGGATGGATGACCATTCACTTATGCCACAAAGTTTAAGAGTTCACCTTGCTTACTTTGCATACTTGCGCCTTAACTGTTCCACAAAAGTGATAGACCTCATCTCATTTCTCATCCACTCCAATTATCATCCTCAAAGTGTAGTCTTCTATCATATATAATTTTTCAGTAAAAATGATAGTGTAATTTAAATTGTTTATCAAGCGGACAATGAATACAAGGTTACAAGTTAATTTAGGAACAAATAACACATGACCTAAAACAGTGCCACTGCCCAAATCTATTGTTCCTTCTTTCAATGCCATTATTGATTTGCCATCAGGTAACCCCATCGGTGAGGCTACGATGTCACATATGTTAAGAAAAAATTCCTTATTTCCCGTCATATGTTGAGAAGCTCCCGTGTCCAATAACCAATGTGAGGTATAATAATTACTTGTCAATTTCTCTGTTGAAGCAGAGGATTTATGTTTGTTAATAAGTGAAACAAGTGTTGTCCAATCATCTTTATTGAGGTTCTACAGACTTCCACGATCAACTTCATTTACATAGGTTGCGCCTTGATCGGATGAACTTCCTCCACCACTCATTACTACATTTGCCATAGCCTACGTCCTTCTACTTTGATCACCTGCTCCCTGACCTCTTGCACTAACTGATGTTATTAGTTTATGCCCTACAACCAATCACTTGGTTGTATTTTAGTGACAATATAATTTAAACACATTCTTTATCTTTTATACGTTTAGATGTATATGATAAAATCCATGCGATAATTATACATTGCAAATGAAATTATAATTAGATTATAATTATGAGATTCATATTGCATTTATGTATTATTCTGAAATTTTTTCTAGTCATTGTTATATTAAGATTAGACATTAATAAAAACGTAAAAAGATTAGCGCACATTATGTTTTTCCTTATAAAGGAAGTAGTCGATCTCATAGGCTAAATATGGATATACTTAAACAAATGTGTGGGTGCTTGTTAAAGAACAAGTTTACTTAATAGTCCCGATATGAGAAATCTATTTGGAGCATTACTTGCATATCTATGGAAATTCTCATAGTAATGATTGTATAAGTGATTCTTTAACTTGAGGTCTCCAAAGTTATCATATATAAAAATTACTATGTTTTGATACTACTTGCGTCCTATTTAATCATGGTCATTCAGTTAGTAGTCTTTGGATGTAGCATAAACTATATAAAGGTGATTGTGTAATCAAGATAGAATTCATCACTCTAAAGTAATTAGGAAAAATGTTTTGTTCTTCTCGATAAGTATTAATTCGGGAAATCCTTGGCCGAGTTAGAATGATATTTCATAAATAGTTTACAAATGTCATTAATTGAATCGATAGATAATAACGAAGAACTAATATGATTGGACTAAAAAAAAAATATTAATTCTATGCTTTGTCTACTCGAAACATTGCATGATAAAAGAATTTAATTATATGAAAAAATCATACACAGAAAGGTTAGTCAAATTTTGATGTTCCTAAATATTTAGGTAGTCATGATGTATTGCTAGACACTAATCTTGATCTATAATTATAAATTGTTTAATTAAAGAATTAAAGATAAATTAAAAAGTTTTAATTTGTATAATTATAATTATAATTATAAATTTATTTGGGAACCTAATAAATCTCATATATAGAATGGGTTGAAAAGAGCAAAGATATTTTGATCAAGTTAAACTTGATTATACAGTTTGAGAAACTTTATGATTAAATATGAGATATTTAATAAATAAGGATCAATATGAGATATTGGATTTGATTTGGGCATAATTGTTATCTAATTAAAATTTAATTGAAATTAGAATTTAATTTCAATTAAATTACTAAAATGTTTAAAACCTATTATAAATAGGTTTAAGTTCTAATGGAGCTAGCACTTCTTGTTTAACCCCCTTTATAAGAGTTGCAGAGTTCTCTCAACTTGTTCTACAGATACTGTTAAAGACCAAACACTTTTCCAGCTACAATGGTTGAGATGGATTAGTTTTAGAAATGGTTCAAGGGATATAACAAAGAAAGGATCACGTTTCAGAATAAGGTATGAATTAAGATTCATGCTTTGTTATAATTCATGTGTTAATCATTATATAGAATTAAAGTGATTTTAGTTTTTGGGAAATTAAAATACGAAAAAGTTTCATAATTATTCCTCCACGGTTGGGATCAGATCACGTCTCAATTTTCCGCCAATGGTATCAGAGTAAGACTTTAATTATATAATTTGATTAAATTGTTTGTTTATTATTGATCTTGAATTTTGGAATTGAAATTAAAGCCCTAAAAATCATATTTAGATTTGATTAATTTTAATCTATCTAAAATGTTTAGATTGAAAATTCATAAGATCTAATTCAATTTAGTATTGTATTATTAATGTGATTAAGAATTGTTTAATAGTTAAACAATAAGTCAAACACTAAAATACTGAAAGATCAAGACCCAATCTGAAAAATTATGAATACCAGAATAGTTCTGGAATTCTGGATAAATTGGAAATTTCTGAAGTTACGTGACAATTGTAGCATTATGTTGTATTTTCTTTGGTTTTGAAAACAAATACTAAAAAACAAAAACTGGAATGTATGCCTTAGCTTTTAGTTTTTTTGGTACGTTCCGGAAAACGTATTGCATGTTTTGCTATTTCTGTGAATTTGGGTTTTGATTTTGAATGGAGAGCCTGGACCGTAATGATTGAGTTTTTGGGCATTGGTGCGTTGACATATGTTAGAGAGGACGCATGACTGGCGGTTTGTTCGGTGGTGGACTGTAGTAGTCGCTGAAGACTGGAGACACTCACTGGCTTCTGCGTTTTCTCTGGAGACTACGGCACCGAACTTCAAAAACTTGTCCAGATATGCAGCTGCGAGCAAGGAAGTAGGTGATGATGGTAGCAGACCGGCGACGTGAGATGTCAATGAAGAAGACGCATGATAACGGCGATGGAAAACAAAATTTCTGAAACCCTGGTTTTGAAAACGACGGACGCATGTCTAACATAGCGTTTGGTTACCGTCCTCGGACGTAAGGACGGATGACGAGAACACAAAAGTTTTGTCCTTGGACCTGTTTGCTTACCGAAGACAGAAATTTTTGTTCCGTCCTCAGAGGACGAGGACAAAAATTTCTGTTCCTTCCAAAACTGAGGTACAGAAATTTCTGTCCGACGGACAAGAATGGTAAATGACAAAATTAACCTTGCTTTTTGTCGAAACCTAAACACCCATCTGCTTCCATCTGCTTCGTCTGTGTGTTTTCTCTTCTTCCATCTGCTTCTAACGTCTTCTTCCATCTGCTTCGTCTTCTTCCATTTGCTTCGTCTGTGTATTTTGTCTTCTCCAGAAACGTGAGTCGCCGT
>JAOQMQ010000003.1:10922454-10940996 GCA_027563845.1 Erythroxylum subrotundum
AGTAAAATGAATTGGAGTTGATAATTTGATGAATTCTAATTGGTAGTTGAATGGACAAGAAGGTGTTGCTTTAGTTAAGGAAGAAATGAAGTTGAAATGAAATCTAAGTTTTTCCATAAGGTAAGATTTATGTCCTAAATTCAAGGAAAAATCTGGAACAATTTAGAAAGAATTGGCCAAAGTTGCCTCCATGAAAGTTGTAGTTCGTCTTTATAGCTTTCCGGCGCTATAAAGTTTGTAATTTTTGGACATCGAAATCATAAGATATGAACGTTACAAGTTGGCATGTTGCTTAGGTTTTTGTGTGTATGACAACTATGGATATTGATGGGATTTGTGGTTTTGATGAACCAAATGGATCAAGGATTGATAGTTTGATGAAATAAGTTTGATGTTTGAGTTAGTATGAAGTGAATTTGCATTAGAATAAGTGAATTTGGGAAGATCATAAGTGTTCATGGTGTTAGGAAGGATGTAGGAAGCATGAAAGAGGGTTTGGAGGGCTTTGGGGAAGCCCCAAGTCCGTTTAACGAACATAAGGTCCATTTAACGGACCTTCTCGGGTGTAAAAACACCCTTGGCCAGTCCATGTCCGTTAAACGGACATGGATGTCCATTTAACGGACCTTCTCGGGTGAAATGGTGCAGTTTACCCTATACATGTCCGTTTAAAGGACATCCATTGGAAAGATGGAGATTTTTGACACTGTTAGAGGCCGAATCAGACTTTGTGGTCTCATGAAAGTTGTAGGTCTGGATGTCCTCTTTTCAATGGTCCAAAAATGAAAGCAATCCGACATCTGTAGAACAAGTTATGGCATTCGCGACAAGAGAGGTACAAATCGATTTAGGGTTTAAACATGGTTTATTCTTTTGAGCATAACTCCCTCATCCGACCTCCAATTGAAGTGATTCTTGGACCAATAGGTTCCAAAGACATGTATCTATATCTCCATGAAAATGTGTATCATTTGGAGTTGATTTGAGAGAGTTTGCATCAGAACAAGTGAGGGGTCGGTTAGGAGGGCATGATTAGGGTATGAACACATTTTGGTATTTTGATGATATCTTGAGCTGTGGAGCTCCGATTGAGGTGATTCTTGTTTCAAAATAAACAAGAGACATAGAGCTATGATTTATATGAAGAAGTCAAATTAAAATTCAGATTTTAAGATTTCCAAATTCTGTTCGCAAACAGGAAAAATGAGTTCAAGCATGGTGACTGTTTTGTTTGGGCACGCCATTGATCAAATTGTAAGCAAATTTTTAGGACGGTATCAAAGCTAAGTTTTGAATCGATAAAATTTTGGGATGTTCTGGGAATGAAGATGTATTGATAATGTCTAATAAGGGTTCAATGAAAAAAAAACCCTCCAAGGTAATACGCAAGCGTTCATGTTTTCGCAAGAAGGTTAGGTTCCGGAAACGGGATTCAACAGATACTAAGTTAATGAACCAAATTTTTTGGATATAGGTTATGATTGAAAAGAGTTCTCAAAGTTAGAAAAGAAAATTTTTATGCCCATTATGCAATTTTTCTATAATCATTATTGAGGATTCGATAACAAAGTTTTAAAGATATTCCAAAATCATAAGATGTTGAAATGTATTGACATTTTGAGTTAGTTAGTGTCTTATAAACTTTCATACAACATGTAAGATGTTTGTCAACACTATGATAGCAAGATGCAAAAGGTTGTATAAAGTAAAGCTGAAAGTTATAGTACCTTGATGAAATTGTTTCACTTAATTTAGCCTACTAAAAGTTATGTATTATAATTAAAGGCATTTACTATAGAGTGATAATAGTTATTATTAGAAAAAAAATATTGCATAAGTTTTCTTGCCTATACTCAATATGATAAAGTTCATATGTATTTCTAATTCATGTTGAGTATATGATACTGAATTTAAATTCAACATTATTGTAAAGTTTAAAGCATGATAAGAAATAGATTGTTAAGTAAAAGTAGTTGATCCAATTTTATACAAATAGTTTGTATGTGTTGGATCAAAGGAGACTTATGCTTAACATAAATGGCAAGAATACAAAGTTGGATACTGTTAAAGGCTAGGCATTTGTACTGCTACGGTGGTTGAGATGGATTAATTTCATAAACAATTCAAGGGATACGACAAGAAAAAGATCAAGTTTTGGAATAAGGTACGAGTTAAGATTCATTCTTTATTATACTTCACATGTTAATGATTTTACAAAATTAAAGTGTTATTAGTTTTTACAAAATCAAAATATGAAAAAGTTTCGTAATTATTTCGCTACTATCAGGATCAGATCCTATCCTAATTTCCCAATAGATGTTCCTTGACCAGCCCCTTGTCCAAATGCCCACCACTTTGGATAACCAATAATTAAAAAGCAGTCATTTACTACATGCCTAACCTTCTTACTGTTGGAACACATAACCTTTTCACTTGATGTATTGTTGACATTTTTTGATCAATTTTGGGCTTGTACAGTAAAACCAACAACACCTTCTCATCCATCATGCACTCGGACAATCTCCTTATGGATGTCTTCTAGCATAATCATTGAATAAGCACAGTTAAGAGAAGGCAAAGGTTCCTGAGTCAATATATTTGAGTTGATTATGCCCTAAATAGCACTATCTAATCCCATTAAGAATTGATAGGGTTTCCCTGTCTCACATTTCTCGAGCACACTTATAAGAAGGAATTTTCACATGCCCATTTAACTTCTCCCACTTTACCTTCAAATGTCCAAAGTATGTGCCACAAAATCTACTTGTTGTTTGTAATCTAATATCTTCCTTTAAATTGGAAAATCCTCATAACGTTCCCCACAAAAAAATGCTTTTTAATATCTACCCATAGGTCTTTTGCACTCTCCATATATGCTACAGTAGACTTGAGTCCCGGCTCTGTAGCAGTCATTATCCATCTGATCAGTATGGAGTTTACACGTCATTAGTCTTCTATATCTTTTGAATTGTCCTCTGATTTAACAATTGTACCATCATTGAAACCCAACTTTTGCTTTACTCGAAAAGCATTTCTCATGGATTTTGCCAACCCTTCATAATTGAACTCTCCTTTAAGGAGTTTTTTTGTCAATATTTATCCTTATATTATCTCTAGGATTAAGATAATAAGGTGATGATGGGTCATGAATCTTACTTTTCTTCTCACCAAAGCTTTCACCATTTTTGTCTTTTGGTTTTTTGCCTACCATGGAGGCCAACTCTAGCTTTGATTCTTAGAAGAAATTGGTGTGAATGTTTTGATCCTTACTGAGCAATGGTACATGGTATATAACAAACATAATCACTTAGAAAAGCTCCACAAATATCTACCAACTGATCCTCCCTTATCTCTTTCTAACGACCTATTTAAGTTAAACTATGAAAGATTAATTAAAAGATTAAAAAATATCTTAAAATATTACATGTGATTAATTTCACAATATCCTAATTTCGCTTGAAAGGTTTGATGTTGAAAAGATCTTTAGCAAAGTTAACAAATTTCTCTTATTTAGTGGGTTGTATTTGTTTAGGATAAATTAGTTTGAATATCTTGAATTTGTAAATTGTAATGTACTATATTATAATTTATGAATGCACACACACACACGCACACATACACACACACACACACACACATATCGTAATTTAACTATGCTGAATTGGAACCATTTGAGTTAGACCTATCAGATTAGGTTACCATTAAACTTAAGTTAGGTCTCTGTTAATTTTGTTATGTCAGGTTATGAATAGACTCAAAGATGACATTTGGTCCACTTAGATGAGGGAAATATAAGAGTTTTAATTGGTACTAAAAGAGGAATATGTGAGCTATATTTTTATTGATGAAAAATGACATTGTATATAGCTTATTTATATATTATCATAATCATGATAATTATATGATTATAGAACAAAAAATATGCAAGAGAAAAATATAACATATCTAAAATTATTTGAAATATTCTTCAAAATTTTTAAGTCTTATCAGTTGCCTTAAAGCTAAAGCATAGAGCAATAATGAATTTGTCTAAACATTTGTAAAAATCATTAGATGCAAGAGTCTCAATCATGACATCAATAATTTTACTTTGTTGAGATATGATGGATAAAGAAAGCTTTCTTTGTATCTAAGTCTCAAATAAAATAAATGTCAATTTCAATATGCTTAGTACGAGTATAAAAAGTTAGATTTGCATAGAGCACCAAGATTATCACATTATAAGGTGAGTTTAAGATCAAATAAGTCAATTTCACTAAAAAGATATATGATCTTATTCTCACAAAGAAGAGATATGATCTAATATAATTATGCAGACAAGTATATTATTTTTGTATTCAACCTTAATACTAGAATGATTATCAATGAGTTGTTTCTTCTTGTTCTAAAAAATTACGATTAGGTCCTAAGAAAATATAGTAACTAGAGGTAGAATAATGATCATCAGAGTAATTGGTTAAGACATTATTAAAGTAGGTAATGTGAGGGTTAAGGCTTTGGTTAAGTGTAGGCCTTGAGAGGTTATCGACTATAAATATTAAAGAATATGTATAACAATAGTCTAATAAACATCGGTATGGCAATGAAAGAATTGTGAAACATTGTTAACGACAAATTAAATATCAAGGAAAGTAAGGTAAAGGTATAGAAGAGCACCAATAGTACTGCAATATTTAGTATTATCAAAGAAGTGAGTATAAAGAGAGTTAAAGTAGGAACCATGGGTGTTCTCACATATTCTAAATTTATAAGATAGGTATAAGTGAGAAGATCTTTAGTGTATTTTTATTGTGTAAAGAGAAGGCCATTTAGTGTGGATGTAGCTTCTAAGGAAGTAAAACCATGATTCTCACTTCAATGGCATAATTATTTATCCTTACAATCCACTCAAAATCTAAGCTTATGTTATAAACTCATCTTATCATTATATCCACCTCAGTTGCAAGCTAATTGAGACAGGTTCTGAAATTGCAATCACTGTTATATATGCATCCAACTTCAAGTTCTAGAGAGTTAAACTTTGGGAAGAGTTATACTCTATTCACTCTTTAATAAACAGACCTTGGTTATTAGCTGAGGATTTGAATTATATTCTGCATCCATCTGAAGCTCAAGGGGATAGAATTAATATTTTCAACACTGGAAAGGAGCTAGGAAATGCTATTTCCAGACTGGAATTGATAGACTAAAGATCGGTTGGAAATTTATATGCCTAGAGTAATAAGAAAGCAGAAAGTTACCACATTAAAAAGAAGTCAAACACGGTCCTTATAAACCACGTGTGGCTGAATAAATTTCTAGAATCTTATGGATTCTTTGGCCCTCCCCTTTACTCTGATCACTCAAGTATGGAGGTGCTGAACTTAAATTCTCTACCTCCTACCAAATCTCCATTTAGATTTATCAACTTCCTCATTAATAAGGATGGGTTTATGGATCTTGTACAAGAAATCTAGAGCTCTAGCATAACAAGTTGTAATGCATACTAGTTAATGAGATCAGGGGTAAGCTTAAACGTTTTCTCACTTTTAGATATTATAATACTTCTGCTAAATTGTTAGAGGTCAACGTGGAATTGAGAGTTGCTAAGGAAAGATCTTATCTTCACCCTGATAATGTTAAACTAAGAAATGCTGAGAAATGTAAGCTTAAAAAGTATACTAAGGCTTTTCGAGATCATAATAACTTGCTGATGCAAAAAGCAAGGTTAGTGTAACTCACGGAAGGGGACTTTAATACTAGATTTTTCCACAATTTAGTCTTGGCAAGGAGAAATGAAAATAAAATAACTTGTCTTCAAGATCCCGATGGGAATATGATTATAAATAGAGATGATTTGAGGAGAATGATCTTCAATTACTTTCCAAATTTGCTAGGAGTTCCAAACTCTCATGACTCTTCCAACTTGGCAGAACTTGAAAGTATTATAGGCCCCTCTAATCCTCTCCCCTAGGAGGTTTTAAACAAGTTGTTACTTCCTGCTTCCACTTAAGAAATTAAGACTATATTATTTTGTCTCAATCCTCTGAAAGCTCCAGAGCCAGATGGCTTTAATGCTCACTTTTTCAGAAAACATAGCTTATTACTGACAAATTTCCAGTGAATACAATGCAAGAATTCCGTAGCTCTAGGAAAATATTGAAAGAATTAAATGCCACTCATATTTGTTTGATCCCTAAACATCTTAATGCCAATTGTGATTATCTACATATCTCATAGTGCAATATTGTCTATAAAGCCATATCCAAGATATTAGCCAACAAACTTAAAGAAACATTGGTACACTTCATTCATTGTTCTCAAGGAGCTTTCATACCAGGTAGAAACTTTTTTGATAATATACTTCTTGTTTAAGAACTGATGATATAATATACTTATGGAAAAAAATATTAAAAGTTGTGCTATCAAGATTGATTTTTCTAAAGCTTTTGATAGAATAAATTAGGATTTCATTCTAAAGTATTTAGTGGTTTGGCTTCCCTGGCCTGTTTATCAAATGGATTCACACATTCATCTGTACCTCATCTTTTTCCATATTGATTAATGGTTCCCCCATCAGACAATTTCAAGGTTGCAATAGAATTGGGCAAGGAGACCCCATTTCTCCCTACCTTTTTGCAATAGTTATGGAAGTTCTTAATGTAATTATCAATCACAATAGGAATCCAAACTTCTTTTTTCATCATAAATGCAAAGAATTGTCTCTTAATTATATTTTGCAGATGATCTACTTTTATTATGGGGAGCTTATCATAAATCCATCTTGATTCTTCATCACTTTCTCTCATTTTCAACAGACTCTCTATTCTTAGTATTAACTTAAATAAGAGCAACATATATTTCTCTTCAGATACTCACAATTCTAGAAATCTTCAATCTACCTTTAGGTTAAGGGTGCATAGTTTACCTTTTACTTATTTGAGGGGTCCTATCTCTGCTAATAGGCTAAAGTAAAGAAAAAGTCATCAACTATTGGCAAAATAGAGCTCTTTTCTAAGTTAGGAGAGTGCAGTTGATCATCTAAGCAGTTAATAATCTACACACCATTAGAGTTCCCATCTTCTCTTGCCTAAAAGATTCATTAAGGAGGTGGAGAAATGTATCAAAAACTTTCTATGGCTTGGAACGTGTGACATTTCTAAGGGTGCAAAGGTTAAATGGGAACATCTTTGCTGGTCAAAAAAGGAAGGGGATTTTGCTCTAACCTCTATTTCAACCTTTCAAACAATATAGATTGTAAAGAGGGTTTGGAGATTATTTAAGGACAAATAATCCCTTTGGAGTAAATGGATCAATGAGCTTTATCTCAAAGAGAGTTGTCATAGACAGATCATGGAGAGGAAAGAGCATTCCTGGTTCTTCATTAAGATCTTAAGGAAAAGACAATTGGTGTACCCCTTCGTCAATATTCATATGGAAAATGGAAATTATACTTAGTTTTGGTTTGATAATTGGACCTTCTCTAGTTTATAGCATCATTAAAAACAACTCTTGCCATTTTCAAAGTAGAGGATTTGAAGGGCTCCAAATCTATCGACCAATTTATCAATCTAAATCTTCTACCATATACAAGCAATTTAGAATTTAAGTTCCAATGGGGTTTTCTCAAATTCCTTTTACATTAAGGCTCTCAAACCTCATATCCTAGATATATCATGGTTTAATGTAGTATGGAAAAAATCCTTGAAGCCCAAAGCCTCATTCACAACTTGGCTTATAGCTAGACGTAGGTTAAAGACAAAAGACAAGATTCATAGCTCTATTAACGCTCTTTGTTAATTCTGCAATATTAAAGAAGAAAGTATAACCCATTTATATTTCAAATGTGAATTCACAGCCTCCATTTATGCTAGCATTTAGCACACCGTAAACCAATATTGCTTTGAATATGATTGGAACAAGATTCTTAAATGGGCTGAAGCAAAATATCTTTTTATGGGGAATGACAAAATCTATTTAAGCCTTAGCCTCAATTTTCCAGTTCATATTATCTAGAGGGAAAGAAATCAAAGAATTCATTAGTATAAGAGAATTGACAAGTACACTTTTATTCACTTTTTACGTTGCTAGATTAAGGAAACTTTGGTAGCTCATCAAATGACTGATCAACTAAGCTCTCATATTAGAAGAAGGTTGAACCTCTAATTATATTTTTCCCCTGAAATCAACTATGTTGTTGTATCTTATTTTCTTTGGTTCTTATTGTATTATCCCCTTTTGATGCCTTTCATGGCTATTAATGAATTCCTTTTTAATTTAAAAAAAAGTACTAAGGAAGTAATAAAGAGATCCAAGGTCTTTGATGGAAAAGTTGTTGTTAAAGCCATGAATGAGAGAAGAGATGAAAGATTGAGAAAAACATGTAACTAAGATATCATCCATGTAAACTAAGAGGAATATGAAGTCAGTGAGGGTAAAATGAATGAATTTAAAATCTTGATACAGTAAAGTTGAGGTCAAGAAATTCCTAACACAATCAATGAACCAAGCAAGAGAGCATCTTTAGGACCATAAAGAGCTTTTTTTATAGACAGCAAACATGCTGAGAATAATTGAGATCAACAAATTTAGGTGGTTAAATCATGTAGACAAATTCTTGAAAATTATCACGGAGAAAGGCATTATTTACGTCAAACTGGCAAATAGGCTAGTTTTTAGTGAGAACTATTATGAGGATGATGTGAATAGTAGTTGGTTTGACAATGAGATTGTAAGTGTTAGTGTAGTCAATATCAAGAGATTAGTAATATCTCTTAACAATTAGACGAGCTTTATAACGGTCTATAGAGAAATTAAATTTAAGTTTAGTGCAAAAGAGCCATTTACAATAATAATATTAATATTAGGTGGAGGAGGAATAAGGGTTCAAATTTGATTGTGATGAAAAGTTTTGAACTCCAGTTGCATAACTTGATGCCAATGAAAGAATTTTTTAGTTTAGGTGAAAGAATTGAGATCAAATTCTTAAGTAGAGGTATAAGAGGTGACATAGTCAAAGAAGTATAAGGAATACAAGTGTTTTTCTCAAGTTTAATTGACCATTGGATGTTGATGTGTTAATAATAGTAAAGGTGATAATGGATTTAATATAGATGTAATTTGTGAAGGTATAGATTGTATAAATAAAGATAAAGATGGCGGAATTAAAGGGAAGGATATTTGAATTTGAATGGGGGAGGTTGAAATTTTAGTGGTAGAAGTAGTGCGTGTTTGAACATAAGATATCTATGTTTAATAAAGCAAACATGTTGGGAAATGTAAATTTTGTTTAGAGGTCAAGGCAACGATAACCTTTGTAGTGAAGTAGATATCCAAGAAAAATATATGGTGTGGACTTAGGAATGAATTTTTTTTAATATTTTAGATCCTAGAAGAAGAAAACAGTAACATCCAAAAATATGAAAATGGGAAATGTATAGGAAGAAAGTTTATTAGAAAACAGTAATGGAAAAGGTTTAAAACAAAAAAAGAATTGGAAGAGAGGCATGAATAAGAAGTGTAAGATCAATTTCTAAAATGACCAGAATTTTATGTTCAACAAGTCCACTTTGTTAGGGAGTGTAAGGGGAAGAGATATGATATGAAATTTTATAAGTGTTAAGGTATTGAGAAGAAGGGCCTTCGATGTGTTAATTATGTCCATCATGCTGCAAAATGTAGATAATTGTGGAAAACATGTTTCCAATATGAGTTTTGAAGTGTTGAAAGTGGTAATGGAGTGTTATTTATGAGTTAAAGGGTAGACCTACTTGACATGACTAAAATTGTTGATAAAGATAATGAAATAATGATACCCATATAAAGAGACATGTTATGAGGTCCTAAATATCACAACATATTAATTATAAAGGCTTCATAGACATATGAGATAATAAAGAAAATGAAAATCAAGTACGTTTACTTTGAGTGCATTAAGTGCACGAGTTTATTATATAAGGCCTAATAGATTAAACACTATACAAACAAGTAAGAATTTATTACAAAGATGTTCAAGATAATGATGTCAGATGTTAGAGGAAATATGCCAAGTTGTGAGAGCGATTGATTATTAAAATTTCAACGGATCTACATAGGTGATGGTTTACCATAAATGTTGTTCGTGAGAAGTGGTATCTTGGTTCTTAAATCTTTTGCAATATAACCAAAAAGGTCAAACTTAATATAACAAAAATTATCTTTGATAAAATTGACAACAAATAAAAGGTTAGTTGTGAGTTATAGGAAAATTAAGATATCATGAACAAAAAGAGGTTTAGGGTGTGTAGGGATAATTGATGTGTCAATAGATATAACAGGAAGAGTGTTATTGATATTGATGAGCACTTAGTTATGTTTTTCATATAGTTTTAAGAATTCAATGATTTATGAATCAAGAGCCATATAAGAAGTTGCGTTTGTGATTGGTAGCCTTGAGTCATGTCATTTAAGGTAAGTTAGAAGGTTCATTATGAAGCTTCATGGCAAAAAAAAATTAATTTCAAGGTGATTTGAAGAGGTGAGTTGAGCATTTTGAGATTCATAATACCTAAATCAACATCTTATAGCAGTATGACCTCATTTTTAACAAATTTGGCATTTGGGACGATTGTTTGTGTAATTAGGTTGAATATGTGTTGGGTTGGGTTAAAAGGCATTGTCAAAATGAAGGTAGGTTATGGATTAGGCCTGTTTGTTTTAATAAATTAGAATTTTGATCATACCAGTGACTCAACTCGAAAGATAAAGCAAGGGGATAATGAAAAAAATTAGGTATTAGTATTTAGTGAGTTTAGATAATAGGTACATCATCCTTTGCTGTTATAATAGTCAATGATACAAAATTAGAGTTAAGACATAATGGGCTTTAAAGGTGGTGAAATGCAATTGTCAATATAACCAAATGGGAACAGATCTTCTGTTCCAAATTAGTGTGTGTCCCTTATTCCCAAGTGATTCTAGTTGTCCAATTTTTGTGGGTCCCATTTATTAAATAGATAAATTTTCATTGAACAAAGTAGGCACAGAGTAATGGGAGCAGGTGATTTGGTCTTATAACCAAATATGTAACAAGATAGTAGTATTGATTATACCTGATTTTTTCAAATCAAACAATTGCTTACATCTAAGGTGATGGTGATGAAACTAGTTAGGTTGATAATTGAGAGTATTATTATTGTTGGTATTTGAGTTGTAGTAATTGGTGCTAAATTCGTAGTCATAGTATTGATAAAAAATAATATCTTGTAGATGATGTATGGAATGGGCGATTGAAAGTGTGAGTGATTGAGAAAAAATTAGTAGTAAACTCTTAATACTATTTATTAAGAACAATGTACATAACCTATTTATACAGTTTTCCGGATGTAAAATAGAAAAAAATTATCCTATCATAATTATATGATCACAATTACATAATTATAATACTAAAAAATATGCAAGAAAATAATATGAAATGATTAAAATTGTGAAAATAATTCTTCAAAATCTTCATTTATTATTAGATAGTCTTCAATTAAGTTCATCTACAGAATAAAATAGGGTAAAGAAATGGGAACTCCTATGTGACTTAATTAACTTTAAATTTTTTAATTTTTAAAAACATTAAAATTTTCTTATAATTTTTGTTTTTTTAATTCTCTTAAACTTTGAAAAATAGGTAACAAGAATAATTTATGTAAATCTGTCAAATGTTGTTAAGATAGTAATTCAACCTAATTCTTAAATCTAATTCAAATTAATTATTGATTTAAATTAATTGAATTAGACTCAAATTAATAGTTTATTATGATTATCTTAAATTATTTGTTTGAATCAATTTTAATTAATTTGAGTTAAATTTGAAAGTTGGGCTGAGTCATTATATCATTAACATTTAATTGGTTCATATTTGTTATTTAAATCACTTATATTTCATTTTTATTTTTAGAGAAGATATTTTTTAAAATATAATTTGAAAAATTAAAACTTATTTTTAAATTTGGTTAAATTACAGACAAACCACATATCTTTTACACCAAGAAAATTATTTGAATGTTGGATCATATATCAACTGTACAACATTTGTCTTTCTATGAAAATGATCGAATTGATAGAATATAAGGGGATATAGAAAACATTGAAGAAACTTAAACCAAGATCGCCGAAACTTATAACGTGCATCTAGGACATACGGTTATATTTTGTCTAAGTGTGAAGTTCATAATGTTTGGAAGTTTGAGCAAAACAGGAGTTGAATATTAATGTTGTTGGAAAATAAAATCTTATCATTTTAAAAGTGTAAAAAAATAGCACACTAAAAAGATACAAGTATTCGAAAAGAAGATAGACGAGCTATAAGCTTTTGAAGACCAACTTTGAACTACGGACTAAACATCATGGTATCGTCAAATGAGGCACCAAATATGCAAACTGGTCAGCGATGGGCATTACAGGGAAGCCATTGCCTTGTACTCCCAACTTCACTCCATCTCTGTTTCTCCTCGCAAATTCACCTTCCCTCCTCTTCTCAAAGCATGCGCCAAGCTCAAATCACCCCTCCAAGCCCAAATTCTTCACACCCACGTCATCAAAACTGGCTTCCAGTCTCATTTATATGCTGCCACTGCTCTCTCAGACATGTACTTGAAACTCAGTCTCTTGCACGATGCTCATAATATGCTCGATGAAATGCCCGAGAGAAACTTGATCTCATTTAACGCGGAAATTTCCGGGTTTTCGAAAAATGGGTGCTTTAGAGAGGCTTTCTCGGTGTTTAGAGAGGTTGGCTATGGTGGGTTTAGGCCAAACTCTGTTAGTATAGCTAGTCTGTTGTCTGCTTGTGATAGCGTTGAGAGTTCTATGCAAGTCCATTGTTGGGCCGTAAAGTTGGGCGTGGATGTTGATTTGTACGTTGGTACATCGTTGGTTACCGTGTACTCTTACTGTGATGAGATGGTATTGGCTAGAAAAGTGTTTGAAGAGATGCCTACTAAAAGTGTGGTGAGCTATAACGCTTTTCTTTCAGGTCTTTTGCAGAATGGAGTGGCTGTTGCTGTATTGGACGTGTTCAAGGACATGAGGGAGCGGTCAAGTGAAAAACCCAACTTTGTTTCACTGGTTTCTGTGATTTCTGCTTCTGCTAGTCTGTTATATCTTCAGTTCGGAAATCAAGTTCATGGTTATGCTATGAAAACTGGGGTTGGTTGTAATGTGTTAGTTGCGACTGCACTTGTAGATATGTATTCTAAGTGTGGTCACTGGCAATTGGCGTACGGAGTGTTTAAGGAACTGAACGGTATGAGGACCTTGATAACTTGGAATGCAATGATAGCTGGGATGATGTTAAATGGTCAGAGTGACCACGCTGTTGAGTTGTTCGAACTTTTGAAATCTGAAGGTCTGGAACCTGATTCGGCAACATGGAATTCAATGATAAATGGGTTTGTACATCTAGGGTTGTGGACTGAGGCGTTTGATTTCTTTAAGAAAATGCAATCTTATGTGAAAGTCCCCAACCTAAAGTCAGTTACGAGTCTATTACGAGCTTGTGCATGTTTATCCACCGTGCAACTTGGTAAAGAAATCCATGGGCATGCCATTAGAACTCATATTAGTGCAGATGAATTCTTGGCAACTGCACTGATCGACATGTATATGAAATGTGGGTATTCTTCTTTAGCATGTAGAATTTTCGATCAGTTTGATATAAAGCCTAAAGACCCGGCATTCTGGAATGCAATGATCTGTGGGTATGGGAAAAATGGGGAGGATGAATCTGCATTTAAAATTTTTGGCCAGATGCTGGTGCTAAAGATTAAACCAAATTCAGCAACTTTTACTAGTCTTCTTTCAGCGAGCAGTCACTCAGGTCAGGTCGAAAGGGGCCTGCAAATTTTTAAGATGATGAAAGAATATGGCTTGAATCCAAGTGCAGAGCATTTAGGTAACATTGTTGACCTTTTGGGGCGATCCGGTCGGCTGATTGAAGCAAGCAAACTGATCCAGGAGATGCCTGAGCCTCCCGCATCTGTATTTGCTTCATTGCTTGGTGCTTGTAGGCATTATTCCAATCCTGATCTAGGAGTAGATATGGCTATGAAGCTTTCAGATTTAAATCCTGAGGATCCAACCAGTTTTGTAATTCTGTCAAACATATATGCGGGGCTCGGAAGGTGGGATGATGCGGAAAGAATTAGACAGATGATGAGTGATAGAGAGTTGACAAAACTCCCAGCTTATAGTTCAATTGGTGTGACGTAATAAGCGACTATATCCATGATAATTGATAAAACAGCCCTAGTTCCCGTCTTTCCGATTATAACACAGTCGATATTTTGTTTGCAGAAGACCAAACCTAGTCATCAAAATGGTTGGGAGGATCTTAAGTGAAATTAGAAATCACACATCCAAGCTTAATGGCACCAACTACATTTTCTTTCACAGGAAATTAGATCCTGTGAACTTAGTAGCTAGACAGTGGATCACACCGCCAAGAGTTGTGAGAGCGCATTTTTTGGGGGCATGACCCACCAGTTTCTTGGGTTGTTGAGATGATTGTTTTCATGAAATTCATCATAGCGAGGTGCCTCAAAAAGCGACATCAAATGTCAGTAAACATCAAGACTCGGTTTATGTTCTTTATATCCTGAAATAGGTGTTCTTTGCAAACAGTTTATATATTGAAAAACAATGGCTCTCTCAATGTAACGATTGAGTCAGCCAACCATGTAACGACTGCCGTTACCACTTAGTAGTCTACTTTTGTGCCTCAGTCCCAGAATTAACCTTATCCTGCAACATTCTTTTCTTTCCTCTGTATTTAGAGTAGCTTGCCCATCACTTTGTTTATTTTATAATTTGCCCCACAAATTCAATTATCTAATTTATGACCTCTCTAACTCATATTTTATTTAAAAAAATTTCTCTTGTTAATAAAATAGATGGCGACTTTATATATGATAAAACGTCAACAAGAGTAATATCTTATTTATTGGGAAATAATGTATATCCTATTTTTATTGCTAGATTGATTCCTCAATCTTAGAGAGTACAGTTCACGACAGCTCTCTAACAGGTTCGATTGCATCTCTTCCAACCTTTTTTCAGATTCAATGAATGAACTGAGTTTTCTTTCTTGCGCTTAATTTCCACATTAAAATTTAACTCATACGGCCAGTATCAACAGTGATTTCTTGATTATGGAAGCATTTAGGCTATATTTGGTTGGACGTAAGGTTTTTAATGGAATGAAATATAATATAATGGAATGATTTATAATAGAATGGAATGTAAATGGATGTAATATTAGAAAATTGTTATTTAGAGGGAAAGTGTTCATAATGTAATATAGTGAAATATTGTTTAAAATAAATGTTTATAATGTAAGTTGTCTATCATTTTTCATTCCATCCTAAACTCTCCAAATCGGAAGTTTCTTAATTTTACTGTTTAGGATAAAATGAGATGTAATATGAAACTCTCATCTTCCATCCCATTCTATTTTATTATAAACTTTCATCCCAAATGATGAAATAATATTGCATTCCTTCATATTTTATTAATAAACTCCCAACTAAACATAATCTAAAGCTCATTTTAAGCTTTGAAGTTTCATAGAATTACTCGAGTTTAAGTTTTCTTTTAGTATTTCCTTGGCTTTAATCATTGCTTTAATTAAATAAATTAGTCTATATCACATTATGCAATAGCTTACAAAAAATCTCAAATTTTATTAAATCTTGTAATTCTAATTCAAATTTAAAAAATGATAATAAAATGTTTAAATTTTAATTTTTTCACAAAAATAGTTCAACATAAATATTTTCGTGAATGTTATTGACATAACATTTGATATCACCTATTATCCTTTTTGTGTCGATGATATGTGAAATTTAATATTTATGTCAACAAAATATAAACTATAAATTAAAAAATAAATTATGAAAAATACAATTTTCTCTTCTTCCTCTCCCCGATATTTGTTTCCACCATAGCTTCACAAGACTTGAAATCTATTGAAGGATTCTGATCAGTAATTTTTCTTAATTTGATTGACGAGTTCTTAAACCTCTAGGTTTGATGACACCCAACAGGACAACACTTTAAGAAGCATTTGCTTGCAAATAAGAAATCTTTTCTTTTGTTAGTATATGAAGGTGGAAAAATGGTATGAAGACATAAAAACACAACCATCAAAACTGAAAGGTTAAACTTGGTTTAGAGATTTAGGAACCATCAATGAACTATACTATTGACCTGGAAGTGATATTTTTTAGCCATGGACAGAGTTTTTTGCTTTGCTTGTCCACTAGCACTATTTTCCAATCAATTTTTGAAGAAATATTAACACAAAATTACATATTAATTTTGTAATTAATCAATACAATTAGATTAACCCTATGATTGTAACATACTAGATTCAATAATTAGATGGAAAAATACCTAGAAATTGAGGAACAATTAAATCTATTGTTGTTTTCTGTGAAATGAAGTGACAGAGACGCAGATGATTGACTACTGCTATTTCAAACTCTAATTAGAAACCCATCTAGTTTTCAATGGAGCAACTATATTTAAGGTTGACTAGTAGTAGGACCTCCTGTGCATTACAATACATGAGTCAAGCTTATCCATCATAGCAAACCCATGAACACATGCCCAATGACACGTTAGAGAACCAAGCTCAATTATCTTGACATCTAATTAAACGAGGTTTGTACAAAATTATATTTATTATGCTAGTCCACAAAATTAATGATAAAATTCTATCATTTTTTTCTTCATTCCATTTGTGAACAGCAATGATTCTTCTTCGTCCTCGACCATTGATTTCAACTTGGGAATTACATTGACGTGTTCCGTACTCTCACCGATTTGCTATACAATGAACATAACAGTAAAGTATCAGACAACCTATATTGCACTGAGTTCAAGAGTTTTTGGAAAGGGTTAGAGACCCTAAGTTGATTGCCAAGCGTTACCTAAGCTTTTGTTTGGATTGAAGGAAAGCAAAAGAAAAGAAAGGAAGAGAAATGCAATTCTCTTGCTTTCCATTGTTTGGACAAAATTAAGGTAAGGGAAAGTAAGAGAATGTAGGAGAATAGAAGTGAAATTTGGTCCAAATACATTTCCCACGAAATTGGTGGGAAATGAGGAGAAATGGAAGACAAGATAACCTTATCTTTTGGAAATTACCATTATATCCTTATTTAACTCGACAAAAATGACATTCTCAGCCACAACACAACTCCCACTGAACCTTCTGCATAACTCCCGCTTGTTTCTTCTGCACAACTCGCGCCCTTTTCTTCTGCACAACTCCTGTTCTTCTGCGCCAAAGAGGTAGGTAAGCTACATCCTTCTCTCGTTTCTTCTGTTTGCAAGCTGTATATGCTGATCCTCTGCTTTAAACTCGTCGTTATTGTTTTTTATTTTGTTGAATTTGCGAAACTGGGATCTGCATGTCCTCGCCCCTCAAAACAAACTATGGGTAGTTACTACCTGAATATAAATAAATGGTAAAGAATAGTAACATGAAAAAAGCTTTAACCTTTCCTCTTTTTTCTTTCATTATATCGTTAATGCGGATCCAAAAATATATTCAAAGTGGATGTGTGGGCTTTTCTTTCTTTTGAAGAAAAATTTTCTGTTAAATTTCAAGCTCGGTGAATGTCCTGGACCATTTAGTGTTTCAAATCCCAGGATTTGATTACTTCAGGTGATGGAAGGGGACTTTTACAAGTGAATAGAAAGGAAAATTTAAATGGGTAACAAAAATTTTTGGCTTAAGAAATCTGATGTGGGAGCCGACTGAAAAGATTATAGCTATTAGCAGCTTTCAATTTGGGGCTTGTTTTCATATGTTTAAAGATATGGAGGGAAACAAAACCCTTACCTGGTTTGGTGCTTTTAAGACGATCTGCTACATAATTTTTATGTTGGACAAGGAAGAGAAGACCATCTCAGGTTTCTGCTAAAACCTTAGAAACACAATGAAAGGGAAGAGAGGGGGAGGGAATTCGGTTCCCTTGTCTCTCCCTCTCATCAACAAGTTTCTATTTCTATATTTTCTGGTTTTTGTTTGTAAGCTTAGATTTCTTGGCCTCTTCTGCATCTAACTTCAACTCTAATTTTCCATTAGTTTTCTGTAAAAATGATTGACAGAACTGCTTTCTACTTTTTCACCCAGCTGATATGATTAGTTAAAAACTGATCATACACGTTCAGTTAACTGGTTTATCAATTCTAGTTCTTTGGCTTACTTGAAAGGAATTTTAATTGTACTTGTTTAAATTGTGAACAAGAAATTGATCTTCCCAACAAGAAAAAAAATTAATGGATCAATCTCATATGTGTTTTCCAGTTCTTGGTAAGCAATTAAATTTTTTCCTCTTTTTTATTTGCAATGAATTGTGTAGTTGTACAATAATTTGATAATCAAATTTTGTAATTGTTTAATAATTTTATATACACCATTAACATGTTGCTATATGAGTTTTTCATATTGTGTAGACATTATATACATATAATAATATTTTCTACATTGTTTTACATGTTGAAATGTTGAGTAGAAAATGAATAATTTA
>JAOQMQ010000003.1:10941096-10958030 GCA_027563845.1 Erythroxylum subrotundum
GTAGGTGATCTTTTGCATTGCAAATTTTTTTGAAATGGTAAAGCCTAATTTGATATGCTGGTTTTTTTGTTTAATCTACTAACTTTTATTTTGTTTAACTTGTGGTGATGTTGATTTGCAGATCATTTGCTTATGGAGGAGTCATGGCTATGCTGAAATAGAATTTTTTGCTTATGGACTAAATACTATTGCAGATTTTTTGCTTATGGAAGCCATGGCTGTATTGAAATGAAATTAACAAAACCTTTATCTTTTGGTTGATCAAAATATGAATGTTTAAATTCTAAATCATGTAAATATACATATAGTTATATGTAACTTGTTTTATTTTAATTACCACAGAGAAGTTGACATTAAAACAATTTCTATATGTATATTTACTAACCATGTGAAGCATCATCGGCATCTAATTCTCCAACTTGCTAATCTTCATCTGAAAAGATATTAAGTGCTTGGAAAAATTGTCTAGTGTTCCCACAGATAACAATATGGCATTGGAATATGGAAACAAAAAGGGTTGTTTCAACAGGAAAAATTAATATAATCACAAAGGTCTGTTGGATAGCCAATTATGTCGTTTTGTTCACAAGAAGAATAGAGGTATTGATCAACATGCATATCATCATTTACTCTCCTCATATCAAAAATGACGAGTTGTAAAAGATGGTAAGCACCTACTTGCTGTGTAGTTGAAACCATGTAAGAATTAAGAAGATAGTCTTTAAATGCACATACACCTGTTTCCATGTTTTGATCAACTAACAAACTCCTAACAAATTAATAATCAAGGGCATAAAGGTCTCTAAAAATTCTTTTATCCAATATAAGTTTCAATTCCCTCCTTTAACAAATTAGGAAAACAAACAAGGGAAAGGAAATCATAATTCTCTTCCATTCCTTTTTCCTCTTTTCCCCTCAATATTTCCTTTCCTTTCCTTTGTGCAAGTAAGGATCCAAACAAAGGCTAAGGCTTGCATTGCCTAGTTGTAGTTTGGTTTGTTTGAGCAATTTAGTGAAACTATAAGGGTTATGTTGTTGCCTTGAATTCAAGCATATTTAGATCTTATGATGATTTTTTTTCATTATTTATGTGTTTATTTCTTTGATTAATTTGTTATTTTTTCGATATTTGACACTTCATGGAGCCTATATATTGACAATCTTTTAGTAAGTATTTTAAACATCGGAAACAAGCCATGATTCATTCTGAAGTAACATTTATAAAAATATAGAAGTGATTTTTGAATTTTGACCTTTGCATGTTTATTACATGACTCTCAAATATTGATTATATGTCTCTTAAATATTTATTAAATAAGAATATAAAAATGACTCTTAAAATTCATCACATAATTAATAGCAAATTATATATAATAATATAACTAGTTACAAGCTTATTCAATTAATAAACTTTTTTAAATTTATAGTTTAGCTTTTAATAACTTTTATAATAGCTCTCAATCTACAAAGACCTTTGAACTTTAAAATTTTATAAATATATCAACAACTTAATCTTTAAATGCTATGTGCTTGAGTTAAATCTCCTTTTCTATGCATTATCTGTTGATGAAATGGTTATCGAAGCTTACATGTTTGCTTATTTATGAAAATTAAATTCCTTTTAAAGTAATAATTGATTTGTTATCTACAGACTCGAGACAAACTCACTTTTCTACAAACTCACAATCATTGTTCTTTATGTCTCAATGCCAATGAATCTGTCGCTCATTTATTTTTTGATTGCCTTTTTTCCACAGCCGTTTGGACTTATTGCTTAGCCTACTTTCATATCATCTTCCCACCCCATCTTGACCTCCATACAATTCCTTCTTGGCTTAATTCCCCACACAACCTCAGCCTACAGTCACACAACCTGTCAATCCTATTTTCCCAATTCTCCTTTCAGTGGCAGTCTACACTCTGTGGAAATAAAGGAATGCAAGGGCCTTTAAAGATGAAGCTATGGGGGTGGATGGAGTGAAAGCTAGAGTGCTCACTCTAGTTCAGGAGCATCTTAGAGCAAACACCGAGGGCAGGTAAGGGTTTAAGAGGTTTTTTATATACTAACATCCTTAAGCAGGTTTTTGTTTCAGGTTTTGAACAGAGATACTTGGGGAAGCAGGTTAAAGCACCGCGGTCTGAGTGCACATTCAGTCTTCAACTCTGTTGGCTTCCCTCATTGGCAAGGCAGTAGCTCCTTTTACAAGTCTACAGTGACTCCTCAGCTGCAACAGCAAAGTCAAGTGGAGACTCCTTTCTCCCGATTCAGCTCAAAAGGTCTCACTTTTTATAGCAGGTTGAGAGGCAATTTAGGCCTTTCCTCAACTGTCCAGTTTTGGTATGCTCCCAAGGGGTTCATCCATGGTTTCTGATGGTCTTTCTACTATTTGAGGTTGTGCTTAGTAGTATTTCTTGTTTGGTGGTTGGTTGAATTAGCTTAGGCTTCATTGGTTGTCTAGCTTTGGGCTGGTTTGGCTGCTGGTCTTTGGTAGGGTTCCTGTTGGGTTGCTGTTGTTTGTTTTGGTTGTTCTTTTGAACTTATGCTTTTGACCTTGAGTTTTTGTTGTTGGTATTATCTCTAGTTGTACATATTTTCTCTTTATTTATATATTCTTTCTGATTTAACAAAAAAAAATTGATTTGTTATCAATAAAAATATCGGTAGCACTACTTCACTTAAATTTCATAATTTTCAATATCCTCCTCAACTAAATAAGATGACAAATAAAAGAAGCAATTGTAATATATTCAACTTAACAATTTGAAAGAGTAATAATTGGTTGTTTCTTTGAATTCCACGTAAATAAATAGTACCTATGAAGAAAATAAAATCACTAATAATTTTCCAATCATCAAAATCTATTGCTCAATCAATGTCACTAAATCTAAATAATTTGAAATCATTTCTAGCAGTTTAAAATAAATCATGATCCAACATCCTTTTAAAATAGTAAAAAATTCTCTTGATTGCATCTATATAATTCAAAGTTGGAGCTTTTATATAATAACTAATAACAATTACTGCTGCATCAAAAAAAAACACTTACTGCATATAAAATATCTGATCTTGTACAAGTTAAAAAATGCGCCTTTCAACCAATCTTTTAAAAAGAGTTGGATTTATCTTTTCAATATTGTCAAACTAAGAAAACTTGATTCCACATTTTAGAAGTGTACCAACAAAATTGATTTCATCTGCCTTGAATTTTTTAAAGATTGCTTTTGAGAAAAAATTCCCTTTTCACTTTGCTTTACCTTAATTATAAGATAATAAGATATATAAGTCTAAATAGTTTATCGCAAATTCCTTAGTCATCTTTTTTCTTAAACTTTTTCATCATTATCATATTATTGCCTATAAAAATCAAAATTATGAACATACAAAGAAGCATATAACATTTATTCATTTTTTATTTCCCTTGATATATAAAGTATGTTCACAGTAACACCTTAAAAAGTTATGTTTTAGAACATATTTACTAATACAACTGTATCAGGCTCTTATACTTTTTTAAGATTGTATAAAAATTTCTTTAACTTCAACACTTTGTCTTCTTATCCTTCAATAATATAACTCAGATATTATTACACATAAATCTCTTATTCTAAATTTCTATTCAAGAAGGCTGATTTTATATATAAAAAAATCCTCCATCTTTGTTGAGCTACCGATGAATAATTAGTTGAATAGTTTCCAAGTTAACCACCAGATCAAACACTTCATCATAATTAATTCTATCATTTTGAGTTAATCCTTTTACAAGTTGAGCTCTATATTTCTCTATTTCTTCTTTAGTATTTTTCTTCACTTTATAAATTCACTTTACTACTACAGGTTGTTTTTTATTTAAAAGAATTGCCAACTATTAACTATCATTCTTTTCAGTGACTTTCATCTCATCATTTATAACTAAACTCTATCTTTCATCTAGGACAACTTCCTCAAGTGACATAAATAAATAAAACGTAGTGGTGATTTCTTCTATTGCTTCATAAATTTCATCCAAACTTTGCATATTAGATAGCCTTTTGGAGGAGTTTTAAAGAATGTGTTTAGGTTGTTTGAGTTGCACGAAAAGGATCTTGTGGTGTAACATCATCAACAAATTGATCTTAAGATTGATCTATAGTAAACAAAACGATCAACTAAAGGAAGAAAACTATATTTTTATCTTAATGAACATCACACTCTCAAGAGCCTTCTTCGTTGAACTTCATAGTTAATGACAATTTTCTTATTCCAAGGATTATAAAATTTGCAATCCTTTAGTTTTTTGCATAACCAATAAATACAAGTTTCATAGTTTTATCATCCAATTTGCTTCTTATTTCAACAAGAACATGAACTAAATACTTCTAAAATGATAAATATTTGATTTTCTTCCTCTCCATGCTTTTTATGGAGTCATTTGCCTTAACTTCTTAAATGGACTTTGATTGTTCAAATAAACTATATATTCAGCTATCTTAGTTCAAAACCCCTTTAATATCCTCTTAGTTTTGAGCATATTCCAAATCATATTAAGAATGATTCTATTTTTTATTATATAATACCATTGTACTAAGATGACCTTGAAACAATCAACAAATGTCGAACACTAAGATAACTTTAAAATTAATTAAATCTTCTTGACGTAAACTTTCTTCCTCTATCAGTTTATATGAATTTAACTGAATAATCTCTTTCATTCTAAACTTGACTTTCAAATTTCTTGAAAACTTTTAATGCTTTAATTTTTCTTCAAGAAATAAATCTAATTTTTACGAAAGTAATCATCAATAAACATTAAAAATAAGTATTCTTCCCATAAGAACTTGGTTTTAGAGGCCTATATACAAGTATGCACTAGTCCAAGAGGTTGTGAGGACTACTCAAGAAAACTCTTCATAAGCACTTGCCATGCCTATAATTTTCACTAATTTGATTAGATGGCCTAAAAAAGACATGTCATCACCAAACTTTCTTGGACAATAGCTTTAGTCTATCCAAATTAAGTGATCATACGAAGATGTTATAATCATGATAATTCATTTTTAGAATCCTTTAAACATTAGGACTATTATTGTTAGTTTTTAGTTTAAATGTTTATTTTTTTACATTGGCACTTTTGTTATCATCATCCCATTTTTTATATCTTATACTTAACTCATTCTTGCTCATTTGTATCTCATATTACTTCTCTAAAAATTGGAAAAATACTCAAAATATTTGTTTTTTAAGAGTGACAAATAAATTGACAATTTCCATTCTTTAATCTAACAAGGACATCTTCTCTAGCCATGATTTAAACTATAGTTTTATCACCAAAAGAAATACTTTTAATAAACTCGCCAATAATACAATTTTTTTAATTATCAATCATATGATTACTGACTCTGATTCCAAATACTAAAACTCTTTATTTTTTAATCTCTATCATAAGCTAATAACAAACTTGGCTCTTCTTCTTCTCTTGTCTCAACAAAATTCTCCTTTTCATCTTTGTTTGAATTCAATCTACAATATGTAATGAAATGTCTAAATCCTTAACAATTGTTACAATGTATATTACATTTATGATTGTGTCCGCTTTGAAACTAGTTATCTCTGCGACGTCCTCTTGACTTTTGTTATTGAAAAGTTTATTCTTTATCATTAGATAAAATACTTCATGCTCTTCCTTAACCATGATTTTCATGAGTCCAACCTCAACCTCTACTACTTACTTTTTGTTAACTTCTACCTCTTACTCTCATCAAATTTTACCATGTCTTATACACACACACACACACACACACACACACACACACATATATATATATATATATATATATATTCATTTTTCCATTAAAGTTCAATTTTTCCTACAATATTTTGGTTATAAGTTATATACTCTTTTCCTCAATCTCTTTTCTTATACTTGTAAAGAAAATAAAAGTTGATTTGCTGTCTTTAACTTCAAATGCTTAAACTCTTTAATGGCAATTATGATATAATTAAATTTTGAAATCAAGGACAAAAGAATTTATTCAATCACGCTAATATATTCTATTATTTCTCCATATCTCTTCAGTTAATTAATAATTGCCAAAACTTTGTTAAAGAACTCATCAATAGATTCTGAATCATTCATCTTGATGTTTTTATTCTCACCTCTAAGGTTTGTATACATGCTTTAATTACTTTATCTTTCCTTTAAAAGAAATTTGAAGAACTTCTATGCGTCCTTTACAATTATTTTAGTATGAATTTCTTAAAATATACTCTCATACGAACTTATATAAATAAGAGAGAGTGATTGTTTTTCATTCTTTTTAGCTTTCTGCAAAGCGTCTCTTTATGAGTTACCTTCCCCTTCTCATTCTTTAGTTGATCATATTTCTTCTCTACAATTTCATTATGATACATTAATTGTCGTAATTCTCTTTAGTTAGTTTAGAAATTAGAAGTATTTATCATAATTTAATATGAAGTGACTGATATTATTATGATAACAAGAAGAAACAAAATAAAAGATTGTATTGAATCAAAAGACTAAGTCATAATTCATTTATGAGATACATTTATAGAAATAAAAACTAACTTTTAAATCTTGATTGTATCAAGTCAAAAACTAAGTTATGATTCATTCCAAAATAATATTTATATAAATATAAAAGTGACTCTGGAATCTTTAACTCTTAAATATTTATCATATGATTTTTATAGTGCGTTTGGTAATCAGGAATGAAGACATAAGAATGGGTAAGAAACTTACATTTCTTAATTTTTGCCTTTGGTTGTTAATAATGGATAAGAATTGACATATTTGGAATGAATTTTAAATAATTTTGGATTTTTATTTCCAAGGTAGATGTGAGTGTAACCTACAATAAAATATCAGGAATAACAAATAATCGTGGGCAACTGAAACTCTTTTGTTCTTCTCTTTTTTTGTTTCGTCTCAGCTAAATCTCTATATTCGCTCTTCCTTTCTTGTTGCTTCTCAGCATATCTCTCTAGGTCAGTTTTTATTGTTCTAAACTTTTTTAAATTTTTTATTTTTCTTTTTATGATAATTATTATTATTGTATACGAACATATTTCACTAGAGAAATCAGTTGGTGTTCAGTACTGTTGAAAAACCACAAACCATGTTCAGAATTCACTTTCATTTAGGCTTGCATGATTAAATAATATAATTTCAATTTGCATTGGAGAACGGACAAACTTTAATAAATTGATTTAACCATTATTTCACGATGATGCGATGGTTTCTCTCTAATATTTTCCTTACAACCCCATTACCATTTCGTACATAAGTCCAATTCTTCTGTCCAGTTTTTATGGTGTCTTATTATGTCTAGTGAATCTCAGTCATTCATTTATGCAGGCTCCACGTTTATTTATGTGGAGCCCACACAGGACCCGCATAAATAAATGGCTGAGATTCACTGGACACAATAAGACACCATAAAACTGGACAGAGGATCTTGTTCCTTCGTACATACCCCTCAATCATCACATTCCATTAATTTCCACCATTTTCTCGAAAACCCAATAGTCATCTTTTGCTAATGTACATTTCATATGTATGTTAATAGTCAAGTGCCTATAAATATATGACTATTCACCACAATGAAAATGAAACAAGGACTTTATAACATAGAATGTGCCTGCCTACAAAGCTACAAGTCAATAAGATTATTGTAGGCATTTAATGGATCGTTGAAAGTTAATGGATCGTTGAAAGTGTAGAGTATCGATGATAGGTTAAATATTCAATCTGCATGATAAGAGCCCAAGGTACTATAATCAATCCAGTTATTTTTCCACCATCTAGCTTATGAACATCATGGATGGAAACATCCATAGGCTTTCTTTGTAAGTTATCAAATGTTTGGTCAATCTTATAATAAACTTACATCTGACATCTATTCAAAATGTGGGAATAATTGGAATAGATATCTGAAGCTTATTTCTTTCCACCTTGTCAACTATTTGTTCCATGCTAAATTAAAGAATACAAAAATATTGAGGCATTTTTAAATTAACCTATTAGGAAAAATGTCAAGAAGTTTTTTTATCACATGATCTATTCATTATATCTTTTCCCAATTCAAATCTAGAATTTAACGTGTCTAGTGTGAATCATATGCCTATTCTTGGAAACAAATAACTTGTATTACGTGTGTATATTATTTCTCCTTAGTTCATTTCCCTTCAAATTTAATTTTTAGAATGGGAGAGTTTTGAAGTTTCTAATTTGATTTTAAACCGAAAATAATATTATTTTCCTTAAACACTAATACTTTGATTTTTTAAGTATATTTCATGATGATTATTATATTTTGAAAGGCATTCATGGCTCATGCCCCTCAACATTATGATTTTTCTATACTTATGGTACATATTAAGAAGAAGAAGGATGAGATTTATTGTGACATTATTAAGCTTATTATCATATCTACTAAAGAGGAACATTCTGTGAATCATAAAAGAGCCTAATAGGCCTAATCCATTAGTTCAAATAGCACATCTTAATGGTATGATTGTGGATAATGACATTGCATGCATTGAGCAACTTCATATAGATAGGCGTACTTTTTTGCATATTATGCTCAATGCTGCGAAATATTGGTGGATTGAAAAATACTAAAAATATAGATGTAGAGGAAATGGTAGTAATATTTTTACATCTCCTTGCCTTTGACGAGAGAAATTGAAAAATCATGATTTTCAATGCTCAAGAGAGGCGGTAAGTAGACATTTTCATGATGTATTGAGAACTGTGCTTAAGTTATGACGAGCTATACTTAAAGTCCCTAAACATATCTCTTATAATAGCACCGATGAAAGATGGATATGGTTTAATGTAATAATATCCATTTACAGAGTTTTATTTGGTACGAAATTTACTTTTGGTTGATAATGACTAGATATGATTTTGCTAATTTCATAATTGCTTAGGAGCTTTAGATGATACATATATTAAGGTACATATACCAAATATTGAAAAAACCTAATATCATACTAGAAAGAATGAGATTGCCACAAATGTCTTATGCATGCGTTCTATGGATATGCAATTTATATATTTACTACCTGGATGGGAAGGTTCAGTTGTTGATGGTAAGGTGCTTCGAGATGCATTATCTAGAAGACATGGATTAAAAATTCCTTGGGGTGAGTTATTCAATCTTATATGCCCAAATCAATTTCCTATATATTAAAATCATATGGTTTATACGATGAACATATCATGTAATAGTTATCTTATTGATGTTGGATATAGAAATTGTGAGGGATTTCTTGCACCATATAAAGGTCAACGATATCGTCTTACTAAATGGAGATTATGTCATTAACCAAATACTTAAGAAGAGTATTTCAATATGGAACATTCTGCAGCTAGAAATGCTATTGAAAGGACATTTGGATTATTAAAGTTATGATAGGGAATCTTAAAAAGTCCCTCTTATTATTTAATTGAGAACCAAGCTGATATCATATTAGTTTTCTGTTACATTCACAATCTTATTCGTTAACATATGAGGAAAGATCCACTAGATGATGAGTTGGATGATATACTAGAAAATAATGTCCATGTTAATCACATTGATGATACTGAAACATTTAATGAATGGACTACATGGAGAGATAATTTGGCAAGGGATATGTTCATGTCATGGAGAGCTAGAAGAGGTTGTTGACATTTATTATTAATAATTTATATAGTTTACTTGTTTTTTTTTCAAAATCTTTGAATATTATTTGTTATTCATGAATATTATTTATTTTTTTTACATATGCAATATTTTAAATATTTTATTTGTTTTCATTTTTGTTATAACTTTTAATTGTATGTGTCTTTTAGATGGAATCTCGTGAAGAAAATATAAATAATATGCAATATGTGCCTGTTCAAAGAAGAGGAAAAAAATAAAAGATATTGGAATAGTGAGGAAGAAAAATGCTTGTCAACATACTTTATGATTTGGCAGGCACCAATTAGAAGATGAATTGTAACTATAAAAAAGGATACTATACTGAAATTGAAAGACGCCTTAAAGAAAGAATACTTGAAAATGATCTTAAAGCAAAACCTCACATTGAATTCAAGTTAGATTATGAAGAAACTACTTGGATACAAATTTGATATTAAAAAATAATGGTAGAGGATCTGGATGGGATGATAAGCAAAAAATGGTAATTGGTGATAAAGACGTTTATACAGGTTAAGCAAAGATATAAATAAAATTTTAATCTTTTTACTATTTATTTTTATTGAAAAATATTATTTGTGCACATAATTATTTATGATAATGTTATTATGATTATGTTGAAGTCGTGAAGGAGCATCAATTTTATACACGAAACCATTTGTCTACTTTGATCGACTAGCTTAAATTTATGCAAAAGATAGAGCAATAAGAAATAGGGCTCGAGGGCTAGGTGAAGAAAGTATGGAAGAAAATGATGAAGAATGCGGTAATGTGAATAAGATACAATCAAATATTGGAAATGACGAAGAATGTGTAACTCAAAACAATTCAACATCACCATATGAACCTCGAAGAAGAAAGTGCAAAAAGAGCATGGATCCACTTTAGATCAAACTTTTAGAGCTATAAAAAATATATAAAAAGCTTTTTTGAATTTGAATATGAATATGAACATGAATCTACTTTGTCTTTAAATGAAAAAAGTATTTACTATTGCTGTGGATATTAGTGAGAAAAAAACTCAATTATTTGACGTATTGAAAAAGGTTGGAGGACTTTCATCAATGGAGTTGGTTAAAACAATAAGGCTAATCAGTGAAGATGATCAAAAGATCATGGAGGTCTTTTTCAGTATGCCCGATGATTATAAAGTGTTGAATGTTGATTGCTCGAGACATACTTGAGTAATCTCAATGATCACATGATATTATTATATCTATTAGATAATTTAAAATTAGTTTATTTATTTAGACAATATATCATTTTGATTGATTCTTATTAAGATATTAAATTATTATTAACATTGCACATCATTTTATTTCATTTATTTAATAATTAATTTATTAAATTTCAATGATCGTAAAATAAGTTCATTATGGTTTTTAACTTTATTCTTATAAGAAAAATCATACAAAATTATTTAAAAATTAATAATTTATTGAATCATTAAAAATAATTTTAATTATTTATTTATTAAATACAAAAATGTTAATAATAATAATAGTATAAAATATTTTATTAATTATTTACAAAATCAATCATAAAATAATTAAACATAAGTAAAAAATTGTCATTACCATTGATACTAAATATTGATATAAAACTATTAACTTCTATAATCTCAGTCCTAATGCTTGCATATTAAACCTGCATAATCAGTAATTATATTCTTATTTCAATTCCCACGTTTAATTTTCATTCCTTTTTTTTTTTTTAATTCTGATGCCTTCATTATTGGTTACCATACGAGACCTTAAATATTTATTGGATGAATCTTGGATATTCATTACTTAGGACTACAAGTATGACTCTTAGAAATGTACTAAATAATTAATAACAAATTATATATACCAATGAATAATTTCAAACTTATTTTTTTAACTACCTAACTTACCAGATCAACAATGTCAACTTTAAGAAATCTGATAGAGAAGTTTTTCAACACTAAGTATCATTTTCAAACTATTAAGGCACATAATTTAATTGCAAAATCAACAATAGCATATGCACAATATGACTTTACCTATCCTATTCCAATGTCTCGATTTTAAAGTATGTCCAACCTCTCCTTTCACCACTAAGGCCAACCCTCTCTTTATACTAATTAATCCTCCTACTTACATGGATGTATATGATGCATTAACTTTTACGTCATTCTTCTCCGCTGTCAGCACTCTTTTCAGAAGAACTCTTAGTTGTGGAAAATGGCAATGGAGGAGAAAACGAAGCAAAGCTTCCCCATTGTTGATCAGGGGATTCATACATCATTGGTTTTGTTACTTGGACAGACCAATAACGAGCTGCTCATCCTGGAATCACGGCCAGAATAATGCTCTTTGACACCAACAACTGCTCCATCACTAGCAAATGAAACGACAGCGGAGGTCAGTGCTGATTGGAAAGTGTGGTTCGATGCAATAACCTTGGTGACAGATGCTATGTCCTCCATTGAAGTCAGTGGAGTATTTTGGTTGTTCATTAGTGAAAAGCGTTGGTAACAATGCGCGAGAGGTTGGTGTTTTCCTTTGCTACTGAGACGAAGAGGTAGTGTCCCATATGCTCCAGAATACTGACTAGCTTTGAAAGATTTATCTATTGATCCGTTGTGCTCGAAACTTGGGGAATAAGGTGACGAAAAGTTAAGATAGGTTGAAAAGTGTGTAGGTGGTGTAGTATTACTACAGTTATTGAAATGAATGGTGTTGATGGTTGGTGCAGTGAAGTCTAACGTGATGGTGGGATGTAAACTGGCTGAAGTGGACATTGAAGAATTTGGAAGATAGAACTGATGTTGACTTGTGTCCTGGAAGTGGCTGAAGTTTAACAAACCACTGATGGGCGTAGGAGAGAAAACAGAGGTCACTTGGCCTTGCTGTGAGGATGTAGATGGGCAAGATTGTAGCATGGAGACAGCTGCGGAGGTCGTGGAGGCCATGGCTGTGGCAGAGAGTGAAAGAGGGTGGTTGTGTGTTCCTTCATACGTGGTGATCAAGATTGTCATGTCCTCAGAACATCTTTGCACCTAAGGTTAATTTTTCACAAAAAAAAAAAATCGTATCATGCATGAGAACGGAGATCGTGTGTAGTTCAGTTACGAAAATCGCACTAATTTCAAAGACTGAAATATGAGATCAAATGTTGGGTGTGTGTGTGGGAAACCCATGAAGATGACAAGATATGTACCTGTTTTCTCACCGGACATGTTGGTGAAACCGTGCAACGATAATATGCCCTGGGAGATGGATTTCCTTTAGCTATTTTCTGCCCGTATTTTCTCCATTGACACCCATCGTTCATCTGTATTTTAAATACCATTTTAGTATATATATATATATATATATATGGAACGCACAGTTACGTTGGAAAGCCTTACTGTAGCAAATGAAAGTTTGGATTATGATGGTTTCTCCATTATAAAACTCCTCTGCTTTTCTAAATGACAACATAATGCGCAAAGTTCTATGTAATATATGGTGATGGAAAATTGAATAATAGTGTTCTTTTAGAACATAAAAAGATTGATAATAGATCAAAAGTTAAATTATATAAATATAAATTTTCATTTCACTTTCAACATAAAATCTCTTTTTACTTTATTTTAATATATTTTTGTCCATATTTTTCTATAAACTTTATTTTATTGATATTTAAAATCTAAGAATTTTCAATTAATAAATTTATATGCAAGAGAGTTCTAATATTTTTTAACTAAAATTTTATTAGAAAAGAGGAACGATTCATATATCCATAAATATTACATCATATATTTACCTAAAATTTTAAAAAATTAGTTACAAATAAGGTCTTATATGCACAAATTATTTTAATCTTTATTATTAATCATCACATCTAAAAATTTTATTCACATATTTACGTGGAGTCTACATAAATATATAAAAGAGATTTAATAAATATAGCAAATCACCGATGAATGCACCAAGTATCATTCAATATCATTGCAATATTAATTGATCAAAAGCTAGAAAATAATTTGAGACTAACCATTGGGGTGTGAACCCGAGCTTTGACAGAAACCCTAGTTTTCTTCGTCTGGGTGTCACGGAAAACTTCATCGCCTTGGACTTCCATTGTCTTCAAAATTTTAATAGGTGGAAGAATCTCAGTCGTCGGTTTGGCCCCCTTTTTGTCTTCAACACTGTCCTCTGAGTTTGGATTCTTCATGGTCGGTTTCGAAGCTGTCTCAAATTTGCAATCCACTCCCAGGGAAAGGGATGATCCATTCATTTTCATATCATCCCCTACACCGTTAAGTAGGTTGTCGCTTTTCTTCCTGTTGTTGTTGGGTTCCCTGGAGTTTCTTCCAAGGCAGAGGGACAACAGTTCTTGTTCTTGTTCTTGTTCTTGTTGATCACTGTCTTCACTAGCAGTTTCTGTTTTTCTAGATAATGTCTTAGTTTCTTGTTCTTGTTCAAAAATTTCGTAGAAATGTTTTTGCAGAGATTGGTAATCCTTCATCAGTTGGCTCAACAATTGCTTCAACCTGAAGTTTTGTTCTCTAGCCTCAGTTATTTTGGCCTTTGCTCTTCCAAGTGGATTATCCTATAATTCATAGAAATAATTAAACACATGCCATTAGAATCAACAGGAGTACTTGTTGTTGAATGCGTATGTTTTATTTTTGTACATTAAAAGTTAAATCATACATAAAACTCTGTAGAAGTTGTAGGTAATTGAACTCTATTTGTGGTTCTCAAGATGAATATAATTTAGTAGGAAATAAATATTCTCTTCCTTCTTTCCTGAAAACTAATTAAAAACAAATATTTTATCAACATACATCCTGATCATGCAACTGGTTAGGTTGAAAATGCTCACCTTGTTGAGTTCTACAAGCACAGCTTCTTCATCACCGTCCAAACTCATTTTCTTCTCATTATCAATATCAAAAGCTACACTTCCATGAACAGACTTCCCACTAGCTGTCTCCATTGGTTCTGAGTTTTGCTTCCTTACTTTCTCGACAGGTTCCTACTAATTTGTTGGCTCACCTCCTAACAAATATATATACTCCTCACACCAGCCTCAAGATTCTGACTTTTTGGTAATCAAACTTCAAACCTGCTTATCTATATGTTACTCTCACTTAGTTTATTCAAAAATGTCTAACACAACCGTACAACGTTATGATTTTCTATATAATATTTGGACAATTAGGGAGCTCTGGATCAGTTTCAACGATATGGCAAGAAAATGAACCTGTGGGATCATTCACCAGTCGCGTCCAACAATCGTAGTCGTAAACGGAATTATGTGGTCAACATAAGCTGCCATTATTCTGACTCAGTACCAAGCCACCAATCACCCATACAACGTAGAAAACGTGAAAAAATTAAAACGTGTGAATATTTAAGGAGTTAATTTCACTTGAGGATTTAATCAAGATTCTAAAACACGAAGTAAAAGTCACTGTAAAAGATAAATTTAAAGAAATAATTATAGGCATCCAAGTAATAAGTTTCTGATCCAATGCATACTAAACAAATGTGATTTTGCAGTTGGATTATTGGTATGAAAACTGTATATATCTTTTCGTTTAGCTATTTGCACATAATTGCATGCCATTTATATTTTCTTTTAACGAAGCTAACAAATTAATCATGACAAGTAAAATTCCAAGTTAAACTATCTTTTAACGGAACTAACTAATTAATTAGTTTGATTTATTGAGTCTTTTAATACCGGAACTTATCAATTACGGTAATTATCCCTTAATGAATGATAAAAGTATAAATGAATATGTTGAGAATTGAGGGATTGCGACGGAAGCTCTGTTAATTTTCTAACCACAAACTTACCGGTATAATTTTACATCGACTTTAGGCTATGTTTGATTGTAGGTTTATTAATAGAATAGAATGAAATGTAATATTAGCTTATCATTTTGAAGGAGAGTTTATAATGAAATTGAATGAGATAAGATAGGAAATGATGGTTTTATATTATATCTCATTTCATCCTAAACAGTAAAAATGAGAAACCTCCGACTTAAAGAGTTTAAAATGAAATATAAAAAAATAAACAACTTTTCGCTATATTATATTATAAACCCTTTTTTAAAATAACATTTTACTGTATTATATTATAAATTCTTCAATTCTTTCCGAGCAATAATTTTCTAGCATTACATTTATTATAAATCATTACGTTATGTTAAGAGAAAAGTCAAGCGATCCAAGCGAGAAGAGTACGTAGGACCAACCAAGACGCTCAAAAGCTTTAGGTACTCGAAAGATTCTACTTTAAAATATAGGATTAGATGGTGTATTATTGGAAAATATAATTATTTTTTTGGTGGAACTGGGGGTATTAAAAATCCCACTTGCAGAGTGCACACATGTAGGTTGGATATAATTAATAGGTCAGAGCTGATGGTTCCCACTGAATTAAATAGTTTAGTTTTCTCAACTAATGGTATACGTTAGGACAAGTTGCCTAAAAACAATCATGTCAAGGATTTGTCTGTATATACGAAGGTGTGTGCGTGTATTTTTAAGGCGAAGAAATCAGTGCATCTGTTTTCTTCCAAGTCAAAGTCTTATATCGTATGCATTTTCAAGTGCTTAAATTGAAACGTAATTAGACATTAAATAAACAGCAGTGACTAATGATGTAGTCCATATAATTGGGCGGGAATAGTCAAGGGTTTTAAAAGAAGTCCGGATCCTCTGTCCATTATTATGGTATTTTATTGTGTCTACTAAATCTCAATCATTTATTTATGTGGGTTTCATATGAATTTTACGTTAGTCCTGCAAAATAAATAGCTGAGATTCTATGAGATAGAATAAGACAGAGTAATATTGGACAGAGGATCTGAACTCTTTTAAAAGAGTACAGATCATCTGTCCAAGATATTCCTGTCCAACTCTGTCCATGATTTAAACGACTCCGTATTTAAAATTTAACAACACGTGCTTGGACAGGAAAGAGTACATGACAGTCAAAAAGCCAAGCCGCCTGCGAAGCTGGCTTGGACAAAGGAAGGAGTACAGATCAAAGCCATGCATCAATGTTTATTATTATGGACAGAGTCGCATGTTGGCTTTATAGGATTATTATTCAAACATGATTATTTTTTGATAAATGATTTTTATCAATTGTAATTTTAATTAATTTTGTCTTTGATATTAAGTGTATATTTATTTATTTAGTATAATTATTATTGTTATTGTAGTTATTATTATTATTATTATTATTATTATTATTATTATTATTATTGTTGTTGTTGT
>JAOQMQ010000003.1:10964778-10985867 GCA_027563845.1 Erythroxylum subrotundum
TTATTGTTGTTACAATTATTATAATTAATATTTTTCCAAGGGGAGAATGTTAGTAATTTCTTATTGGACAAATATTAATTACGAGTTTTTATAAAATTAGCATTAAGAAAATTAAATTTGATATGAATTAAAGATAATAAAGAACTTCAATAAAATATCCAGTTAAAAGGGTTAAATTCCAGTGAAAAAAAATGAGTTCAAATTAGTATGATTCAATTATTTATTGGGCTTACGATAGAGAAATGCAACAAGGCTACTGTAACTGTTTAAGTAAGTTTGTGAACATTCAGTTTCTTTATCCGTTTAGAGGTCCAAACATTAATAAAGATACAAAAAGACGTTACCTAGACAAAGATATACAACTTTTATAAAGGTTGATTAAAAATTTCAAAAACTTTTTCAACTAGTTCAGCAGCTTGTTCATCGTTCAATGGATAGCAAAATATGTACTTTTCCCTATTTTCTCTGCTAATACAAGTTCATGATTATCCTAGGTTCATAGCTAAAGTTTGGTTATGACACATACAAATTGCAAGCTTGTCAAAATCATACCATCACAATTCACATGCAATCAAGGAATACAATTCTTGGAAATATACAGGAAAGAGAAAACAGATTATGACCATTATTGATGTAAGCAGAGAACTCAAACCATTTTATGATACAAAGTGAAAACGAGTAGTAAGTGGTGGATACAGTGAAATATAACTGAAATGTGTTACATTTGTGTGGCAAGATTTCCACTACTGGTCCAACCTTCTTGAACTTGTATTGAGTACTGCAAATTCCAGAGCACGTCTTCTATTGAGGGTCGATTATTTGGGCTACTGGAGAGGCAATTTAGGGTGATTTCAACTGTATTTCTCAGTGATTGATAAGCAAAGCTGCCCCTTGTCGACGGATCAATAAATTCTCGCAACTTGGCTGGAGCTTCTACTAAGCTCTTTTCCAGCTGTTTAGCAGAGACAAAATTGTATAATGTGTTAAAAGAATTGCTGGAATAATTGTAACCCATGTGATGGATCAGTTACCTGAGCTTTTAACTCTTCTAATTCAATTGGAGATGTAAAGAATTTTCCAGTAATAACTTGAAGCAGAATACACCCTAGTTGATACAGGTCCTCTTTTTCTGCACTTTCACTGCCAAAGAAAGGATTGCGAAATGACTTTGAAAATGCTATTTCCTACAGGTGCTAAACCACTAACAGTTACGTTAATTGATTCTTAACATTTTAGTATGCTCAAAATGATAAATAGAGACAGAATTTGCATGAGAAGATGATATACCTGTTAGGATTGTTGATGTCATGCCCATTTACAGGACTCTCCGATCCAGCCTACAAATTCCAAAAACAAAACAAATATTATTTCATCCCCACTGCTCAGGATGTTTCAAATCACTTAAAGAACAGAACAAATAAAACATGACTTATGATAGCTGCAGTAGTGATTTGTATGTGAATCAAACTTCCATCTCTTGTCAAAATGATTTGTTCGAACCTTCGATGGCAGAGGAATGGTGTAATTGCTAAGTTTTGCAGTGAGACACTCGTCCAATAGTACATTCTCCAATCTTAGGTTGTTCCCAAAAATGCCAGGTGCAACTCCTGTGTGCAAGAACTGGATTCCTCTGGCAACTCCTATTGTGATTGCCATTCTCTGTGGCCATTTTAGCACTTCCTTCTTTCTGAAATCTGTCAGATTATAGCATGAAATCATCATTATTTAATGGCTAGAAATCTTAATGATCCAGATGGTTTGGTGTTTTACTTTACCATCTAGATGATCTCGCAACGATCCATTTGAGATGTGCTCAAAAACAACGAAAACAGTGCAGGGTGTACTTGGATGATTCTGGTAAGTAACAACACAGTGTCCAAGGACGCTGACCAAATGCAAATGCCTTAATTTGGATAGCAACTCCATATGCTGAGCCAAGCTTTGAGGCAAGTTTTTCTGTTTCAGTTTCACACATTTTACCAAGATCGCAGTGCCATCTCCTAGCCAACCTTTGTAGACCTGTAAATACAAAAGAAAACATTTGAAACTATTATAAGCTAGATATCGGCGGGATATATACAGCGATAGTCTCACAAAATTACCTGCCCTTGAGACTCTTCTTCCATGAAGTTCAATGGATCAAAATTGTTTGTTGCATCTTCTAGTTCTTCCAAGGAGAAAACACGATACTGAGGAAGTCCTATGGCTGCTGATCTCATTGTCTGGGGCACACGCCCTGCAAAATTGAGCTTCACTTAGCCAATATTTGAGCATATTTCGGAAGAGAGAAGAAATCGATCTTTTGAAGATGAATGAGAAAAAATTGACAAGGAAATATGGGTACTTGATTAAATTTGTACTGTATAGCGGAAAGCACATAGGAAAACTTACTTGAATCAGTTGGTTTTGAGGCACTACGAACTGAGATTTTGTCGGCAAAAGATGCATCGCATTTGCCACCATCATCTGATACTGTTATCCCTGATCGTTTTATAATGACTAGAACCAGCATTCCAAGAACAACAATCAACCCTACAACGCCTCCAATAGCACCTAGTATTATGCCTAGTTTGGCTGAAGATTTCTTCTCCTTGCTTTTGACTGGAGGCTTAACAGCCAATGCTTCTTTATGGCAGAAGGAAAATGCACGTTGATAACTTGAATTGCCTTCAGATAAGCAATTCCATGAGCTAATGACTGTACGACTGGATGAATTGGATGCTATGCAAGATGGTAACTTTCCTATCAAATAGTTGCGAGAAATGTCTACGAATTCTAGCTTTGCAGTGCAAGAGACAGTAGGTGGAAAAGCCCCAGTAAGTTGGTTATCTGCCAAATCAACATACTGAATTGACGGAAGTGAGAAAAGAGCAGCTGGTATTGGTCCAACAAGCTTGTTAGACGAGACATCTAGACGCTGAAGCTGGTTGAAGCCCTTGAATCCTGATGATATATCAGATCTCAAGGAATTGTTGTTCAATATGATAGTAACCAAAGTGTAACTTAAGGAAGGAAACTTCGGTCCAAATCTATTGTCACCCAAATTCAACTCTTCAAGTAGCACCAATTCTTTGAGATCTGGGATAGTACCATTCAAAAGGTTATCAGCCAGAGCCAGACTATTGAGACTCTTCAATGAGACAATAGCCTGAGGAATCTCCCCATGGATGAAATTTGAGCTGAAATTGAGTACTCTAAGCGAGTGAAAACGGCTGACTTTTGCAGGTAATGGACCCCACAGTCCGAGAGAAACCAGTGACAACACTTTCAAATATGAAAGCTTTGTTAGAACGGTGAAGAAGGTGTCAATGGAGAACTGGCTGGACAGAGTTTGCGCGGAAACCTTGAGGTTTCCTGAACTTGGATTTGCAACCTGAGATGGAGAAGCTTTGTTTCCTACAATGATTAGTTCTGTTACATGACTATTTGAGCAGACAATCCTAAGAGAAGCTGAGGAAGGAAGATAGCAAAAGTTGGTCCAATTTGTCCAACTTTGAAGAACTCCAGGATATTCAAGAAGTCTCTGAACTAGGAAAAGGATTTTAGTTTCACTTGGAGACAACTGTCCCACTGAAACTGGAATTAGCAAGGGAAACACGAGCAGATGAAACAAGAAAATGTACAAGACCCGGGAGTTCTCCATTTCTCGGCTAAATTTTTAGATCAAATTCCACAAAACAGTGATCTTACTGCACTAGCTGCATGTACTAATTGTAGGAGGTTTTGATGTGAAATTATGTTCACTGAAAACAGTGAATAGCTTCCGATAATGACATATCGAGAAACAGCTAAACCAGAACTTAACTAAGATCCACAGTAATGGGGAGAAATTGACATCTGGGTTTGATTCATTTGGAAGAATCTTATCACTGAAATGTAGATAAAATTTGGGAAATGACAGGGAAGCTATAATGAATAGTGATCTTGCTTACTAATTACTATTAATGGGTGTAAAAAACACATTAGAATGCACTTATTCTCGTGAAAGAAACTGAGTGCTGTAGGAAATGTGAGAAGAGACAAAATCAGATAAATTGAGAAGAATCCTACAAAGAAAACCTATTGCAAGAGACGAGAACAAAGCAAGCAATGCAGATCCTACGCTACGCAACCACTTACTAAATTACAACCGAGCTTAAGAACCGCACATCCATTTTACTTTCAGAGAGTGGGAGTGAAGGTCAACTCAGCCCCCGATATCTAGCCAGCTTCTATTCTAACTTCGGAATACCCAGGAAACCCGGCGTTGACCACGTTTATTTTGGTACGCTCGCGAGCCTCGATTATCTCAAAGGTCGCGCGCCAATGGCACAAGACTTCCGTGAAGGGCATTCAATTTGGTGACAACATTTTAACCTCTGTAAGGAGTAATCGGATTACATGGTGTCAGTGTCGAAGAATTTAAAGGTCATTACGTAGGTGACAGTGTCGAAAGGTCATTACGTCAAATTACATGAGTGACCCTCTTTGTCTATTGTCCGCTCGTGTCGGTGAGACCCGTCGTCTGAGCTCTAAAATGAGTGTCAATAGAGCAGAGTTGAGGTTATGAGTTGGATGTGCATAATAAAAAATGTAGTTGTTAAGTACCATCTTGGTGACCATTTAATGGAGGAAAAGGAACATACTAATGGGATAGAATGTATGCGTGTCGTGAGGGTGTTCATGAGTTCCATGGACCCTCATTAATCAAGAGCCTCGGAGTTTGGTACGTCCAAATCGCAAGTGAATAATGCAAATTTGCTTTTCTAGTTCCTATCGTTAGGATTTTTGTGTTCAAATACTCTTTTAATCGAATCTGTAATTTATTACATGTGATTAGAAATGTATCTAACGTGTAGTTATTTTTAAAAGGTTATATTAATTAAACCTTAAATTTACTAAGACGAAAAAAGTGGTCTTTCACTACTCAGGCGATCCTCCTGAATTAGATGCGAGAATAGGCGCAAAAGGAAAAGAATAACATTTGTGCGTGGGTTGAAAGTGCTGAGGAGAACATATATATTGGGATCCGTTCTTTGATACAAATATGCATGGAAAGCTAATTTATAGGCGGGGGAAGCACATGCACATGCACATGGGTGCGCGTAGAAAAAGATGAAAGAAAGAAAGGGTTATGATGCATATTCACATTTTTCTGTGGATTTACTGTATTTTAGAGAAACCTGACGACCTGACACTAAATAACTCAATGCATGCTCAAGACCATCTTACCCTATATTTCTTGCAGGTGAGCATTTATGAGGTTGCAGTAGGAAATGCATTCTTTGTCAAACCAATGAACTAAGGTGGCAAGGTGGGAGCTTTAGTAACTCCAAGCTATTAGTATTACACTGTTGTGTTTCAGTGTGAATTGATGTTCAGATGATTTGCGACTGATTCAAAAAAAAACCTAAGTTGATGAGCCAGTCGTGGTTAGACCCAGAGTCGCTATGATTTGTATGGTTACACCATGACTTCAGTCTAATGCAATAAGCCCGCCAAATGGAAAATATTCTGTAAACCCAAGTCCGCATTATATACTAAAGTAGCCCAACCTGTTTATCTAGACAAACTGGCACTCTCGATTCGGTAGGAAGCAACCTCAAAAATCTCGACAGCTGTTGTCTTAATGACAATGGATTATTCAGATAAGACATCAATTAAAATAAAAACAATATTTGAGGTATACATAATTAGTGAGCAATCGCCAGTCAACATCAACAACCACCACATGTCTTAATCTCTATCACCCACTTCTAAATTAACCTTTTTCTTGCTAATTAATAATCCTGAAGCTTCTCTAGGTATCCTCCTAACTCTTTTCAGTTGCAGGGACTGAGACTGACAAAGAAATGGCACCCACTACAGGCAAAGAAGAGAAAAAGGTGTGTTCTTTTTGTATTATTCACATTAATTATGATTGCTTTTATTGTTTTCTTTTCCAGTTCTCTTTAAATTATTTGTGTATATCCTTATTTATTAGCTAAAGCTCTTCTCTTCCCCTGTTTTGGTGCTCACTGTGAGTCACTGTTTCTCGCTGAAAGTTTTGTTGTGTTCTTTCTTGATCAGTAACCGCCCATTACTTGCTACTTCAGGTAACTATTTGGCTTCAAACTGCTTTTCCCTAACACAAGTTAGCCTTTGTTTTACTGCATCTTGCATTATGTTTTCTCTGTTAGAAAACAGGTTCAAGTTTGGTGATGTTTGCTATGCTTTGCTTCTTTACTTGAGCCATTTTGCATCAACTGTCTGTCTATCATTGTAGAGGGTATGATTCTCGTTTTGTTGTTTGATATCTGAGAAAGATTATTGATTTTGTAAATGTGTAAAGTTTGTAATTTTAAGTTTTTTCCTGTGCATGTGGGTAAGGGGTATATGGTTGGAAGTCGAAGTCGAAGTTGAAGTACAATCCTTTTCATCGACCTTTTCTTCTTATCTTGGCTAAATGGATGATTATGATTAGCCACTTTTCATGCTGATAAAGTGATAAGAGAAGTTTCATTGTGCAGTATTTGTAAATGCCAACTAGTGATTACAAGTCTTCAAGGTATTGAATTTTGTGCTCTCTTGCTGTAATCTTCCATGTTTTTTAATTTAGACTTTTGAGCTCGAGATATTGGGTTCGTCAATATGGGGAGGTCTCCTGCAAAGTGGATCAAGTCCTTTCTTCATGGGAAGAAATCATCCAAGTCTAATTGCTCAAAAGGAAATGATGTTTCGGTAAGGTTTTTTGTCTATTCACGTTTACATTGTACTCATCTTCTCTAAGTCATTCCAGCTTGCAAAACAACATAACATCATGGGGAGCATAGAGATGTTTCAGGATTTGAGTCACTGTAAGAGACACAGCAATCACACACGTTCAGAAAAAAGAAGAAGAAAAGAAAATTTGTTAATGCGGATCCCAACTGTCAATCGAATTTAACAAGTGGGAACATACGTGCTTTTAAGTCAGCTACACTTGAAATTGGATCAGAATATAATGAATCAATGGAATTTGAAAATCCAAAAAATCAGTGAAAATTTTCTTTTATGTCAAACAACATAATTTGTTGACATGTTCCTCAAGTTAACATATTTTATTTACTTTTTTAGCTTTGTTGTCCATGAAGTTTCTCAAAACAACTTCCTAAAAGTTTTCTGTTCCAGTACAGCAACAGGGAAATAAAGAAGTATCGATTCCTCCTAAAGCACGTTTGACTGATATAACTGCAAATCCTCCACAAGAGTCACTGCTGGTTGCTGAAACAGGATGTGAGTTGGACCAAGACCATGAAGTCTCTACCAACTTGCCCCATGATGGGGTACCAGTTTTGAATGCAGTAGACAATTGGAATGCAGAAGATATCTGTTCTACAGGCAATACTGAGAGAATCAAGCTCTACAAAGCTGCCACAAGGGTACAGGCAGCTTTTAGAGGTTATCTGGTAGTATCTCCGTTACCTAAATATACTACAACTTTTTGTCCTTTCTCCTATTTTGTTGAGAACTTGAGATTCAGTGACATGCGAGCTGCTATTTCCATTACCTAGTTGTTGGGTCTAATTGTTTGATGTAGCAGCATCGTCACTTCTTCCAAAATTGGCTGTGCAATTTTAGTTACTGAAAACTGTGTAGCAGTTCGCAGGTGATGTTTCTAGTCAGATGTACACCACTGCAGCGAACTTTGTATTCTTCCTTTGGAATGGACTATCAGAAATTTTATATTTTGGTCTATCAACATTCTGCTGATACTGGGATGTTGTTTTTAAAGGATCGTCATGCATTCCGAACACTCAAAGGCATAATAGGGTTACAAGCACTTATTCGTGGTCATTTGGTTCGACGGCAAGCAGCTGCTACATTATACTCTCTGCTGCTAATTGTGAAGATTCAGGCATTGGCTCGTGGACAGAAGGTTAGACGTTCGGCGGTTGGAATTGACGTGCGGGATAAATGCAGTCTGGAAAGACTTCAGGTGATTCACCATTGACTTATAACCTTATATTGTTTTTTCATTTTTCCTCATTGTAGCTAATTTGCCTGATCTATAATTACTGTTTGTGTGCTGCGGACCCTGAGGGTCATCATGACTGAAATGATGCATGTTGAAGTTAACAAGTCGGAATGTAATATTGACTACAAACTCTGATAGTCCTCATTTCCTCTCTTTCAATAGTATATCATGAAATTTAAGATGTCTGATTAATGAGTGTGTTAAGGATTGTTCTATACTAGGATAGATGGTTCATTGTTACTCTGGTCCTTGATATACACTTTTTTTCTTCATCAGGGTGCTAATTGCACGGAATCTTCTAGAACCAAATTCTCTATTGTAGGAGAGGAGCTCAAGGAGAATGCTTTTGCTAGGAAGGTGAGAATAACATTGAGTTGTCTATTGTTCTGCATTAAACTTTGGTGGGCATGGATATATAATAGATTAATCTCAATTTTATGAGCCAATACCGCACCAAAATTTCTGTTTGTATGAAGCATTGCGTCTCAATTGATGGCCTTGTCAATGCTTTCACTTGAACTTGTCTGAAATGTCTTGTATCATGTATGAGTTGGAAACTTTCTCATAACAAGTCTAGGGTAAGAGATCAACATGTCCTGATACTTCTTGTGGTTTTGGAAGGTGATATATACATAGTGACATGGTAGATTTGTTTAATGGACAGCTAGAAATGATGCATTCGTTGTTTTCCTTTATAGAAATTCTTAATGGCATATTGCAGCATATTGTCTTTCTGGGGTTTTGGTCTGAAGTACGCTAATTAGTCAAGTCAATCTATAATCTAATTCAGCCTACAATTGTGCTATGCCTAAAAGGCAACTGAAAAAGATGAATTGTTCTTGAACCCTATGGTTTAGCTTACAATCTTCGTCTTCTTAACTCTTCGTCTTCTTAACTAAGGATGCATCCCCTTTGTTTTATTAAGCTTCTGGCTGCAGCATCTGGTGGAAGACCTATATGCATGCACTATGATCCTGGGGAACCTAACTCAGCCTGGGAATGGTTGGAGAGGTGGACAAGGTCGCATATATGGGAGTTCCATCGGCAAGTGAAGAAGAATGTAAATTTGAAGTCTAAGAATAAACGTGAAAATTTAGGAGTGAATGCTAAACTAGGCAAACCCAAAACAAGTGTTTTGAGGCTATCAGGTGCTAATATCCGAAGTTCCTCAGGTCATTCATCTTCGGAAAGGCATAAACAGAACCTACGAAAGATCTCAACCCAACCAGCAGAGTCCAGTCCAAGACATGCACAGAATGGATCTGAAAAGTTAAAAACAACGTTAAGAAAAACTTTTAAGTCCTCAAAGAAGGCTGGTGAAAGATCTGAGGTTGATAAGAAGAGAACAAAGCGTGATGTGACAAAGGTATCCAATATTGTTAGTTCGCTGGAAGTTTCAGAGTGGTCGGACTCTGTTGATAAGATGAAAGATACAGTAGACAACGAGTTGGCAGTTTTAAAAAAGTCTGAAGTTGATAAGAGTTCGATAGAACCTGCAGTGGATGATGATGCTGAAGTTATGGTTGAGAATCCTAATTTTGATTCGCAGGCCAAGGTGGCTGACATTGGAGAGGTAAGTAAGCAGCAAGAGACTAAACATGATAGTAAGAATGATGATGCCCCTAACACCAGAGAGGTAAGTAAGCAGCAAGAGACTAAACATGATAGTACGAATGATGATGCCCCTAACACCGGTGAAAGAAGAGCTTCATTCCCCCTACGTATAGAACCTCCGGAGAATGGGGTTAGCAATAGCAGCACACCAAAACTGCCCAGCTACATGGCACCAACTAAATCTGCAAAGGCTAAGTTGCGAGAACAAGTATCCCCAAGGTTTTCCCTAGATGGATATGAGAAGAATAGCACGGCTAGACGTTACTCTCCCTCATCTTCCATCAATGACAAGCTAACTTCAATATCACCAAGGGCACAGAACCTGGTGCAGGAAGATGGTAAAGGAGTGATAAAAAGTGACAAATCTCTATCTTCTCCTAGAGATGGTAATGGGAAGAACCTTTCAAAAAGAATTTCCCATTGGGGACCCAAGTCTTTTGTTTAAAAGTTGAAATTTCAATCCTGTGTTACTCATTGAATCTTTTGTGCTCTTGAGAGAGTTCCCAATGTGCTTCCTGATGGCTGCAATGGGCAGCTCTTTTTGATATCAGGAAAGGTTGAGGCTGAGTTTTTATTTATTTATTAAAAATATATTAAATTCGTGGAATGCACATTCCTCTTTCTAATTGGCTTTCTCATGAGGCTATCAAAGGAGAGTGGAAGAGGTAGTTTTCCATGGATAGCACACTGTAAGAGGCAGAAGAAAAAGAATGTTTTGAAATGGGTGAATACCAGTCAACTTTTGGGCAACACATAATACTCCGTAAAATTTTCTCATCTTTGTCAATAACATATTTGAGTTCTTCATGGGCTGGGTTGGAGGAGCACTTGCCCTACTGGTCTTGTTTGCCACCGAGCAATTCAGCGCGAGTACGTCTCTCAAGTTTTGTTGGGACGCTGACTCAACTTTGCTCAGAAATATTCTATTCAAGGTCTAGTGTCCAGAAACTCGAACCCTTTGCTTTGTTATTGTAGCTCTACTGTCTCTGCCTGTGCTTAATTTTGCATCTGAAATCCTGATGACCACTGTATGCCCTGTATTTATACTTGAGCCTTAAGACTAATTGAAGATTGTCCATATACTCTCAATTAAATCCAATCGTGTCTGCCAACTGTTTTTTTGTTCTCGTTTGCTGTAGGAAATAAAAGACAGGAATGGTAACTGCGAGCAGAGCAGAGGATGTGGAGAAGTAGGCTTGAGTTCCAAACTTACAATACAATATCATCATGGGCATCACATAATTATGTTATCAGCAAAACCAACAAACTGAACATATTGAAGCAGCCCATTGCGTTACATAGATTGCAGACTGTCTTCCTTTCAAACTAAATAAAATGCCAAATTTATTTTTGTTGAACAAATCGCAAGTAGAGTGACTAACATATAATTTTATTGACAATACTAAATAATTTATAGTACATTACGACTTAGTACAAAAACATAATACAAGTTATTTTTGACATTCGAATACTTTGGTCTTACAAGGCCGTTATAATTCTTGCAATGTCTTAGAATTCAATTTCTATGGAATGCTTTATATTTCTTGTTATGAACAAGAATACGTAAATCCATGCTTATATTGGTCCATCTCTCACTATAAAATATTATGTCCGTTTGTTAAATTTTATAAGATTGGCCTTAAATAAACTGAGTATATACAAACCCAAATGAGGTTCCATTCTAAAATCAATTGGTGATAGAAGGAGTAACTCACTAGGTTTATATGCATGCTCAACGTCATATATTCTTTTCATATGGGACAAACTCTCACTTATATTTCAACACGCTCCTCTCGCGTGTGGGGTTAATTTAAGACCTAACACGTCACATAGTCTATCGTGTTAAAGTGGTGACGGTTGATCCAACAGCAACCTGCTTTGATACCATGTTAAAAAACTGAAATGTTCTGTATTTTCACTTGGTTCTAGGTTGTACATTATTTATATAAATGGAATTTGACTTATGTCAATCCCATGAAATCTGCTGTCTCCCAGAGTAAATTATTCTATCCTAAAATAGAGAAGGATTCTATCCTAAGATAGAAAAGACCATGGGCTATATATGGAATTTCTAGCTGTATAAGATATTCTGGATATTCCACATAAAAAGCAAGATATTCTAGATTTTCAACACTTTCACTTAAGCTGGTGAATGGATATTTTCCATTCCCAGCTTGTATGTAATCTCGTCAAAGTTGGAAGTCGAAATTCCCTTAGTTAAGACATCTGCCAACTGATTACTTGATGATATATATAGAGTGCAAATGATGCCACTGTCCAGCTTCTCTTTAATAAAACGTCTATCAACTTCGATATGCTTCGGTGCGATCATGTTGCATTGGATTGTGTGCAATGTTGAAGGCAAACTTCTTGTCACAATAAAGTTTCATAGGTCCTTCCCACTTGAGGTTAAGGTCATCAAAGAATATCTTGAGCCATAGTAATTCACAAACTCCATGAGCCATAGCTCTAAATTTTGTTTCTGCACTTGATCTTGCAACAACCGATTGCTTCTTACTCCTCCATGTCACTAGATTTTCACCAAGAAATGTATAGTATCCTGAAGTTGATCTATCATCTACCACAGAACCTATATATGCCTCTATGAACAACCTTTCATTTTTCTTAAACAAAATCCCTCTACCGGGTTTAGCTTGGAGATAGGATAGAATCCGGTTGATAGCTTGTAGATGTTTCTCTTTTGAATCATACATAAATTGGCTTACTATGCTTACAGCAAATGCTATGTTTGGCCTTATCTGGGACAGGTATATCAGCTTCCCAACCAATTGCTGATATCTTCGCTTGTCTACTACGCTAGCATCCTTCTCTTCACTCAGTTGTAAGTTAGGTTCAATAAGTGTGCTTCTTGCCTTGCATCCAAGATTCCCTATTTCTTTAAGTAGGTCCAAAACATACTTTTGTTAAGAAACAAAGATACCTTTACTTAAGTATGCTACCTCAATGCCTAAAAAATACTTTAGCCTTCCCAATTCTATAATTTTAAACTCTTTTGCTAAGTGAGTGATTCTCTTTCAATTGGATCATTCCCGGTGACAATAATGTCATCTACATATACAAGTAGTGTAGTAACTCCTCCTTTTGCATGTTTTATAAACAAAGTATGATCTCCTTGACTTTGTTTGTATTGCATTGCTAGCATCACTTTAGTAAATCTTCCAAACCAAGCTCTTGACGATTGTCCATATAAAGCTTTCTTTAACTTGCATACTTTCTTCCCACAAAAATTTTCATTGAAACCAGGCAAAGTTTCCATGTGAACTTGTTCTTCTAAATCCCCGTGTAAGAATGCATTCTTAACATCGAATTGTTGTAAACACCAGCCAAAGTTAGCAGCTAAAGACAAAAGAACATGTACAATATTCATTTTTGCTACGAGTGCAAAGGTCTCTTGATAATCTACCCCATATGTTTGTGTATATCCTTTTGCAACTAATCGAGCTTCATACCTTTCTAGTGAACCATCAGCTCTATATTTAAATGTGAACACCCATTTACACCCCACTGTTTTCTTTCCCTTAGGCAAGTTTGCAATTTCCCAAATCTTATTTCTCTCTAGAGCATTCACCTCCTCTCTCATAGCTTGTACCCAATTCTTATCTCTAAGTGCTTCTTATAGTGTTTGTGGAATTAGAATGGAGTTGATGGTGGTAAGGAAAGTTTTATGTTATGGAGAAAGTCTATGGAATGATACAAAATTTGAGATTAGATGCTTAGTGTATTCTCGGGTTCCTTTTCGAACAGCGATAGGCAAGTCTAAATCATTAAAATCACAAAGAATAAAATCAGATTTAACACACAAGGGGTCAGAAAATTCAGTACCTGATTGTGGTTCAGACTCTTGGATTTGCACAGGCTCAAAAATAGGAACTTTCTTCCTTGAGTAGACCTTAAGTGGTGTAGTAGGATTCAAACCAGTGTTTTACTTTGTCAGTTCAGTTTCAGGTGTAGAATTTTCATTACCAACATGTTCATCTTCAGATTCAACAGGTTCTTGATCAATTTTAGACTCAGTTCCATTGCTAGCAAGTTCTCCATTAGAATTGGGTTCAATGTGAGGTGTATGATCAGATTTGGAAGACTTCAAGTTAGGTGCAAGACTTTGAAAATCAAAATCAAGGAGGAATTCCTTATCTTCCCAAGAACTCTCCCCCTGAAGATGAGAATTGTTATTGTGAGAGTACGGTTCATTTTCAAAAAACGGGAGATCCATGGAGGTAAAAAAAATTTAGATGGTGGATGATAACACTTATATCCTTTCTTTGTGTTTGAGTATCCCACAAAAATACATTTTAAAGCCCTTGGATCAAGTTTCCCTCTTTGATGAGCATGAATATGTATGAAAGCAACACAACCAAACACTTTTTGTGGCAATTTGCAAGAGACATTAAAATCAGGGTAAAAATCAGAAAGTGCAGTTATGGGACTTTGATTATTTAAAACTTTGGAAGGTACTCTATTTATCAAATATGCAAAAGTTAAAACAACCTTCCCCCAAAAGGTTTTTGGAACTTTATGTTGAAACAAAATTGCACTCGAGTTACATTAAGTAAATGTCTATTTTTCCGTTCAGCAATCCCATTTTGTTGAGGTGTGTCTACACAAGATGACTCATGTATTATACCCTCTTTTTGAAAGAAAGATGAGAGAATTTGACTAAAATAGTCTCTTGCATTTTCTGATCTTATTCTTTTAATCAAACTTCCAAATTATGTAAAAATCATTTTATGGAATATTGGAAAAATACTGCTTACTTCTGATTTTTCTTTTATAAGAAATAAGCAGGTAGTTCTAGTGCAATCATCTATGAATGTGATAAACCACTTAGCTCCAGAAATACTCAAAATTCTACATGGTTTCCAAATATCAGTCTGTATCAAAGAAAAGGTGTAGTAGATGTTATATTACTCAATGGCAATGACACTCGATGATGTTTAGCAATGTTGCATGTATCACAATGAAAACTACTAACATCTTCATTCTTAAAAAAATGAAGGAAACATGCTTTTAAGTAAAGTGAAAGGAGGATGACCAAGACGATAATGGTGAAGCCAAATTTCAGTTTTGTTAGGAGAGAGGTTACTTGAGGAGCAGGTGAGGGATAGCTGATTATTTTTGTTTTTGTTGTCACTCATTTCCTCAAGGTAATAAAGCCCATCTTTCACCTTAGCAAGTCCAATCGTCCTCTCCGTAACCAAATCCTGAAAAACACAGTGAGTAGAATAGAAAGTTACTTTGCAGTTTAGATCTTTGGTAATTTAATGAATGGATATAAGATTGGAGGACAATTTTGGGACTTGCAGCACATTATTTAGGAACAAAGAATCAGATATATTTACTTTTCCTTGGCCTCCAACGGTTATAGAAGATCCATTTGCAACAGTAATTTGTCTATTTCCAAGACATTGGTTATATATTCTAAATCTGATTGGGCTGTGAGTCATATGGTCAATGGCTCCTGAGTCAATGACCCAAGAGCCTAGGGAAGACATAATCGAGACACTTAAAGCATGAGAGTTAAGGCACGTACCTGATTGAGCCAAAGAACACATACTAAAGGACTTTTCGAGAGCACTTAGGAGGTTTCTCAACTTTTCTATTTCTTCTTTCTTGAATTCTCCAATATCAACCTGGTCAAGTTTTTCTTGAGTTTGGTCTTCCCCATTAGTAAAGTGGGCTTTTCCGCCTTAGAATCCTCTTTTACGGCTAAGGACTTGTTCCTTCCCATGGGGTTTGAAGCAATCCTCTTACGTATGGTGTGGTTTTTTGCAATATGTGCGCCAAATTGGGTCTTTATTTGACTTTGCACGCCCATTACCTGTGCTTGTTTCCTTATTGCTCAATTTTGTAGAAACCATTGCTGATCCTTCTAATGTTTTAGGCTCCAACATAACTTACTTCTCCTATTCTTTTCAACTCGGATCAGTGATATTGTCTCGTTCAGAGATAGTAATTTTTCCCTTCCCAATATCTGAACTCTTACCTGATCAAATTCCACATTAAGACCAGAAAGGAAGTCATAAATTCTATCCTTTTCGATAAAGCTTTTCAAGGTCATTGCATCTTCACTACACAACATTTAAACACACACACTGGTATTGGTCCATTTCCTGCCATAGATTTTGCAAAAGTTTGGCATATTGAGTAACAGAAAGGTTATCTTGTTTAGTGGCTAAGATCCTCATTTTGATCTCATAGATCAGGGCAACTTATCCTGCCTTTGAATATGTCCATCGAATTGCATCCCATATGTATTTAGCTGTTGGTAGGAACACGCAAGTGTCACTTATTTCAGGTAACATGGAGTTCCATAATCATGCATGACCATGGAATCCTCTTCATCCTAAGCAGCGAATTTAGGGTCTCCCTCTCTCGATCTGATTCCAAGTAGGTGACTGAGTTTGCCTTTTCCTTTGAGAAATGTTTGAATAAGTTGTGACCACTTCAAATAATTTTTTCCATCAAGCCTGTAGGCTGCCTAAATATTCTGCAAATTCCCTGCTTGTTGAGTATTTGATGTCTCCTCTGATTTGGTAGTGGAATTAATTTCTGAAGTTTAAGACATGTCGAAGGTTTGAATAAGAACAAAGAAAAAATTGGCAATCAAGGCCAATGATGGGGAAAAAATCGGAATAAAGACTTGGAAAGAAGAAAATACTCAGCAATGAAGGATGATAGAAGAAGTAACTCACTAGGCTTATATGCATGCTTAAGGCCATATATTCTTTCTATATGGGACAAACTCCCATTTATATTTCAACACGCCCCCTTACGTGTGAGCTAATTTAAGACCTAACACGTGACATAATCTATCGTGTCGAGGTGGTGACGGTTGATCCAGGAGCAACCTATTTTGATACCATGTTAAAAAACTGAATTGTTATGTATTTTCACTTAGTTCTAGGCTGTATATTATTTATACAAATGAAATTTGACTTCTGTCAATCCTATGAAATCTTCTGTCTCCCAAATATTAGGAGTAAATTATTCTATCCTAAAATAGAAAATGTCTCTATCCTAAGATATAAAAGACCATGGGCTAAATATAAAATTTCTAGTTGTATAAGATATTCTAGATATTCCACAGCTGTACAAAGCAAGATATTCTAGATTTTCAACACCTTTGAATGAAGCTTGTAGATCAAGCTTCAACTTAGAGAAAAGTTTAGTATATTTCAGAATTTGTTATGAAGAGATTGTCAGTAATTTTAACACCTCCTCTCACCAACTATTCTCCGATCTTTGATGTCATGTCAAGTTGCTCTCAAAATGTTCTTTAGGCTCAAATTCTTTGTAAATATATCTGTAACTTGATCCTCGATCTAGATATGTTTCATCTCGATCTCTTTTCATAAGACCTTCTTCCACAAATAGTGATAACGAACCTTCACTTACTTAGTCCTATCATGAAATATTGAATTCTCAATCAAGAATATTGCTGACTAAATAGCAAACTTCGACTTTATAAAAAGATTAATAAATTGGTTAAGATATTTCATTAACCGCATCAACCAAGAAAACTCTTAAGTTGTTTTCACAACTGATTAATACTTTGCTATGGTACTAGGCAACGACATAATTGGTTGTTTCCTACTGCACCAAGGCACCACTTCGGAGCCAAAACTAAACATATAATCGGTGGTTGATCATCTTGTGTCAAGATCACTAATATAGTTTGTATCACAATATCTTATTGCTTCAAATAAATTTGCTTTCTTATACAAGATATCATAGTTAACTATAACGTTAACATACCTTTGTATCCTACATACTATTTATAGGTGAAGCTTCTTTGGGTTTTGCATATATTTACTAACAACTCCAATTATAAATGATATATCTAGTTAGGTCAACTTCTTATACATGGTAGCATCCTTTAGATCTTTTTCTCTAGCTAAGCAAAATTTTGTATTATTCTTCATTGGAGTTGTCATCAATTTAACTTTTGTAGCAAATATCTTGCATACTAATGCTAGCAAAGAAATAATCCTTCATTAGTGTATTTCATTTCCGAGTCTAAGAAATGTCTCGATTCTCTAACCTCTTTCTACTAGAAGCTACCAAAAGGTTCATCCTCGTTTTGACAGATCTCCTTTACGTCAGCTCCTATGATGATGAGATCATCAACATGGACTAATACAACTAATAGCTTCTTGCCCCTTATCTTTATGAATTAAATTGAATTTGTTGGCATTACAGTGAAACTACTTTGAGTTAAGAACTCTACAATCTTACCATACTAAGCTGTAGGTGCTTATTTTAGATCATATATTACATTCTTTAGTTTAACACGTAATATAGATGAGGAATGTTCTCAAACCCCTTGGGCTACTCCATATATATTTCTTGATCTAACTATCCATATAAGAATGCATTCTTGATGTCCATTTGTCATAGCTTTTATGATTTGATTGTTGCAAAGGCTAGTAAAACTTATATTGTAGTGATTTTTTGGCATAAGACTAAATGTCTCATCATAATTGAGTCTATATTGTTATGAGAATCCACAAGCCAATAGCTAAGCCTTGTATCTTTAAATTAAATTATTAGCTTTAGTATTTACCTTGTACATCCATTTGTACAATATGGATTGTACATCTCTAGGTTTCAGTACCAAGTCTTAAGTCTCATTCTGCTTTAATGCCTAGATCTCCTCCTCCATCGCTTTCCTCCACACATCTTCTTTTATTACCTCCTCAAAATTCTTAGGCTTAACCATGTGCCAGCTGTAATGAGAATAGATTTCACTGACCGGCCACATCTTTAGAGATGGACTCTCACTCAAATTGTCATAAACGCTTTCTCCTTTAGACAATTTGCTCCTCTAACTTGGTTGATCAAGCCTTATATTCAATTGTTTTATAGTTGGGCCTGAATCTTCCTTTCTCAGGCTTAGATTACCATAATCTCCTAGTCTTTCCTTTAATTTTTCCTTCATCTCTTTAGAGTCTAGTAGCAAAACCTTTTCTGATGACCACCAAGAAGATGCCTCGTCAAATACAAAATTTTGTGACATGTAGTAGTTGTTTGTTGTGGGGTCATAACATCTTTGACCTTTTCGCTCACTATTATAACCTAGAAATATGCATCTTATCGCTTTCTTATCAAACTTACTATGTAAAGTATCTAGAATGAACATGTAGCACACACACATTTTAAGACTCAGAAGTGACTCACTGTGTGTTTAATATTCCGTAACCTTTCGTGTGGTGAGACAAAACCAATCTTGCTTATGGTAGCTTGTTTCTCACATACAACACCATCTTCGTACATTCAAATCGATATTATGGAGGCATATTTTCTGTGTGTAATATGCTTTTGCATATCTCTTCTATGTGCCTGTTATTTTGCTCTATTACACTGTGCCATTGTGGAGTGTGTGGCCACGTGAATTAAGAACAAATTCTACACTCTTAAAGGTAATTAGAGAACTCCTTTGAGATGTACTCTCCTATGTTATATGTGTAGGCACTGGATCCTCCTCTTGATTTCTCTTTCAAGTCTCTCCTTAAACTTTTTAAACTTAGTAAATGCCTTTGATTTTTCTTTAATTAAGTCAACTAATACGTACCCTGAGAATTTGTTAATGATGATTATCATATACTATCACCAATTGATTAATGTTTGCTTCACTCATCTAAACATATGAGTGTTCCAACTCTATTAGCACCATAACTTAGAACTTCGACAAACTTGTATAGTACATAATGTACTTTAATGCACTAACATCTAGCACATATGACATCATCATATACCTCCAGTTAGGGAAGACCTTTCAGTATTGACTGCTTCATCATTACTTTTAATTTATGATAACTTATGTAAACTAGACATGCATGCCATAAATTTGCAGTCCCATTCCTCCTTGTGTGATTAATGTATGCATCTTATGTTGCTATCATATACATTGATTCCATATGACGACATTTCATGATTAGTGTTGTCTCCAATTGAAGACTCTAATATACCTTCATGTCATTTAGAGCAAACATCATATACTTTCTTAAGGCAATAAATTGTGACAAGATAGTATATTCCTTTTCACTCTCAATACATGGAACATGTTCTGTAACTTCATCTCATCATAGTTGAATTATGGGGTAATCACTATCTTACCAATATAGGTAATTGGTAACCTAGAACAGTTGGTCGTTATAATAACTCATCCATCATTGAACATGATGAGTAGGGATGGCAAAAAATACCCAGCTTGACCTGGGGTCAACAGGTTTGGCTTGGTCAAACTAGCCCACGATCGAGTCGGAATGGCAAAAGAAAATCGGGCCGGGCCGCGGTCTAAATAGCAGGGCTAGGCTGTGGCCCAAGCTTAGTGGCCTGCCCGTTGCCCGCACAGTGATTCAAACAAAACAATGTCGTTTTGTTTATGTTAAAAATATTTCTTCCACCAACAAAACGACGTCTTTTTGATTTAAGAGTAAAACAACATCGTTTAACTTATAAGACAACTAATAAAATACAAGAAAAATGATGTTGTTTGTTGCAAGGAAAAACGACTCTGTTTTGCCTCTCATTAACGAAAATCAGGCACCACTGTGACTCGCTAGCCTTCTTCCTTGCTCTCGGCCTCTCGCAGTTTCGATCTCGACGCTCTCTCCTTACTACCTTAGCCTCAGCACTGCCTCTATCCATCTCCCTTCTTCATCCCCGACCCCGACCCCTTACCCATTTCTTCTTCTTTGTTATTCTTCTTTGTTTCTTTTTCTTCCTTTTTTATTCTTCTTCTGTCCTCAGTGTCAAGTTCTTCGAACTGTCGAAGCCACTAACATCGAACTATCGTACTTAATAAGGTAATCTCTCATTCTCTCTTGGACAATTTGGTTGTTTTGAGAAATGATGTGGCTATTTTGAGAACTTTGTATGTTAATATTGGGAATATGGGATGCTGCTTGTAATGTGTTTGATGAAATGTCGCAGAGATAAATCATTTCCTATTGCTCATCATAGTTTTGATGTCTCAGGTTATAAATGTGATTCTTGTCTTCTGCGCTATTTTTTGCTCATCATGGTTTTGTATTATTTTGATCATGGCTCTATACTATTTTTTCCTCATCAATCATTTCTTATTGCTCATCATGGTTCTGCACTATTTTGATGTCTCATTCTGCATATCCTTCTCTGCTGTTTCTTGTTCTCTAAAATGATTAATGAGTCTATGGCATAACAATCATCAAAAGATGGAACTATTGGTGATCCTAATTGTCACAGCTAGAGTAGTTGTTGCAAGCACCCTATTTCCCTTCAATTGTTGAAGAGTTTGCATAATTGGATTTCTAGGAAACATGTCAAGCTGTGAGAATAATATGTTTATTGAATATATTCTTTGAATTATATGATTTTAACAGGTTTTAATTCTTAATCCGACAGTAAGATTGGAAAATTAAATGTTGGACCAATGGTGGTTGACAAATTAATCCTACTTATGTTTTGATAATAACAAATTGTATAGAATTGGTTAAGA
>JAOQMQ010000003.1:10993716-11011034 GCA_027563845.1 Erythroxylum subrotundum
GCATTTTTGTCATTAACACTATTTTTTGTTCTGTCCCCTGCAACCAAACACATTTCTGTCCTCAGGACAAAGACAATATTTTCTGTCCTGTCCACTGCAATCAAATATCTCACTGTCTTCAGTTCTTGTCCTGTTCCGTCCAACTATGTCTCGTCTCATCCTGTCTCTGCCTGCTGAAGACGCTAACCATACAGAATGTTAAGATGTTGGAGTCAGCAATCCCATATGCTCAGTTGTTTATTAGACTAGTCGAAAAGGATTCTCAGTATACCTGTGTACCATCTAAGGATCAATGGGACTTGGCTAGAGAACTTTGTATGAAGTTGAAATTATTCAATAATTGGATTGAATTATTCTCAGGAATAAAATATCCAACTTCGCACTGTATCTTTAGCACTATGTCCAATATAAAGCATGTTTTATCATTGTGGATGTTTAACTCCAATGTAGTGATTCGGATTATGGCGGAGCGGATGACAGAGAAGTTTAATTCTTATTGATCTAAGGTTGGAGATATTGTTGTAGTATTATATGTGTTGGACTCGAGATACAAGATGGACGAGGTTGAATATATTTATAATGCATTGTACAGTGGTGAAGCTCAAGAGCATCTACATACCATGAAACAATTATGGTATCAATTGTTTCATGATTATGAAGTCAGAATGCAACAAACTCATGATCGGGATGCAGGCAGTTTAACTCAAACTTCGGTTTCAAGTTCGACCTTTTCTTTTGACCCATTATTGACATATTCTCTTTGAAGTTTTTTGAAAGAGAAAAGGGTTAGGATTTCTTACAATATGATGGAGTTATATCAATATTTTTTCACATATTGTGTTCCTGAAACTGAAGGTGGGTCATTCGATATATTGTCATGATGGAAGACGTCTGCACAAACTTATCTGATCTTGCAAAACATTACACGGGACTTGTTAGCTATTCCATCATCCACCGTTGGTTCAAAGTTTGCATTTAGTACTAGTGGTCGGGTCATTACTCCTCATCGTGGTCGACTTCATTATTGCACCGTGGAAACTCTTATGTGTGCTCAAAGTTGGTTAAATAATGAAGATATTGATGATAAATTCTTTTCTTTTTAATATATTTATTTTATCTATCTTTATATTATGTTACCTAATATTGTGCTTTTTATTTTTTTACAGCCACAAGTATTAATGTGGAGGGACTAGTGAAATTAATTAACAAATTGAAGGTCATTTTGATCAAATAAATGAAGATGAAGATATGTTTTAATTTTCTTTTTATTTAATATTACATCACTAATTATTCTTTTTATTTTAATATTATATTACTAAATATAATGTTTGTACATACAGATGATTAGATCCAAACTGTTAACGATCTTATCAACAAGTACAATTAGTCAATTAGATGATGCTCTCTTAGTCTTCACTCTCCAGTCCAGTTTATCCAGCATGATATTATCTTAATTTTGTAAATTGTATCATTTCTTATCAAATGATTTAGATAATCATTTGTGTATAGCGAAATTTTCTATAGTTAATTAATTTCTTTTTATCAATTCTCTGTTATAATAATTATTAAATTATTTAAGTAAATTTAAATTTTGTAATTAATTGAATTGAAATTCTTAACTATAACTATTAACTTAATGACTTTTCATACAAATTGTTATTCAATTGAATTAAAATCCTAATTAATCATACCAATAAATACATCTCAAGATTTTAATTTTAAAATGTATTTTCTCATTAATGATGTGCAAATGTCCTTCAATCTAAACCTGACTTAATGACTTTTAACACAAATTGTGTTAATATTTAGCTCATTATACTTAAAATATTACTTAAAACATTAAGAAGCTAGTGATGTTACGTTTTTATTTAATGACTTGTGGTTTCACTCAAATGAAAATATTAAGTAGTTTAATATTTAAAGATATAAATATTTTGTAATTTAATATTCGATAAAATTATTAACTTTATTATATCATAATTATATGTTGATATAATTTAAAGTTGTCACATAATGTATATATTAAACAGAAAAAAGTTGAGAATTTTATAAATTTTATGAAATATGGTATGCTTATAACACTCTAAGGAAGAGAAGGATTTAAAGTAAAACTTATATCAAGGTTTCAAGTAAGGAATTAGAATGAATCTTTTAATATTATAATTTAGAAAGGAGAAAAAAATTATGAATATAATGATTTTAGAAAAAAAAGTAAAATAACTATTTTCAAAAGTAATAAAAATAATAATTTATAAAAGCATATTAAAAGTATTTATAAAATGTATTCTAGTTTTAATAAAATAATAATAGATATTTTCAATATAATATACTATACGTATTCATTTTTATAATTCAATTACTTATATATTGTTTTGGAATTGATACATTAGGATTAATAAGGTGATTAATACATTTTAAGATTAATATATACTTATATATTGTTTTGGAATTGATACGTTAGGATTAATAAAGTGATTAATTCATTTCAAGATTAATATAAATGCATATATGCATAATGTATATATTGTGTAAACATGAAAAATAAAATAAAAAAGTTTAAATGCGTTAAGATTAATCATAATATTAAGTCTAGCTGCAGATTTCTTTTAATATATGTAATAAAAAAATAAAATTTTACAAGGATTATTTAATAATAGAAATAATATGAAAAGAAAATAATATTTTTACAACTATACAAGCAAAAGAAACAACAATAACTAAAAGTACAACTACTACGTCAATTAAGAGTTTTGTACATAATTTATAAAAAATTAAAAGTTTGAAAATATTATATTATAAACTTAATAAACTTATTTTTTAGATCATATTAAAAAGAAATATAATAATTTATTAAATACTTAAAAATAATATTTGAATAAATTCATTATACTTAGATAATAACTTTTTTACATTTACATTATAATTAATTGTTATAATAAAATTACAAAATTAAAATTAAATTCCCTTGTTTGTAGGGAATAATTGTGACAATATTATCATTGCTACATATTTTTAATAAATATATATTGGTTTGTATTTTATATCTTTAATTTTAAATAAATATTTTTTTTATAATTTATAGGTAATTTCATCTTACACTTTACTATAAATGGTTATGTTATAATTTACAATTTATAAATTTTAAAAAATACAACTACAACTTTTTCAAATTCTCTTAAAATAAGTATATAAAAATTTAAAAAATATATTAAACGATTGGGCCAACTATGATCCAACGACTGCCCGTGGCCTTGACGGGTCACTCGGGCCTGGCCACAGGCCGATTGGCTTCGGCCCGTCTGAAATTTTTTTTGGCCGGGCCATCGACGGCTCGGGCTGACACCCTTAATGATGAGGCTCAGTAATTTTCATTACCTCTTGTCATATGATTTAAGCATCCCAAATCTAACATCCAAACTTTATTATAATTAATTAATTTTTCACTTAAAGTTACGAGGATGCCCTTTTCTCTTGTTAGCTCAGTCAAACAAGACATAGCAAGCTCCTCTTTGTACAACTCATACTCTTTGATTAAAAATAAGACGTTAAAATCCCATTCATTATCAAAGTAGATGACGTCACCATGTTCTCTTTAGCACATTTTGACTAACATCCCTAGTGCAGTGACCATTCTTGTGGCATTTGTATAACCTAATCTCCTAGTTTTGAATCTTTTTGTCATTATATTTTGGAGACGTTTAGCTCCTCTTTGTTGAGAGCCTCTTCTTTGTGGAGCATTTGGTGGTGAGTTTCTCTCTTGTCTTTCTTATCTCATAGCTCTTTATTTGCTTGGCCACCTCTTGGTCCCACAAGTCCATACCTTTGATTGGTGAAGATAACAGTCTAGTTACCATTTGCTGAGACTCAGGACATATCTTTTTCAAGAGCCTGCTGGTCACTGTATGACCTAACCAAAAATTTCCATAAAAATCGAGTGTGTATTTGATTTGTCTTGTGTGAGATCATATCATCCATCAAATATGGATTTTCTTCCTCAAATCTTTTTTTCCCCATTTTATAAGAACATAAAATCAAATTGTGTTCATGAAGAACAGGTTAATACTTCCTCCAAATATGAAGCTTTCAACGTTCCAATTTAGCTTTTTGTGTGGATAATATATACTCCACAGGAACACAAATCATATTCGAAAGTTAATTTAATTATAATTTTTATAATTGGTACAAAATAATTAGAATTTACATTCTTGCAACTTTTTGTTAATTTTAATTTTCAAAAAAATAAGTTTATTATAATTAAAACATTTAATTATAGTTTTAGAAATGATGAGATATATCTCAATTACAAAGAATTAATTCTTTTTCTTAAAATATTTATCGGTATGTCGATTTGAGATACCCAACTTATAATTTATTATACTTAACCAGTTAATTGATAATGTCACAAGAAAATCTTCCAAAAGGCTTTCCTTTATTTATACAAATACTATGCGAGTATAAGGTTAACACTGAGATGCTCATTCTCTTAACCTAAGCATTATTATTGTCATTTTTTTATAATTAACTGGAAGGAAAGAGCCGTTTAGTCTTTTGTTTTATTCAGTAGGGATACTAGTAAGCTCCCTACTATATTCGGAAAGCGGACCTTAAATTTGTTACAATTAGCTTATGCAGAAGGCAAATAGTGAAGTTCCAGGAGTCCATGTTGGATGGAACCTTGCAACCCCCACCGTATAACCATTACCGAGATAAATGCAACCGTAACTTGTCGAAACACCACCGTATATTGTGGCTCCGGTGTTGTACGACCAGAGGATTTCCCCAGTTCTAGTGTCCATTGCGTATAGAGGACCATTAGGAGCCACTGAACCAGCAAAAAGTAGATCATTCACTACCGAGACGGGTCCATGAGACGTGTCGTTGCTGGGGTTCGCTGTTGACCACAGTATTTGCCCTGAATTTGCTTCCAGGGCCACCCAAGCTCCTGCAGTTGTTGTCAGGTTAGACGGTGCAAGCCTGAAACTTTCTCGATTGCTATTGACAATGTTTGTATACACTGTCCGACCGTCGTTGGCTGCACCCCATTGCCCTCCTCCCTCCAAGCCACCCGGCCCTGCACGCTGTATACTCAAACAATAGTTACCTTATGAGTTCTTCATATTTGTAACAGTTTTGGTAATTTCCCAATTTGTTATAGGTGCAATCATGCCTGTACAACTGCAATCCCAACAATAGTCTGAAATTGCAACATCGTTTGCGCTAGCTATATAAAGTTCTGAGTAAAATTTAGTTCATCACTTGTGGGTTACCTTGAACCAGACTATAGCACCATTATCACGGTCTAGAGCCCAAGCATAGCCGCTCTTTTGAACGGCCACCACAATATCACGTAGGCTTCCATTCATAAATATGCTGAGAAGCATCGGAGCCTCTCCGAAGTCTGCATCTAAGTTAGGACCTGGGGGGCAATCAGGATTGTTGGGAACCAAACAAGCAAAATAAAAAACATCATAACCTCCCAGTTGCATGGACCATGCAATGATTCCTGTATCAATATTGATAGCCAGAATGGAGTCGAAGTGGACATCTGGTCCAATACATTGATCGGGTTGGGTCGGCTTCGTTGTCTGGTTGTTTTGCCTCGCTTGACAAGCCTCGACCTCTGGCGGAGCCCTGTAGAGATTTCCAGTCCCGATATACACTAGCCGTCTAATTGCATCAATTGAAGGACTGCTTCCCCATATGGCAGCTCCTGAGTAGCCTCCTATTCTTCCACCATTATCAGGAATCATATAGGTTCGCCACATAATTGCACCAGTTCGAACATCTAGCTTCACAAAACTGCCTCCGAATGTGCAACATTGATGAGCAGGTAATGTTTCTTCAAGTGAAGACACACCAATCAAGCAAGACCTATTTAACATAAGTTAATTCAAACTTTTAAAGACAAACTGATCCATGAGCTGATACGCCCAAAATCATTAAGAAGTTCGAACATGAATATTTATCTAAGAAGAGAGATTTCATTTGCACGTCTCTTAAGTTTAAGGTTCATTGTTACTGCTACCCCTAAATCGCAATATTTGTAAGAAACAACTTAATTCCTTTTTATCCCAAGTCAGGTGTGTACTTGATTGACATGAAACCAAATTTGTAAGAGATTTACCCCAAGAAAAATGTTCCAGATTGCGAGATCACAGCTAGAGGGCGGGGGTCTAACTGAGTAGACCACACGAGTCTGCCACTTGATCGAGTCACAGCTATCACATAGGCTGGACCATATATTCCAACAATAAGGAGATCATTGGCAATTGTAGGAGTTGCTCTTGAAACTGTTGTGTTAACCGTAACTCCTGTCCCATTTAGTCCTGTTATTTGGCTAAGGTTCTGCTTCCATATTAGGGAACCATCGAATGCATTCAGTGCATAGAGGAATCCGTTCCATGAAGGAAAGTAAACAACTCCGTCAGCTATTGCAGGAGTTGCAGATATGTCCTTACCGGCAAAAAAGGTCCACTTCAACTTCAGTTTTCTAACCGTCGACCGATTGATCAGCACCTCTCCAGTGGCGCGCCTTGAATTGCTTATATCAGCCCCATGATTTAGCCACTGAAACATGGTTACGTTGAAGTTCTAGAATGAAATATGCTTGCAACTAAAACCAAGTGCTTAAACTGGCAAAACGTGAAATCTCCATCAAAATTTAAACACAGTATATTAACGATTTTGACCTTCTCTTTTGCCAAGTCGTCGGAAAAGGACTTAGTTCAGTCTACGATTATATATACAATAGGATATATCGGTTCAACCTAATCCCAGTTAGTCCAACATAAGAAAATTAAAAAATACAAAAAAGAAGAATACTATAGCAGACAGATTGAGTACTTACAATTGCATTGGCATCGTCAGTAAATGAGAAAAGGCATAAAACTACGAGCAGAAGTCTGATAAGGCCCGAAAAAGCTTGGGTTTTAACATAAGCCATTTTGATTAGGCAATGCCTATGAGACTCTTTAACAAGATATGATTCAAGAAGCCAATATGCACTTGAGATTAATGAATATACAGTTTTTTGTGATTTTAAAGTAGCGTGCAGAAGAATTTTGACTTCTATACGCTATTGGATGGTAGTACCATGCCTAGCTATGAAGGTAGTAAGGGGCTTGCCAAAGATGTAGCGTGCAGAAGAATTTTGACTTCTATACGCTATTGGATGGTAGTACCATGCCTAGCTACGAAGGTAGTAAGGGGCTTGCCAAAGATGTCACTGACCACCCGAAGGAGTTGGGGCCACGATATACACCATACTCGTAGTCATTAGCTGACTAACTTCAGCACACAGTTTTAGGCACATTATTAATGGTCTCCAATACAAGCTTACCTCATTTTGACCTTTTATTTCTTCTCTTTCCAAGTTTCTGTTTTTGAAGGTTGAGCTTTGATAAGTTGAGTGCACGGTTGAGAGAGTTTGTAAGTTCATATCCAGATTCACGAGAAAACTTTTAACTAGTGGAAACTGAAATCTTAAAATTCTTCAGCAGGTTCAAATTTTATAGTAAGCATGCACGTAAGATTTGAAACCCCTTTTGTTATCATAGACCAATACAAAACAACCTTCAGTTACAGTTCAGACATTAACAAAAACAGCCCATGAATGTGCATAACTGAAAGTCCACTAGAAGGAATGGGGTGAGGAAGCTGACAAACAACCAAGCAACAAAGGTACAGCTTTTTGAATCAAGTTCCACTCTTATTTTCTTGTCTATCTAAATAATTCAAGTTGTTGTTAAATTAACTCCTAAAATCTTATCCGTTCTGACAATCAATCTTTACGATAATGTAATGACAGAGTAAGCATAATAATCGTAGACAAAAAGGGTACAATATTTCATATCCGAAAATGATTCTCCCCTACTTTCTTTCTGTTTATGACAGGGAAAACCACAGACTCAGCAAAACAGTACCTTCTACCTTGTGCCTTAACAGATGAGTAAGGACACATGCATGGATATATACAACTGCAGCTACGGCATAAAGGACTTGATATATAGCATATACCAGCAGCTAGGCCAAGCACAAACATTGTCAGATGGCACCCAGAGTTCCCCCAAACACTTCAGTAGGTTCATAAAATAGCCCCAGTGAAGTGTTCAGAGGAACTCAAGGGGACAGCTGACTGCCTCATCTTTCTCTTCATTTTGTTCCTCTGGTTAAACACTCTTACCCACTACCCATATATATATTGAACCATCTAACAGATCAATGCCACCCCAATTCTATCTTTCGTATTCCTATTCACAGAAAATGTTCCTTTTGCTGTACAAGAGGGGACCATCAGAGAGATGAGCGAAAATCACCAAGTTGCCAGAAAACTGAACCTGGTCACATTATTGGATGATGGGATCGGTAGACACTAAAAGAAAATGGTAATAAGAGAATCCAAATCGTCGAAAGATATCTTTCTCTCGTACCTCTTTCATATCCATCTTTTCGATTTTATCTAGGGGACATAAACTACAGCTTAATTTACCAGTCTCCAATTACCTGTGCTTGCTCAACTCCAAGATATAAATCAATCATTGCCAACTTAATTAATAAATGTTCACGTCCAAATGCCATTAGTGGTCTAATTAAGCAATCCTAAGTCTAGTTGTGACGGGTTGGGTTATATCATGACACAACAAAAAGTGCAAGTGCAAGGCATAAGTTTTCTTTTGGACAGAAAGACACTGTCTTTCTTTGCTTAAATGGCAAAGCTAAAAAGAGAGCTGTGGATAAAGATAACTGGAAAAAGGTAAGCATGGCATGGCATAGACGTGGCCACACAAGTCTGATATGGTTCTCAACCTTGTATGAAGCCAGCCCACAGTTCCGTCTAGTTTCACTTGGAAAAGCTTTATGTACTCATAGTCTTCTGAAGGGAACAGGGCCAACTACATGAATAGAACAGATCCAAAGAGAGAGATATGTCTGAACAGGCACTAGAATAACAAGCTTTAATTACCAAACCACTTAACTCGTCTCAATTTAACTTGTTAAATTGTAACTTGACAGGAGACTGATATAAAAAGATCTAACAGTTACATTTGAGCGTTGCAGAGTTATAAAGGAGAAAGAGCAATTAAGTAGAGCCAGTTTTTGCATAATGATTAGATGTATTGAGTTGGGCAAGACAATGAATATAGGGGATGGATGTCGGTAGGGGTAATAGAATGTAATGATAATGAAATTAGGAATAAAAGGATTAATAAAATAAGATTGTGCAACTTAAATATAAAACGGAAAACGTCTGATGTCTTACATGTATCTATGAGCTAAGCATGTTTAACTCTAAAACTACTGTAGCAGTCAGAAAATGAACATTGACAATGAAATGCCAAATCACGCAAAAACGCCACTTCAATGTACCTTGATGTATAGTTTCAATATACAAACAAGATTCACTTTTACTGACCAAAGACTGGAGCTTTCCAGCTTCTTGATTGAACTCGTTTGATGTTTATATTCATAACCTGCATAATATTTCCATTACCTTCATTAAAAAGAAAAAAGAAAAAGAGAACCAGTAGCAATTGAAGGTATCCCTCAAATTTGTTTGTTAACAATGGCATCGATCCAGACAGGTACCCCCCTTCAAGTGGATTTAAGGGTTAAAACTCAAGAAAATGAAGAAAGATACTCATTTCTTCCTTTTGTGTCTATGAGTAAAACTCAAGAAAATGAAGAAGATACTCATTTCTTCCTTTTGCGTCTAAACTCAAGAAAATGAAGAAGATACTCATTTCTTCCTTTTGCGTCTACGAGGCGATGTGATATTCTGACAGTGAAAGGACAGATAGAATATGTACACGTATGTAAGAAAAGGGTGTAACGCTTTGCTTCACCATTTTCGTTATCTCCCTGTAGCCAGTATTGCGTCCAGGTTCAGTATACTTATTGGTCCCTACTCCAAATTTCTACCAAAAACAATATCGCAAGTGTTTGGAGTACTTCCGGTGTCATTTCGATAATTTGTATGATTAAAAATATATTTTTAACTTCAACGTAATACAATTTAAATATTAATATTTTGAAATATTTAATTTAAAATAAATATTTTTAAAATATTCACAACAAATTTAATTAAATAAAAAATTTAAATATCACGGCAACAAAAATGGGATATTATTCATTATTTTTAATTTAAAAACAAGCTCTAATATCATGTGACAAAAAGTTAAGTTTACTATTTGAAATTATATATATATATATATAAAATTATTATTAATCTTTAATTAAATTAATTAACTAGTATTGCTTCCAAAACTTTTTCACAGTGCTTCACCATTGCATTAAAGTGGGCCTATTTTTTGAAATATATAAAATTATTATTATTAATTCTAACTTAAGTTAATTAACCAGCTTTGCTTCCAAAACAATGTGCATAAAAAATATATCAAACATAAAAATGAATACGTAATTCAATATGAATTAAAAATATATCAAAAATATAAATGACACATGTAATTGAATAAGAATAAATAAATAAATTACATGCATATATAAAACCTTATTTGATTTTAATTATTTATATAATATCAATAATTTAAAATAATACTTTTAACTCTTGGATAATTAAATTAAATTAAATAATTAGTTATTAAATAAATCCAATTTATGTTATAAATACAATTTTAATTTGAATTTTGAAAATAATTTTTAAATTCAATTAGAAATCATTTTCATTTATTTTGACTCCTTTAATAACTTAAATTGAAATAATTATAAAAAATTATTCTTCTTACTTATTATAATTTTACATTTTAATCTAATTAGAAAACTATTTATACTCTAATTAAAAAAATTTAATATAAAAGAAACTACTTTTAAAATTAAATAAAATATATCAAATTTAACTAAGAAAGTTTATTACATTATTTATTCATTTATATATCATTTTCTTAATTAAATAAAAATTATTCCTTAATAAATTAGAAAACATTTTCTAAATATTAAATAAAGCTCAATTTTCTTAATTGATAAGTGGAAATATTTTTAAATTTAATTATGAAAAATATCCTTTTTAATAAATTAAGAAAATTGTTAATCAAATTAATAAAAATAATTTCTAAATAAAATAGAATAATAACCCTTTTAGACAAATAATAAACTTAATTTATTTCAACTAAATTGGAATAAACTACTTTAATTATTTAATACAATATTTTATCAATTTTAAAAGAGTTTAATTAATTACTACTTCCATTCTAATTGAACTATATTTAATTTTAATCTAACTAAGACAAATAATTAATTCAACTATAAAACTGATTTAATTTCTAAAACAATTTGAAGATTATGTTTAGTTAAAGAAATTGTAACTTATTCTAATTTGTATTACGCTTAATTCAAAATTAGGTTACTTTAACCCAATTTCCAAAGTGTCTCTTATTCCAACTTAAGTTCAGGTATCTTTATTACCAAAAAATCCCCTTATTCCAGATGTAGAATAACTTAGCCTGTGCCCAAACAAGCTTTTATTTTTTGTTTATGTTTTCACGCGAATATCCACAATACCGACCTCATCCTGGTAGCCTACGACGTCGCTTCTGGTTTTTACTGCGGCAATTGTCGGTTGTTATAATTCTTTGAGGTCTAAGATATTGAATTTCCAAAATTCATTGTCTTCAAAGTACTAAAAGAACTTCAATGTCAATTATAGTAATTGATTAATGATGGTGGTTGGAACTTCATCCGAGTCTAAAACTTAATCTTTTCAGATTTTAAAATTAGAATTTGCAATATTTACAGAATCAATATTGAGTAAAAACAATCAAACGATATCACTGTTAAAAGATTAGGACAAAAGAAAATTTAAATCTTTATAATTTCTGGTAATTTATAACTTAATTAAAATTCAAAGATAATAAAATATGAAATACAAATCTTAACTTATTATAAATATTGAGATCATATAATTCCTCTAAAACTACAAGTTGTAAATGTCTAAAATATTATACATGCTCATGTTACCAATTACCAGTTGCCACGAAGAGTTAAACACACACAGAAGAAGGAAATCAGGAATCGGTAACAGTAGTATAGATGCAAGTTACAAACTTTATAGAGATAAAGATTTGCAATCTTTTACAACGGTGATAGGGTAATCAAAAGTTGCATCAAGGAGGAGAAGCAAGTTGGAAAAAGTAGAGACACTTAAGTATTTCTTCACTGTTAACATATTCATGGGGCCTGCCGGTGAGATGGCAATGGGGATGCATTAGGTGTAAAATGAAGAGGGGAGTGATGCTTTCTCAGTAGGGACTTCCGGACAGGTGACTGATCTGTCGTACGATTCAAGCGTGAAAGCTTGGAAGCACTGTTTGGAGCTTCAATTTCTTCCAGTGTAGCTAATACCTCAGACATAGGAGGCCTCAACTTAGCTTCATTGTTTAGGCACTGTAAGGCTACGTTTGATGCCATAAAGGAACCCTTTTGAGGATACTGCCCCCCCAACTTGGTGTCCATAATCCGGAATACTTTCCTCTTGTCACCCAGATAGGGTCTCGCCCACTCTACCAAATTCTGCTCCAAACCAACCTTTGTTGTATCAATAGCACGTCTCCCTGATAGTAGTTCAAGTAGCACAACCCCAAAGCTATATACATCACTTTTGGCTGACAGCCGACCTGTTGCGTTGCGCAAACGAAGCTACATTAGACAAATAAGTTGGTTCAAATTTGCAACAAATCCATGCAAAACATGAGTTGCAAATCATCTGTGTGCACATTAAATCACAGTAAATACATATTCCATGGCAATTTAGAACACAAAGACATCATCATAATGGACTAGAAAAGAATAATGAAGTCCATATGATCATGATTTTTTAATTACTAGGCTAGGTCTCTGAAATATTTAAGCGTCATAACCTAAAACCTTGTTTAAATGACGAGCCTTTTCAACATCATTCAGCAATAACACAATCTTCCCTAAAAGCTATCATTCCAAACCAAAGTTTCAGTTGGAAAGGTTTGGGCATCAAATAGGGGTACAAGTCATCCACCAACAGTCATTACTTGAAGGTCTACCTAGATTGTCATGGATGGGATGGCTTGCTTAAGATATAAATACTTAATTCACAAAAAAGAAAAAGTCTTATCAACAACTTAGCTTTTTGGCATCACAATTTAGGAAATTACAGTAATTAAGCAGTTAAAAAAGCTTAAAAAATACACGGAAAACGTGCTACTACTTGAAAAGAGAACAATTGACAGACCTGTGGCAACATATTCAGGAGCTGCATACCCTTGAGTACCCATAACTTGAGTCGACACATGAGTTCTATCGCCAGTAGGGCCTGCCTTGGCCAAACCAAAATCAGAAAGTTTTGCATTGAATTCCTACAAGCCAAAGCATTTTAATGTCAAATTACTATTTTATTTCACAGGAAGAAGAACGAAATGCAAGTTCAAGAAGAAAAGGAAAAGCATATGAAGAAGGACATGAACTCTTCGACTTTATGCTATCATACTGCATCAAGTAGAATATTTGAAGCCTTGAAATCACGGTAGATAACTTGGGACTCTGCATCATGAAGGAAAGAGAGCCCTCTAGCAGCACCTACGGCAACTTTCATTCTCACTGCCCACGGCAGTGGTTGTGGTCCCACTGAAAAACAAAATTAGTATCAAGGTCTCCCGATGTTTATTGTTCAGATGATATTTTCATAATTTCTGCATTTCATTACAGACCTACTTACACAAAGTATAGGACAGCTCAAGTCAAAAATTTGCTGCAGTTAATTTTCCCAATTTAGGTCTTACAGAACAGCCTTTAAATCACCGCACAAGAAAAATTAACCATTTCTATCTGCTACTGTTTGTTATCCATATTTGGTCAGCACCCAAATGAAAGCAGCTACTTGCATCCTTACAAATTTATGAAGCTGGAAGCAGCTGCTAAAACCCCAAACACTAGGGAGAAAAGTACAAATTAGACAAGTGGAGCCTTTGTTCTAGTTACCTAGTTGGATAGGCAACTACTTATAAAGGCAATGATTACTTGCCATCCAGGAGGATTAGCCACACTAGTGCCCTAGTTGGATAGGCAATTACTTATAAAGGCGATGATTACTTGCCATCCAGGAGGATTAGCCACAATAGTGCCAAGAAATAGCCCAAACTTAAACGCAAAGGAGCTCCAGGAATTTTTCAGGTAACAGATTCATACACAGAAAGGAAATTCGGAAGTTTCAAGGATGATCCCCTAATCAAGGATGGTCTCCTGGCCACCATGACTATCAAAGACTATTTTCCTCTTTATGAATGTGGTAAATTACTGCCCAAGCATGATGGAAATATGTTTTATCTATCCACAGGGACAGAAAAAGGTGCAAGAAATAGTGATAAGCAAAAGAAAAAGTAAATGGGCAGATTAAACACTTTATTATGTAAGAAAATAGAATAGCATATTGCCTTCTTGTATTGCTGTTTCTTGACAAACATAGAAGGAGAAATATTGGAAGGAAATTAGCTTAAAGAAAGGATAATGTAGGGGAAAAAGGATTCCAAGTAAACACAGAGTTACTTACTTCTAAATAGATGGTTTTCTAAACTCCCTTTAGGCATGAACTCATAGACCAAAAGCCTGTTTTCACCTTCCAAGCAGTACCCAATCAGTTTCACAAGATTTGGGTGATGAAGTTGCCCAAGATAATTAACCTCTGTCTGTTAAAAAATTTACCAATTACAAAATAAAGGACATATTTAATATGAAAAGTACTTTTTAAAAGAATAAGAAACTTACCAACCACTCCTTGTGGCCCTGAAAACCATCAGGTTTCAACTTCTTAACCGCAACAACCATTCCCAATCCAGGCTTTGCAGCAGTCAACGTATTTTCATCAATCCAACCTTTGAAAACATAACCAAATCCACCTTCACCAAGAAGACTGTCAGGACGGAAGTTTCTAGTGGCATTTTTTAGCTCATTGAATGTGAAACCTTTTAAATTTGGTGACCCCAATATTTCACCTTCAGTCCTTGGTGTGGGAAGGTTTTCAGAATTGCTCGCTCCACTGTATGACGAAATGGTCAAAGAGGAAGGAACTGAAGAACGACTAGTTTTAGTTGATGGTCTTGAAGCACCTGATACTCGCAATAACAGGAAGTGGAGCAAGGTTTCAATTTTGATACCAAATTACAAAAAAATTGGGAAAGCAAGCTACAAACTTGCAGGTAGGTCCTACTTCACAACCAACTACAGCCCAGGTGACAAGTATGCAAAAGAAGTTTTAACCATCGGGACCTGTTCCCATCTTCTCAGAGCTTAAAGCTTAGGAAAACTAAAACAGCTAGATCTTAAACCAATGAGAACATTTCTGGAAGATAAGATCTTAATTATGTGCAGATCCTAGCATGGACGAGTATGTGAAAACTAACCTCCTCCTGCATATGTAACCTCATTTGCCAACATCCTTATTACAGTAGGCAGAAACAAAGTAATCAAATTAGATGTAATCTCTTACATAATCAACTCATGTCCATTAAGAATTATATCTAATCCCAATTGGTGAGTTGGTATCCAAATTAAAGGCACATACAATAAGTTTGAATAATTTAAGTCAAAATTTATTCATAAAAGCATAGGCATCAAACATCAACATTTATATGTATTACATTCATGCAAATTTCAAAAGATGCAATTCATAAAATCGTTTCCCAAACTAATCTTCTCATAACTTCTTATTATGCTGATCCATCCAAAAACTTATCCAGGATTCAGAGATCAACAATTGATGAAGAAAGCCTACCAGGGGAAAAGGGCATAGCTACTTTAAACAAAATGCAAAAGAAAAAGAAAAAAAGAAAGAGCAACTCCAGACAGTTGAAAGAAAGAAATGACGTAAACATAACAGATTTTTTTTACATAATTTATATTTATAGGAGTTTCTTTGTAGACGAGTTTAAACTACCAAAAAAAAAGTCCTTATAAAAATAACTATTTTAATATTGAATTTCAATTAGGTATGATTTTATCTTGAGCTTTAGTTTTTAACCATAATTAAAGTTTTTTTTTAATCAGTTATTAGGATCAATAGGGTTTAGCTTCTTAGTTATGTTTAGTAAAAATCTAAAACCCGCAAAAGTACAGATTGCTACCAAATGAAGACAGAGTTCTGCTTCAGATAAATGATTGAAAAGGGTGCCGAACAACAAAATGAATCCAAAATCTACAGGCATAAGGTTCAAAAATTAAAATCATCACCGTATAAAACGAGCCATACCCAACAAAGAAAACCACACAATGAAAGCAGAAGTCAAGCAATCCTGACCTTTTAGACAAAAACCATAAAGCACGAAGCATGCGAAATATCAAGCAAAACCGATTTAACACAAGCACCCGAGAAGCAAGACACAGAGAAAAAAAGGTAGAGCAAAGGAAAACAGTTACAAAGAGAGAGGGTTACCAGAGGGAGTATGCGAGCTCTGGGTGGCATCTACTTTTAAGGCAGAAGACTTTAAGCAGTTGCCCATCCCCGGCTACGCTCTTCAACTTAAGTTTCAGGTGTTTTAACTTCTAACAATGAAAGAAATTGAAGACCCATATCATAAAACTTTTGAGTTTGCCAACACCCAGACGCCAGAAGAAGTAAAACCCATGCAAATTGACCAAGTGGGGTTCTTCTCGGTTTGACCCGAGTGGAAGATACACTATGCTACGCAGCACGACAAAACACATAGCTGACGCTCGACAAATCGTGTTTTTGAATTACGTATGCGCCAGCCGTTGCCTTGTAGTCAGCCCTCTGTTTGGGTATTTTTCAGTTTACGTTAATGCCCTTGTTTCGTTAGATGTTTTTCAGCTAATATTATGAATTCTGTACCAGGCTCAGTATCAGATTGAGTTCTGGAACAGTTTCGGGAGATTTTTTAAATTTATGAAATAGTCCCTAAAATTTTTAAAAATTACAAAATAGTTCATATTAGTATATTATACAGTTGTATTGTATACTTTACTAGTTTACTGTTTACATCAACCATGCTTTTTATAAATCTTAATAATAAATAATAATGACAATTATTTATTTTATTTTATATATATCTTTATTATATTTTAATTATTTTTATATATAATAATTATCTATATATAATATATATCTATATATAATAATTATCTAAATATAATAATTAATCGTAAAATAATGAAAATAATTAATTATTTTCTATTTTATCAAAATTTAGAATTATTTTTTTAGAATGGTTGTTTTTTCACGTTCCATTTCATTTTACATTTAATTATACATAATCACAATTTTAATTTAATATATAAAATTAATTTAATAATTATTAATAAATGTAATTATTTTTAAAATATAA
>JAOQMQ010000003.1:11011134-11026208 GCA_027563845.1 Erythroxylum subrotundum
TATTTTTAAGTTTTATTTAATTTATAATTATTATTAGTAATAAAATATTTATTATTATTTTAAAAACTTTGAAAAAATGGGGAAAAGGATAGGTAAGAGGAATGGAGGGAAATTTTGAAAATTTTTGAAAATTTTGCAAAAAAGTTTCCCAATTTTTTAAAATTTTCTGTAGCGGCCGGTATTTGACCGGTATTTTGAATACCGACCGGTACAGGACCGGCATTTTGAATACAGGCTGGTACAGTCAAAATTGCCTGATACCGACCGGTATATTTGGCCAGTACCGAAAACGAGATTCGGGTACCGTTATCCGGTCGGTACGGTACCTTCTTGCCGGTATCGACCGGTACAAAACGGATCTCAAAACTTTGTTTTCACCCCTTTCTTTCTTCTTAATAATAATACTATTAATTTACTATCATAATTTAAGGCACATATGACATATCTCGTGTGTTTTTTTAATATTCTATTGAGATTAAAATTAATTTTCACCTTAACATATTTTATTAGACTTTTAAATAAACACATTCTTAAGTCTTAACTAGAAAACTACTAAAATATAAAATAAATAACTTAATTGAATTTTATGTATTAAAATTTTAAAAATATATAGTTTCAACTCTAAATAGCAAATTTGATGTATATTTATATTAAATAATATAAAACATTAAAAATACATACTAAAATTTAACAAACTTTGAATATATGTGATATTTTAATTTAAGTTTTATTTGTAAATTTAATTATTAGATTAAAGTTTTAATTTTTATGAAAATTTTATTTTAAAAATATAATAATGAAAATATGAGGAATGTTAGGGAGGGGGGATTTGGAATGATTTATTTAAGCGAGTGAAATTAGAATCCGAGAGAGGATATTTTGGGTATAGACAGGAAAATGAGCACGTCATGTTGAGCTAGGGTGGAAGCCTTTGAAATGGGAGTCATGGTAATCATACTTGAAATAAATAAATAAAATGAAGGCCAATAAATCAACTGCTAGCTACTCGAGGATAGTCGTCTAACCAAGGAATTAAACATGGCCACGAAAGCATCCACCTTTGGTCTACCTGGGCTAAAGCACATTAATTTTCATGCAAAGTAGTTGACGTGTCAGTCTTACCCTCCTCATCAAAAATTAAAATTTTATATTACAGAAAAACATATAAGCATATTTCCTTACCAATTGATGCAATATTACAAGGGAGTGCTTCTATTTTAACTTTCAGAGCAAAAATAAGCTCAGCTCTTATGCTGCGTTTGAATAGTGTTCCTGTTCTCGGGGACAGTGGACAAGACAAAAAAATCTTGTCCCCGTTGGTGTTTGCTTCATGTCTCTGCGTCCCCGTCTCCTGTCTTCGAGAGACAGGGACACAAATTTCTGTCCTTCCCAAAAAGGGAGGACATGGACAAGTCGTCTCTGTCTTCGGCCACTATTTTTTACTATTATGTTTATTATGTTTAATTATTATTATTATTATTATTATTATATAATTTGTATTTTTTATTATTATTATTATTATTATTATTATTATTATTATTATTATTATTAACATTCTGTCCTCAAGACGGAGACAGTTTTCTCTGTTCTGTCCACCGTAACCAAACATCTCACTGTCCCCAGTTTTTTTTCCGTTCCGTTTTTAAATTTCTGTTCCGTTCCGTCTCCATCAAACGCAGCGTTAGATTTGCTGTTTGTTGTGTATAATCTTAAACTCGATGTAATATAGGTTTAGATGTATATTTTTCTTTAAAAAAAAAAAACTCAGCTCAGTTTATACTCAAAAAAACATTTTATTAATTTTTTTCAAATTTAATTGAAAAGTCTTTACGTAAAGTTTGGGAAATTTCTCAACCTTTCTGACATAGCACAATTATGCTTTTGAATGTGGACTGGACTGAACATAAGTCAAGGGTTCGACTTTGACGAATATTATCCAAGTGTTAGATTTAGTCGGGTAATCTTAAAATTGCTTTTCTTTGATTCCTATATTTCTATCTAGGGTCAAAAAATTCCAATACAAACTCTATTCTTTTTTTTTTATTTTATGCAAATGTTAGACAGTTGGGCAACACGCATGTCGTTGGACAACTTTCATAGCATACACCGAGGTTCTCTTTCAGATATACCATAATACGCGAGTAGAATCATGCCAATAAGTTGTGAAGTCTTTCAACACACACAAGGCTAAGTTGGTTTTGAAATACATTTAAGAGTCTTGAAACGTGGCCTAACCACATATTTGCCATATACAACTTCCACAGCCATGGGTGATCCGTGATGTGCCCTCTTTTATGGTTAACCCGGGACAATTTCACATGATAATGTTTCGAGTTAAAGATTGAAACTTGAAGTGAGATGTTGGAATACTCTCTTGGTCCATACGAGTCACAACCATCTCAATCAATGACGGAGTCAATAATTTAAAATATGGGGGTCTAAATATTTAATTTTTAAAATTTTGAGGGGCTCAGTGCATCACTAACCTCTAAATAACCCCGTCCTAATATATATATATATATATATATATATATATATATAATTATTTAATAATCTTAGTGCATCACTGGGTCTCATCTACCTCCGTCCTTGATCTCAACGTTTCCTAAACGTTGTGGGTTAACCCTGGACACTTTCACTTGATAATGTTTTGAGTTAAAGATTGAAACTTGAAGTGAGATGTTGGAATACTCTCGTGGTCCATACAATTCACAACCATCTCAACATTTCCGAATCGTTGTGATGGTTTGTAGAAACGTTGAGATGGTTTGTAGCTGTCTATTGTCTCTGTAATGAGCAGAGCAATATATGGATAGTTATGGGTTATTTTTGGGTCCTTAACTTTCTGCTTTCGTTTTAAGAAAAGTTTACACTATTAACTTGAGAATTTGAGAGGTTAGAAGATTTAAAAACATTTCATTCATCAGTGGGATTTAATCAGTGGATAGAGTTTTTCCGGAAGGCAATGGCTGGAGGTATGATTTGTTTCGGTTATGCTTCTGCCTATGTTTTGATATGTATGTATATATATATATATATAATAGAGCGTATGATTAACAGATAAAGGAACCAGCGCATATATATACATACATATCAAAACATAGGTAGAAGCATAACCGAAACAAATCATACCTATATATATATATATATATATATATATATATGAGGATTTGTGAGGATTTGTGATATATACATGAGGATTTGTGAAATGCATGTAAATGAATTATTCTAACATTTGGTATCAGAGCCTTTCTGTATACCTCTACCTTGCGTATGCGCTGGTTCCTTTATCTATTAATCATACGCTCTATTTCGTTTTTGTGGAGACTGAGTATGCATGTGTGAGGAAGAGTTGGACGTTGGTGTGCATGCGGGACGTCATGGTTGTGTTTTGGCACATCATGTTGCACGGTGCACCAACTAAAGGCGTGATACATGTCGGGAGGATGGAAGTCGTTGGGTTGCATGGCGGTTTTGGACATCGCCATCCATGCAATGTGCCTCTTGTTTCTTCTCCTAGGTGTGTTATGACCGTCGTCGGCTTATCATTGTCGTTCCACTCTCCAGCAACGTCTCTTCCACGTGTCTGGCCAGCCTCTACTTCAGGTTGGAACCGGATCACACCGACCTGGCTGGAGGTTGAAGACGACTGTTATGTTTTTTAAATTTTTTAAAAAATCTTAATTAATTAAGTAATAATTAATTAAGTCAATGTTTTGGTTCTTTGGTAAGTTAATTAAGCACTTAACCTAATTTTTGTGATTTTTAATTATAAAAACTTCTTTGGAATAATATTTTGTGAATATTAATTATTTTAATTTGTATGTCTATTATATTAAGAATTATGCATTTAAAGTTGTATGATTAATATTTACATTAAATTAGACAAGTAAGATTAAATAATGTGATTTTATGCACATTAAAGTTGTTTATTTGTTAAATAACTATTTGCACACGTTATATATGTAATTAACTGAAAATTGTATGTATAAATTTATGAACATTATACATGCAAAAGTAGATTAAATAATTTGTGCATGATTATTTGATTTATTTGCATTATTAATTATTTGATGCAATATTTAATTTTAATTACGATTAAAGTAATGTGAGGTGATTCATATAATTTTAATTAATTAGGGAGTAGCCACATCATCTTTAATTGATTAAAATTATATATTTAAGTTTATGGATCATTGTAAACATTAGCTGTAGTTAATCATATGTATATATATAATAAAATTTACCCACAGAAATTTTTGTTATATATATATGATTAATTAGGGTAAAATATCACATTATATTTCTTGATTTACTCATAGGAATTAAAAAAAGGAACATAATTTGATGGTTTTATCAAATGGATCTAATTGAGTAGAATTTTAGCTCACATGCAAATTTTATGTCACTAGATTCCTAGATTCATGCATGATTTACATTGGTGAAACATAGCAAATTTTGGTCTCATATTTTTGGTTAATGAGCATATATGTTTAATAATTTTTGCAGTTACTTTACCTACGAATATCTCTGAAGTTAAGTGTAACATTCTCGAATTAGAGGGTGATAATTATAAGGTATGGAAGGAGAGAGTGCTTCTTCATTTGCGCTAAATGAATATAGATTATGTTATAAGGAAAGATGAACCACCTGATATCACTGAAACTAGCACTCCAGATGTAGTTAGTCTTTCTGACAAATGGGAGCGATCCAATCATCTCTCTATAATATTTATAAAGACTAAGATATTTGCTGGTATTCGTGGTTTCGTTAACCAGCATATTAAGGTGAAAGACCTTTTAAAAGCTATCGATGAGTAATTTGCTACATCTGACAAGGCTCTTGTCAGCATTTTAATAATGCAATTGTCATTTATAAGGCTTATGCGTGATCATATCATGCGCATAAGGGACAAATCGACTCAGCTATAAGCTTTAGAAGTGAATGTCAGAATCTTTCCTGGTTCATTTTATTCCGAACACTCTGCCACAACAACATAGCCCTTTTAAAATTTCTTACAACACACATAAAGACAAATGGTCAATTAATTAGTTGTTGATCATGTGTGCTCAAGAATAAGGGAGACTGGCTATGGAAGAGGGTGAAAAAGTAAACTTGACTATGTAAGGAAAGAAAAAGAAGGATTAGAGCAAACATAAGGGAAAAGGCAAGATTTCTCCTCAACCCAAGGTAAAAAAAAAAGCATCAAAATGTTTCTTGTACAAAAGGAGGGAACACATCAAGAAAGAATGTTTAAAATTTATGAACTACTCGAAATGAAAGGTACTCACCTTTCATTTGTTTGCTATGAATCTAATATGGTTAGTGTTAATCATAACACATCGTGGATTGTAACACCCCATATAAGGGGTTAGAATATTGAGGAATTAGCAGTGCATTGTATGCTTTGCATGTTTGAGTATTCACTTATACGTGTATATGTATTTTTGACATATACAAATAATTGTGCATGTATTCATTGATATTTTTCGGGTATAATTGATTTATGAATGCGATTAAAAATGTGAATTGTAAATTATTTATGTTGAAAATTTATTTGGAGAGTATTATGATTATTTCGAAATTTTTGGTGAATTTTAGAGAATTTCTAAAAATTTGGGGTATTTTGAAAAAAAAAGTATAAGAGACAAATGAGAGGGTGACACATGGCCCACATACATGGGTGCCATGTGTCATTGAATTGTTAACCCACTAAAAAAATATTTATGCAACTCTCGGTGGTCTACATCGAAAACACCCACACCAAATCTTCGTCATCGAAATATCTATTTTTGATTCTCACATCTATGTTATACTAACAAAGGAAGCAGTTCAGTTCAGCCATTTTTTTTCTTCTCCTTGTTCTTGTTTTCTTCCCCATCCACCGAAACATATTCTTCACTTTGGAAATTTTTGTTGAAACAAGTAAGTGATGTTTTAAGTTTTTGGGTATTGTAACTGATATTATGGATGATGCTTGAATTATACTGAATTAGTTATGATAAATGGAGTAAACTGAAAATGATACAGAAGTTCATGAAAAATCGATGAATATATATGCTCTGTTCCTGTTTACTTTTGATATGCGGGATTATTTGTGAGTATTTTTGTGATGATCTGAAATGAATTTAAATATAAGGAAAATGAATTTGGTGAGGTTATGATATAGAGATGAGTTAAAAGAAGTGATTGTGTTGATGAAAATGGGAAGATACATAATATAGAAAGAAAGTGCTAAAAAATGGAATTTGTGTGTTTGAGTGGCTTCTTATTCTTATAATGAGAATCTTAGTCTTATAATGAGAATGTATATAAGCCTATTCCGGTCTGGTTCGGTATGGAATGAACTTATAATCATGGAATCGACTCGATTATCAGATTATAGATTATAAGTTCATAACCCTAGCCCATTCCCATTTTGGGCGGAACAGATCTACTAATTCTTTGATTCCAGTTAGTAAGAGGGATCTTGAACTAAGAAATAGATTCTAGAAGCTAAAAAAGGGTATCTTGAGCAATTTCAATAATCGGGTTCATTGATATTCCTGGTATAGTTTTGAGTTGTTTTGTGTTGTTGAGCTGAAAGGGGAATAATATAGATGATGTTTTCATGCTTGTGGATGGATGCATATGTAAGTGGCTATAGGTTCTGTTTTGGTTTGTGGGTTGTTACTGTTTATAAAAACACAATTTGCAGTAGAGAGAGAGAAAGAAGAAGGTGATGGTTTATGTGAATGGTTTTAGTTTTTGAAGTCTGAATATGAACTAGAGTACTTTTACTGAACAACTTTGATTCTTTTGGTTATAACTTTTTTATCCAACCTACAAATGATTTGAAACTTGAACCAATAGACTCCTAAGACATTTTTCATTCTCTCCATGAACATTTAGAGCCATTTGAATTGATTTGAAAAAGATTGATTGGATGAAAGTGAGGAAATGTGCTGGAATGTTATGAACTGGAGAATTTTCATTAAACATGCTTTGGTATTTTGATTATATTTTAATCTGTAGATTTTCAAATGAGTTGATTCTTAATTCAAATTAAACTTAAGACATATGTCTACAACTTTCTTGAAGAAGTATAATTTTAACTCTGTCTTTAAAACTTTCAAAATTGGCATGAAATTGAGTCTTGACTTAGGCTATAGCACTACCAGGGACAGAAATCATGTCCTATTGTTATTGAATAAACTGTAATGATGTAGGCCGAATTAGACTAAGGTGTCTTCACCAAAGTTGTAGATTATTCTCTTATCTTTCAATTGATATAAATTTTGTAATTTTTGGATATTTTAATTGAGAGATATGAGGTGAACAACTTGAAGGCATGATCACGCATTAGCCAAAATTGTAAATGTACATAGTCTGTGGTATTTTGAGCATAACTCATAGAATAATAAACCAAATTGTACAATCTTAGTATCATTGGAAACTTAAGACACAGAGGAACAATTGTATAAAAGAAAGTGTTACATAAATACATCATTTTCTTGTTCTTATTGATTATGCAAAGTTGACCCGAATGAGGTGCTTCCAGCAAAAGCTGGAATAGTAATTGAGTGTATGAATTTTGGAACTTTTGAAATACAATTGATGTTTATATCGATTTAGTAAGGAAATATACCCGAGAATTTGTCATTGAACATGCATATTACATGATACATTCTTAAATGTGCTTATTCAGTTAATTGAGCAATATAGTAATATGAAACTATATATGATTGCATATAGACAAACACGTCGAACGACCGCTTCCAGATATTGCTAGGACTTCAAGGCAATAAGCAAAAAGGGAGCTATTGTGAGTAATATAAGACAGTCTCATCTTCATTTGTTCTATTTGATACTGAATTGATTTGACTTATGCTATATGTGTGTATTGAATTGGGAATGTTCAAGTTGTTGAATATATGAACCTGTTCTGCTTTTGAAACTGTTAAGTCCTAGTTGTGGGTAAATAGGCATGCCTAGTGTTGGAAAAATCTGCAGCTACTCCTATGACACTTCGGTGTCTCCTGTTACTGACACTTCGGTGTCTCCTATCACTGACAGTTCACTGTCATTTGTTATTAAGATGTAAGTCTCTCATGTTCTATGATACCAATCATGGTATCTCCTGTATAAGTCCCATTATCCACTTCTGTTGATGGATTAGCAGTCATCTGGTTTTGTATTCTGATACATGTTGGATTTTGATATAAACAAAATTATATTTTGATATGAAGGGATTATGCCTTCTTCTGATACTCAGTTCTGTTATCTATGCAAACTATTCCGAAATTCATTATTTGCTTATGCTATAACTTGATTAAGTATATTTGATTGTTAGTTTATGCATAGTTTAGTTATTACTCACTAAGCTATATGCTTAGCACGGGGGGTTGAAAGACGTTTGTATAGACCGGGGCAAGTCAACCGTAATGGTCAGAGGAGTCTGAGATTTGTTTTGATCATAATGTAATTTTGAGAATGTAATTTTGAGTTTGATTTTGGCTTGTATCTGATATGTATAAATGTGAATGTGTTTGTAAGTTTGTAATAACTTTATCTCAGTTTGGATTGAGATTTAAAACAAGTTTGTATTAAGTTCAATGTAATATCATGTATGTTTGCCTGAAATGTTTTAGGGAAGATTTCGTATCTTTGGTTTGTTTATCCTGTTTTGTGTGGCGTCCATATATCTTTCTAGGGGTATATGGGTGTTACATGGATTGATTCTGGTTCAATAATCCATGTCTCAATTACCTTGCAGGGTATGCACAACCTAAGGAAACTAGTGAGAAATGAACACTACATCTATTCAGGAGGCAAGATGAGTTCACATATGGAAGCCATTGGCACTTGCAATTTAACATTAAGCAAAAGTTTTATTTTACATATGGAAAATACCTTTTATGTACCAGGCTTTTCTCAAACTTTAATTTCTATTTCAGGACTTGTACCGTCGGGTTTTACCTTTAATTTTACAGATTTTTTTTTTCAATTATCCAATAAATCCAAATTTCTTGATCTTGGTGTTTTGATTGATGGTCTTTATTCTCTTAAATTATGATGATATTGCTTATACTTTTATGCATATTACTGCTGGGATAAAACGATGTATTGTGAATGAGGATTCCTCTATGTTGTGGCATAGGAGATTAGGACACATCTCCACTGAGAGACTTAAGAAATTGGTAAATGAAGGAGTACTTACAATGTGTCAATTGCATTAAAGGTAAGTAAACTAACAAGTCTAAAAGAGGTGCAAAGAGGAGCATAAATTTATTAGAAATCATACATACAGATATTTATTGTCCAGACATAGATGCAAATAGTCTAAAATACTTTATCACCTTTATAGATGATTATTCACTATATATGTATCTCTACTTACATTATTCTAAGGACGAAGCTTTGGATGCCTTTAAAGTTTTTAAGGTTGAAGTAGAAAATCATTGTGGAAAACAAATTAAGATCATGAGATCAGATAGAGGTAGAGAATACTGTGGTAGATACACAGAGAATGGACAAGCACCTAGTTCATTTGAGAAGTTTCTTCAAGAACATGGGATTTTTTTCCCAATACACTATGCTTTGTTCTCCGGACTAGAATGGTGTGACAGAAAGAAGAAACTAACCATTAATGGATATGGTGAGAAGTATGTCGAGTAATGTAAACTTCCTGATTTCTTGTGGACTGAAGCACTAAAAACGACTGTGTATATATTAAACCAAGTTTTAACTAAAGTTGTCTCAAAGACACCTTTTGAGTTATTTAAGGGTTGGAAACCAAGTTTGCGACATATACACATTTGGGTATGCCTGTCTGAAGTGAGATTTTATAATCCACAAGCAAAGAAGCTAGACCTGAGAACCATGAGGGGTTGCTTCATTGGATATGCTGAAAAATCCAAGGTGTATAGATTCTATTGTCCATCTCACAACACTAGGATTGTGGAATCAAGAAATTCAAAATTTCTTAAGAATGGCTTGATAAGTGGGCGTGATCGATTTTGAGATATTATTTCAGAAAAGGAACATTAAGAAGTTCATCCCTCTGGCTCAAGTGATAGATTGATTGTCATTCACACCCCTCAAGCATCAATGGATGTTAGACAACCAATTGCTGAAATTCCAGAAGCAATTGATACCGATTCAATAGATCAAGTTGTTGATATGGAACAACAAGAAATTGTTGATATGGAACAACAAGAAAACCAGTTGAACAACATACTCCTGAGGAGAATGTTGAAACAACATTAAAGAGATCTACTAGAGTAAGGCAATTAGGTATCTCTAACGATTATATTGTGTATCTACAAGAATCAAACTTTAACATCAGAGTCGAACATGATCCTGAAACATTTTTGCAAGCCATAAGTTATAAAGAATAAGACTTATGGTATAATGCCATGAAAGATGAGACGAATTTTATGGCATGTAATTAAGTCTGGGATCTAGTTGCATTGCCTAATGGTGTAAAACCCACTGGGTGTAAATGGGTCTTTAAAACAAAGAATGACTTACAAGGCAACATTGAGCGACATAAAGTAAGACTTGTTGCTAAAGGATTTACTCAAAAAGAAGGAATCGATTACACAAAGACATTTTCTCCTGTATCAAAGAAAGATTCTCTTCGAGTAATTATAACATTAATAGCCCATTTTGACTTTGAGTTACATCAAATGGATGTAAAAATAACGTTCCTCAATGGTGAACTAGATGAAGAGGTTTACATGAAACAACCAGAAGGATTCTCTTTTAGTGACAGTGAGCATTTGGTCTACAAGCTAAATAAATCCATATATGGCTTAAAACAAGTCATTACTTCATTTAGTTTTGAAGAGAACCCTATAGATCAATGTATATACCAGAAGGTTAGTGGAAGCAAGATTTGTTATCTTATGCTATATATGGATGATATTTTACTTACAACCAATGATAATGATTTACTATGTGAGGTGAAACAATTTCTCTTAAAGAATTTTGATATGAAAGATATGGGTGAGACATCTTATTTCATTGGCATTAAGATCTACAGAGAAAGATCTCGAGGCATTTTAGGATTGTCTCAAGAGACCTATATCAACAAAATTTTAGAGAGATTTCAGATAAAAGATTATGCACCGTTCCAACAACTGTAGCACCCATAGTGAAGGGTGATAGATTCAATTTGAGTCAATGACTGAAAAATGAGTTCGAACGGGAACATATGAAGAACATTTCATATGCTTCAGTTGTTGGAAGCTTAATGTATGCTCAAGTCTGTACAAGACCAAACATTGTATTTGCGGTTGGAATGTTAGGAAGATATTAGAGTAATCTAGGTATTGATCACTAGTAGGCTGCAAAGAAAATGATGAGATTTTTTCAAGGAACAAAGGATTACATGTTTATGTACAGACGGACTAAAAATCTGGAAGTAGTTGAGTACTCCGATTTAGACTTTGCTGGCTGCATTGATTCAAGAAAATCAACCTTAGGTTATATTTTCATATTAGCTGGTGGAGCTATATCTTAGAGAAGTGTCAAGCATACCTTGATTGCTACTTCTAATATGGAAGCTGAGTTTGTATCCTGTTTTGAGACCACCTCGCATGATGTATGGTTGAAGAGTTTTATATCTGGGCTTAAAGTTATGGACTCTATTTCTAAGTCGTTAAAGTTATGCTGTGACAACTCAGCTGCAATTTTTATGGCTAAAAACAACAAGAGTGAAAGTCGAAGTAAGCATATCGACGTTAAGTATTTAGCCATAAGAGAACGTGTTAAGGAAAAGAAAGTAGTCATTGAGCACATTAGCACTGAGTTGATGATTGCAGATTTTTTAACTAAAGGCATGCCACCTAAGCAGTTTAAGAATCACATAGTACAAATGGGAATGGGTTCTGTAAAGTAATGTCATTGACTATACATTGTTTTAAATAAAACTCTTATTCAATGTGATGTTTCTCATATGGTTTGTGTACCTGTAGCTATTCATTTTGTTATATTAAGAATCTTCATTAAATTTGGACTTAGAATAAATATATGATTTATTCATTAAGTTAAAGGACTGTGTGTAGAGACGTAATATAATGTAATACATAGAAGATATTATTCGTTATAAGAGGACTTATCACCATGATTCATATATTTTGTTTCTCCATAAAGTCAATGTTGAATTATATGAACCAAGTGGGAGAATGTTAGAATACTCTCGTGGCCCATATGATTCACATCTGTAGTTGTTCGTTGTCTCTGTAATGTGCAGAGTAATATATGGACAGTTATGGGTTACTTTTGGGTCCCTAATCTTTTGCTTTCGTTTTAAGAAAAGTTTACACCATTAACTTGAGAGTTCGAGAGGTTTGAAGATTTAGAAACACTTCATTCAATAGTGGGATTTAATCAATTGATAGAGTTTTTCTGGAAGGCAGTGACTGGAGGTATGATTTATTTCGATTATGCTTCCGCCTATGTTATATATACATACATGTTGTTGATACATACGTGAGGATTTGTGAAATGCATGTAAATGAATTATTCTAACATGAGATTCATTTGCTGTTAAATAATATATAATCTATTATTAAAAAAAAGGTAAATATATATTGTGAATTTTTATTAAAAAATAAACTTAATTTTGACTATATATATATATACACGCACACACACAAAAAGTAAATATAGATTGTGAATTTTTTATTAAAAAATAAACTTAATTTTGACTTTTATATATATATATATATATATATATATATATATGTTGTTGATATATACATGAGGATTTGTGAAATGCATGTAAATGAATTATTTTATCATTAGATTCATTTACTGTTGAATAATATATAATATATTATTTTAAAAAAGGTAAATATAGATTGTGAATTTTTATTAAAAAATAAACTTAATTTTGACTTGATTAAGTCTATCTATCTACCTACTCATCACATTCAAGTTTATTTCTGATTGATAATAAACGTGGCTTAGTAGGGATTATCTGAATCACGTTTCCACGAATGTATACATCTGTCTGATGTCTAACAACTGATGCCTACGTCTTTTCCTAGTGACGTAGCCAAGGAAATAGTTAAATAAGGGTTGACAAGGAAATGCCATGACAGAGAGAGTGAAGAATTAAACTCTGTTTTAACTTGGCCCCGGGTCGTCAGCTGATGAAAGTAGACTGAGAAAACGAAGGACCGAAGAAAGTAGAACTACGATTTCCATTTGATTTAAGTCTTTAGAGAAAAAGATTCGTTCAGTCAAATTTGACATTATACTTTTACATGATATATCTAACCAAATTTTCGGAGGATTTACCAATCCAAGAAATTTATAATAAGAGGAACCGAAAGGCGAACAAGATTTGGGATGCAGTGATACAGATAGAAAGCCAGTTGTTAATCGGAACTCGAACAGTTAAAGTTCCATTTATCCTACAAAATTAAAGATGACATTTGAGTCCGGGTCCAACTCGCTCCAACCCAGCCTAAGGTCAATATGCCAAATTCGGGTTGATCGAGTTTAGACCTGAGTTTCAATAGGAACTTAAACATTTACAGCTCCTATCATTACACAAACTTAGTTGAGGGGAAGAGACTCATCCATCTTTAACCAAAGGTTAAGGGATCGATCCTTTGCTTTGGGTATGAAGCAACCTTAAATTTTTAGGTGAGCTGTCCCATCCTGTGAGGTGCCTACAAACCAGCGAAGGGATTAGTCACTAGATTCGCCGGTGAATACTCTGGTCTAGACCAAAAAAAAAAGTGATGACATAATCAAACATTTAAAGTTCCTATCATTGCGCAAACTTAGGATGGCATTTGGGCATAGGCTCGGCCCGAATCGAGTTCAATAGGCTAGGCTCGAGTTGACAAGTCCTCGAGTTTAGACTGACTAATTAGGTTGATATTATATTTCATTTTTAATTTAAAAATTAAAAAGGGTCTATTAGGTAGAATCGGGCTTCAAGCTACCTCGAGTTCAGGCTACCTCGAGCTCAGGCAAAAGGGCTATAGTTTAAAGTCGTTTGGGACAAAATGATCATTTTTTACCCTAATGTTTACATCAACGGACAAATTTAACCCTAAAGTTTCAAAGAGTCTAAATAAGGTCCTAACATTTGGAAAATGTTTAAATATAACCCAAAATAACAGAGAAAATGACGGTTATATGATGCCAAGCAATTTTTAATATTATTTTATTACATATGTAGGTCCCACACTACCACGTTATGATCACAGTGTGAGATCTATTTTCCTAAATTGAAAATTTAAAAATTTTATTAAACTTTACCTATGGGACCTATCATAATTAATTAATCCTAATTTTGGTTAACCTAACTAATTTTAACTTTTATTAACTTAACAATTAAATTGACTAAATTACTTGTTCTTCTTCTTCTTCTTCGCTGAAGTCAAAGAAAAGAAATGACATCAAGGACTCTATTTTTGCCTTTATTTCTTCTTTTTCTATGAGTGTGCATAAATCTTCACTAATCACTATTGGATTTAATCCAACATGTGGGTACATATATATATGAATTAATTGCATATTATGAGTTATCATAAGGTTAAGCCTGATTAAAGTGATCTATTAAGGTTAAAGGCTTTGAACTATATGACATCTAATAAAGTATGGTCTTTAATGAGTAGAGAACCAATAATCTGATTTCTATTTTATGATGAGCCAAAATAGAAATAAGACAAATTATATAAAGAATTAGGGTTATGGTCCCTAAGTTAGATGTACGATTATTTTTCTGATATCCCATCAGTCAGAAAAGTAACGGTTCTTGAGAGAAAACAGACGTATATATTGACTTGGAAGATGAATAACCACAAGATTCAAGAATTATGTTATTCTTATAGATTCAGGTACACTTCCATAACAGATCTATGTATTCTTGTGATTTGACATGATTATTTATATGATTGGTGATGGTTTTCACTGTAGGGAATTAAATTCTATCAAGTAGTATCAGAGCCTCTTTCATGTTAGATCATTAATTTTTAATTATTTGTCTTATATATGAATGTATATCTATCATAATAACCAGATCCAAAAAGACAAAAATATTCCATTCGTATATAAGACAAATAATA
>JAOQMQ010000003.1:11041606-11061152 GCA_027563845.1 Erythroxylum subrotundum
CATAGTGACTGGTTTGTATGGGCACGCCATGGAGCATCTTGTGAGTAAATTTTGGGATGGTTTAAGAAAAAGAAAAAAATATGTAATAGTGATTATGACTTGATAATGTCTTATAAGGTATAATTAAAGAACCTTTCAGGGTTGTATCCACGCTTAAGGTTTCATGTTTTCGCATAAGGGTTGGGTTTCGGAAGCGGGATCCAACATAACACATTCTAAATTAAGAATTCCATATGATCCTAATGTTATACGCTTTGGTATGTAAAAACCCCTTATAAGCTTTGGATAGGCAAAAGGCCCAGTTTGAACCACTTGTACATTTGAGGTTATCTAGCTGAGGCAAAGCCATATAAGCCAAATGAAAAGAAACTAGATTCTAGAATTATTAGTTACTATTTTGTTGGATGCTTCAAAAGGTCTAGGGTTACAAGTTTTCAGATCCCACTGCACAGTCAATTTTTGAGATGAGAAATGCCTGGTTCTTTGAGGATGTTGAGTTTTGGAGGGAGATAAGATGAGAGACATTGTCTTTAAAGAGGAATATGTTAACATATTCCTCTAGTTGTTGTTGACAATGATATGGGTTTTATTCTTGATGTTGTCGAAGTAACAAATCCAGAACATCAAGACAATGTCGAGGAACTCCCCGTTCAGATTACAGAAATTATTCCAGAATAACAGACTCACCAACCTCAGGAACTAGTGTCATTAAGGAGATCCACTAGACAAAGAAGAAGTACGATTCCAGATGATTACATCATATTTCTCCAAGAGCATAAGGTTGACATTGGCATTGTAGAAGATGATCTAGTAAACTTCCATTAGGCCATAAAAAGTTATAACTCTCAAAAGTGGATTGATGCCATGAATGAGGAGATAAAGTCCATGAAAGACAATGACGTTTGGGATCTTGTCTCATTGCCTGAAGGTGCAAAACTCATCAGTTACAAATGGATATTTAAACCAAGAGGGATTTGAAAGGCAATGCAGAGAGAAATAAGGCTCATCTAGTTGCAAAGGGCTTTACACAGAAAGAAGACAATGATTATAAAGAGACTTTCTCTTCGATTTTATCGAAAGACTCTTTTAGAACTATAATGGCACTTGTGGCACATTTCAACCTTGAGTTGCATAAGATGGATGTAAATACTAAATTTCTCAATGGTGACATTGATGAGACAATTTATATGGTGTAACCAAAACTTTGTGTTAGGAGACCCAAAGCAAATGGTTTGTAAATTGAAGAAATCCATTTATGGGCTCAAGCAAGCTTTCCTTTAATGGTATTAGAAATTTCATCAAGGTGCTCTTTTATTTGGTTTTGAAATGAATGCAGTTGATGATTGTATATACCATAAGTTCAGTGGGAGCAAGTATATTTTTCTGGTTTTATATGTCGATGACATACTGCTTGCCATCAATGATATAGGCTTATCACGAAACCAATAGCTTTCTGACAAAGAAATTTGAAATAAAAGATCTTGGTGACACCTCTTTTGTATTAGGGGTACAAATACACCGAGATCACTCTTAGGGTATACTTGGGTTATCACAAAAGAGCTATATCGAGAAAGTTCTTAAGATGTTTGACATGCAAGATTGTAAACTAGGTGACACCCCTGTTGCTAAGGAAGATAAGTTTAGTCTCAACCAATACCCCAAGAATGATTTTGAAACTAAAGAGATGCAGAAGATTCCTTATGCTTCAACGGTAAGGAGTCTAATGTATGCTTAAGTATGTACTCGTCTAAATATTGAGTATATTGTTGGAATGCTGGGCAAATACTTAAGCAATCCTAGAATGGATCGTCGAAGAGCAGCCAAACGAGTTATGTGATACTTGCAGAGAACAAAAGATTACATGCTCATATACAGGAAGTTGGATCAGCTAGAAATCATTGGGTATTCGGATTCTGATTTCGTTGGATGCCAAGATAGTCGAAGATCCACATTGGGCTATATTTACCTGCTAGTTGGAGGAGCTATTTCCTAAAATATTGCTAAGCAGACACTCATAACTTCTTCCACTATAGCAGCGGAGTTTATAGCATGTTATTAGGCATCCAATCATGGAATATGGTTGTGGAATTTTGTCACTGGGATGCGTATTGTAGATGGTATTGAAAGACTACCAAAGTTATTTTGTGACAATAAGTCAACAGTGCTATATTCCAATAACAACAGGAGCTCAATGAAGTCAAAACATATATACCTCAAGTTCCTAGTCGTCAAAGAAAGAGTTCAGATGGTCAAATGTCTATTGAACATATTGGGACAAACTCCATGGCTGCGAATTTGCTCACTAAAGGATTATCACCAAAGGTCTTTCATGAGCATGTCGCTCATATGGGTGTTGTATCTATTGAAGATATGTCATTTCAGTGGGAGTTTGTTATGTCAATTGATTTTTAGTTATAGACACTTTTATGATTTATTTGAACTTTAAAGTTTGTTTGGTTGATCTCAATAAGAAATAAGGAATTTGAACTAGTTGAAAGTAGGCATGTTAAGATCACATTACACATAATTTCCAAGCTACACATCCCTTCTTGATCTATGTTGATCAATTATATTAGCATAAGTGACCATTGATGAGTTTAGTTATGATATGTGTATAATGGAAACCGCTTTGATCCTATGTTATTATAATTGATGAACAACATTGATTAAAGATGTACTTAGTAGTGAAAGCAAATTTTGAGCTCATAAGGTTATAGCATGATATACAATTAATGGAATTATATATATATATATATATATAAGGTTAAGCTCGGTTAAAGTGATCTATTAAGGTTAAAGGCTTTGGGTTATATGACATCTAATAAAGTATAAGCTTTAATGTGTAGAGACCTAATAGTCTAATTTCTATTTTATGATGGGCCAAAAAGACCTCGATGTTTTCCTTTCTGCTTCTTGGAGGGTTACGTTTTAGGACTTTATGACCAACTGTTGTATATCTGATGAGTTCACTCAAAAAGATCACTAGTTATCACGGTATTTGATGAAATACAATGTGTTTTAGTTCCATTTTTTCCTAAAATATGTGATACAAAGACAAGGATTAATAATTTTATAATATCTAATTATTTTAAAGTTCAATTCTATATTTTAATTTAAAACTAAAATTTTTAAATTAACACTATATATTACAAATAAGTTTATCAAAAATAGTTCGTCTATTAATTATGGACAAAATTACATACTTCTTAAACTTCTCAAATTTCATTTAATTAAAAGGAATGATCTTTTTGTCTTAGAAGAAGAAATTTTATTCATAACATTGTTTTATATTTAATTATTGGAAAATAAGAAATTGACTTTTTTTTTGTTATATCCTAATAGCTATATATATATAACATATTTAGTCTCTACTTTATATATATTTTTAATTTAGTACTAATTTTTTTAAAATTTTTAATTTAGTGATTAATTTTTTAAAACTTGTATAATTCGGATCGAAAGATTGTTTTTTAAGATATAATATACATGTTAAATATAATGTTATCCATCTATTAACTACATCAACAAAAATAATATTTTGATCAAATTCAAGTGAAATCTAAAAAACTTAATCACCAAATTTAAAATTTAAAAAACTTGGCACAAAAATAAAAAATTCTCGTTAAAATTAACCAATTATATATATATATATACATACACAAATATACGCACACTTGACTGGACATGATTATATAAAGGAAACGATCGAGGGGATTCTAAGGGGCCCATTTTATAGTAACCAATGCTCATTTTGTACTCCGCATCGCCACAGCCAATAAGAAACGCGAGGTGAAGTCATCCGCCCAATTAGTTCCATCCACGTGGAGCATCCACGTAGCTTATGTCTTTTTTAATATCTCACATAAGTAGAGCTGAACTTGGCCGTTAAATATCCGGCGGTTGTTTCCGTTATTCCCGCACTTCATTCGTCGTCCATCCCATTCCCACCCCTTTTGCGATTACGTTTACTTGTTCCGTTAGCTGAAAAAGAGAAAGACTCGAAACTCGAGTGTCAAATCGCCGGGTCATCCGTGGCCGCCGGCGAAATGGAATCACACGGTGCGGGACTTCGCCGAGTGTTAGTGTTGGCATTTTGCGTTGCCGGAATTTGGTCAGCTTATATCTACCAAGGAGTTCTCCAAGAGACTCTGTAAGTTACCAAAATTTTGGCCTTGATTTTGGAATTGCCGAGTGATCTAGGGCTTAATATGATCATGATGATTATGAAAAATATGCGTGCTTCTTGTTGTTTTGGAAATAGATCTACAAAGAGATTTGGTCCAGATGGAAAGAGGTTCGAGCATTTAGCGTTCCTAAATCTGGCTCAAAACGTCGTGTGCTTGATTTGGTCTTATATAAGTAAGTTTTGTAGAAGCTCGAAATTTAACTATTTATTTATTGTGGTCTATGGAACTGAAACTGTCGTCTTTCTGATGTCTAGTGATAAAGATTTGGTCCAGAAGCAGTGGAGGTGGTGGGGCTCCGTGGTGGACGTACTGGAGTGCCGGCATTACCAATACGATTGGTCCGGCAATGGGGATTGAAGCTTTGAAATATATCAGCTATCCAGCTCAGGTTTGTTGATGAATAAATCCAGTGTTGTTTTTGTTTATGTATTGTAAAGAGTGATGTTTTTGGGAATCCTTGGTTTTGATAATGTTGTACAACTATTCATCTGTTGTTATGTTAGGCTGTTTAGGTCCTACTAGTGTGTGGTGGTTCTAAGATGGTTTGTAATCGTTATGGTCTTGATTTATTAGCTTTTTTTTTTCAGTGCAACTGGTCTATTCTGATTTTAATCCTGATTTTGGTGCCTTCAGGTCCTGGCAAAGTCCTCAAAAATGATTCCAGGTGCGGGTTGTCAATTTTGGTTGTGTAGCTTCATAATATTAATAGGAAGTCAAGCTTGCTTTCGTATAGGCAATCGCCATTTGTGGATAGTTTGTGTTAATTTAGTGTTTTGAGTTAAAATTTCTTGCTTGCAGTTTTTTAACTACATAGCGTTTGCAAGAAATGGTGTTGACTTCCATTTTATCTGTTGGTGGTTCTTTCTTTCTCTATATGCTTTTTGTAGCTCAAGCAAGCATATTTTGGGATATGTATCCAGTGTTTGATGCTATTACTGCACATGCATTCTTTGTTTTCTAGTTAAAATTAGTGGCCATTGATATCCTTTACGAAGTGATCTCTACTCTTTCCAAGATCCAAATCAGCAATGTAACATGCTAGTTGTAATACAAATTCAACTTGTCGTTCTCTTTCTAGTTCTACATTCTGTTTTTTTGTTAGAGAGTTAATAATTGAAAAGTGCCCGTTCAGTGCTTGTGCTGAGTCTATTATTCATCCAAAACAAGAAGTCACCAGCCATGATCTCATTTACTGATGAATTATTCATATCTTTGCAGTCATGTTGATGGGCACTCTGGTTTATGGTATAAGATACTCCTTTAATGAGTATATATGTACTTTTCTTGTTGCCGGCGGGGTATCAACATTTGCACTTCTGAAGGTTAGGCATATACCTGAAGATTATTTGACTTAGAATGCCGTATTATAAAGATGGACCTCCAGTTACAGTTCTGATTCATGTACTCACGTACCCTACCCTGATTGCAGACCAGTTCAAAAACCATTAGCAAGCTGGCACATCCAAATGCACCCCTTGGATATGGACTTTGCTTCTTGAATCTTGCATTTGACGGATTTACAAATGCTACTCAGGATTCCCTCACTGCAAGGTATGCTTCATTTTACAATTATTTGCTATTTATATATCTGTTTATTTCAGTGCAAGATTTTCTTCCCCAGTTTCTTATATTGTTCTCAATTACAATGGGAAAAGATTTAGAATATCCCGCCTGTATGATGTTTTTCATCTTTCCTAATTAATGCTCATTATTTTGTCTTTGCTTAGATATCCAAAAACGAGTGCTTGGGATATTATGTTGGGTATGAATATATGGGGTACGATTTACAACATGATCTACATGTTTGGCTTGCCCAAAGGTATTGGGTACGAGGCAGTCCAGTTCTGTAAGCAGCATCCAGAGGCAGCCTGGGACATTTTGCTCTTCTGCCTGTGTGGTGCAGTAGGACAGAACTTCATCTTTTTAACCATTAGCAGATTTGGTTCTCTTGCTAACACCACGATCACCACCACCCGGAAGTTTGTCAGCATCGTGGTTTCATCGTTGCTTAGTGGCAATCCACTTTCGACAAAACAATGGGGATGCGTAATCATGGTCTTCTCTGGATTGTCATACCAGATCTATCTGAAATGGAGAAAGTTGCAGAAACTACAGAAGAAGAGAAAGCCTATGTGAAGATCTGTTTTAGAAGGAGGAAGCCAATCATGAAGAGGGACATCGAACTTCATGTCCAACCATTTCCTCATATCCTTTTTTGACTTGTATTGTCATTTGAGTCATTGTTATACTGAAAAGCCACACCTAGTAGAAAGGAAGTGTAAGTGAAAAGATATGAGTTTAACCTAGTAAAGGCGTGCACGGCTCTGTAAACAGAAAGCAAGAACTCCAAATTTTCAAAGATACAGCAATAAGACGTATTATTATTAGAAGAACATAGAGTTGAAATTATAGAATACAATTTGTTGACCATTCAAGAAACTACAAATTAGAATTCAATTTCTAAACAGGTTATAGTTGTTTGAACTGATGTGGACAACCTCATCTAGTTTGTAATACCAAATCATGGTTAACGACTTGCAAAGCTTGGCAGTAAACTGGAGGCTACAGTAGCCTGTTCATTTTGTGTTCAAGATCCCATTTACCGGAGTTTTTGACATATCTGTTCTGATTCTGGAATTTGATTTTGTGTCTGTATCCACTGGGTATAGTTATAGAACTTGTACAGAGATGTTTATTTTTCCCTCTACAAATCCCACAGGGTACACGAGTGATTGTTACTTGTGACTCTGCCAGGAAGAACAAGGGAGATTGAGAGCCATTTTATTATCACTTACTCGAAATTTTCAAGGCCACATCTTTTAAAATGTTTATAATCAGAGTCGTGTTGACTGCTTAACAATTAGCTGGAACGGTAAATACTTGCAACATGCAAATGAAATGCCTGCTAAACTAATTAACGTATAGTTTAGCACTAGATTGATGATGCTATTTCTGTCTATTATTAACCAATAATATTATAAAAAAGAAAATAAAACATCAGGTCGGTTGAGTTTTACATATAACCAAATTTTCCATCTATTCTAAAAAAGTAAAAAAAGGTATTACACGCATCTATTGTGGAAATATTAACTCCGAAAAATTAAAGCAATCGAGTATTTTGGTTGACACTGTTTTTTAGGATTTAGGTTTGAGCACGGAGTTGACTATAGATATGGGTATAATAGTAGAAGGGATGAGGATGAGTATGAAAAATAAAAAAATGATGTTTGGTTTGTAACTTAAGTTTCTGTATTAATACCAATAATGTTGTTTGGTTTGTTACATTAATGGAAATGAAAGATAATATAATATCATTTTTACCCTCAATAAAAATGAAAATAATATCTATTTATCTGCCTTTTCCAAGAATTTTAGAAACTAGAATTTTTTTTTAATCTGAATCCAAAAACACGTAACGTATGTAAAGCTTTAAAACATGTTTCTGTTTTATAGATGTTAAACAATAACATCAAATAAATTCAAGAACATCTTTATACAATTGTTAAATTGTAAAACCAAATAAAAGTAATTCTTCTCTTTATCCAAAGGATAAGGCTTTATCAAAACAAAAAAGGCATGACTTTTATGAAGAAACAGACGTTAGATAAAGATGAAGGGCTTGCGTCTTTATCCGAAGGTTAAAAACTGTAAAAAGTACTTCTGTTTCGTTATTTTTGAAAGCCATTAAGAGCTTTACAAAACAAATAAACAAACACTAACGTAGAAGACAATTCACTATGTGTTTTTCCTTCTGTTTTTTTTTAAGAGTTAAAACCATATACGAAAATCAAATTAAATCACAAAACAATTATAAAGGAAAAAAAAGGAGCAGATTGGTTTTATGATTCTCGTTCAATCTATAACCATATGTACTTTCACATCATCAAACCATATAGCAGATTGGTTATTCTCTTGATTAAATCATAAAACGAGAATATATAAGAAAACAAAAGGAGCAAAAGCCCCATTTACAATGAGATGAAACCAGGTTCTATTTAGTTCATTTAACATCAAATTAAAACGAGGGATTTCAGAAAATATACCTGGAGGCGCAGAACAAAAAATTCCTTGATTGATGAAACGTGATAAGGCAGGATGAGAGATCGTAAGGAATTGAGAGGCGATAAGGAAGTAAAGAGGATGGTAGGGCAAAGGTTGAGGATAAAAGAGTAAAAAATAAACGTGATATAAACTTATATTAGAATGAAAACTCAATACCCACCTCCCTTGGTAGGTTTAGTAGAATCTCAAATTTAATATGATAAATCTATTCCCCTGGAATTGAAAACCCCAAGGCAAATACTGTTTTTTACAATTATTCAATCCCTTTGTTCCCAAACCTTCAAACCAAACGCCCCCTTAATATTGAAGTGATAGCCATAATATAATAAAAGGTGTTCTTTTATTTGATTTTTTTTTTAAATTTCCAGTAACTTGGAACAAAAAAATGTAGTCCACTCTATTATAGATAATATAATTAATTGTATATCAGTTAGGCCATCTGTAACGAGAAGATTTAGTCTGGTAAGTTTTTATAAATTTAGTTTCATTCTTTAATTATCAATACATATTTTCTATAATTTTATTATAATTATTAATTTAAAATGGCGGTGAATAGTAGAGATTATTTGGTAAAAGTAATCCGACGTTAAAAAATTTACTATTTGATTATCTTATTAATCAAACAAATTCTACATTAACTTATAAAAGTAATTAAAGTTTTTTCGATGATATTCATACGAAATAATTTGAGGAAAAAGAATTGATATTTTATTAATTGAATCTTTTTACTTATGCTTTTTAATTATTGATTTTATAATTTATCTATTATATGTTTTGCTTAGAATTTTGTAAAAAGAAAACATATGGTCAAGTTGAGATTAATTATATTGATTATATTGATTTTTTAATCAAATAAGAAAAACTATATGTTTGATTTTGATTATAGTAAACTTAAAAAAGCGATTTATGAAGATAATATATTTGTCGCAATGAATAAATTAAGAATATATACTCATGACCAGTTATATCTATTTTAAACATGTTTAAAAATTAGAAGTATAATATAGTATAATAGAAAATAATTTTATGCATTATTCATTGATAATTTATTTAAATTCAATAGAAGATATTGATGTAGATACTTTAAATGAAAGTTTGGTTTATGACTCCTTAAACAACATTAGATATTTGAAATTTTTTAATGATAATAAGATACAACCTACTTCCGAAATTAGAATTATTAGAATTATTATTAGTTGATTATATACATTGGTATATTATTTGTATTTTAATAAAATATTTCATTTCTATATTATATTTGTACTTATAATTTCTACCTCTTATATATTATATACTAAATTTATATAATAACAATAACAATATTCTAATAAAAGTCCCACTGAGTGACATCTGGGGAGGCCTAAAACTACACATTCTTAACCCTAATTAGTAAAGAGATTGTTTTGAATAAGCTCACATGAAAAAGAGAGAAAAAAGACAAAAGGAAAGAAAAATAGTTTTTAAGAATTGTTATTAAGGAAAAATCAAAAGAAAAATAAAAATATAAAAACTATATATATATATAATCAATAATATATAATAAAATAAAATCAGAAATAATGAACAATAGATGAAACATATTGAAAATAATCAAAGTAAAAATAAAAATAAAAATAGGCATAAAGGATGATGATGATGATGATGAGCAATACAAACTTTGTTGTATTTAATTTGAAGAAATTGTGAAATGAATTTATCATTTTTAGTTGAACTAAATGCAAATTTTAAAGGCATAATAAAAACAGAAGAAATTTAAGAATACCTACCCATTATGCACCAATAGGAAGTTTTTTAAAAGTGCAATTCCAAGGTTTTAACATACTAAACTGCATGTAAAATACTCTTTTAAATAAATATCTAACTCATATTGTTTAAATTGAGGAAATTACATTATCATTTGATATTTTTGGGATAATCAAATTTAAAGTGTTCAAATTTTTGAGATTTTTTTAATTTAGTACTCAAGTTTTTAAAATTTTCAATTGAATAATTAACCTTTAAAAATGTTAATAATTCAATTCAAAATATTAGTATTGGATGAAGTGGCCAATAGATGGACATTTTGTGGTATTCATTAGATACATGACATCACCAAAAATAACTTTTTAAACTTAATTGTTAAGGCTTCACAAGATTGATTACTCAATTGAAATATTTAAAAACTTGGTACTGAATTAAAAAGATTAAACACCTTGAATACATTATCCCAATATTTTTTGAGGTCAGATTGTTGAAAGCACTCAATTCTTCAAATATTACTTGAACTAAAATAAGAGTTAGTATTTTGAGTGATATTATCTTCTTTGTTATTTTTGTAACACTCAATTATTATGACTAAAATTTTCTTCACTTGTTCAATAAAATAAACAATAGTAGGATTATCATTAAATAAAAAGTAACAAAGAGCGATCCAATGGATACTTATTTGATTGCCTCTAATGAATCGAAGCATGTTTATAGTATAAAGTATGATTAATCGCAATAATAGATACTGAATTCAAATAAGATATATTTTAAAAGTATATTAGTTATTTCTCTGGTAACCAATAAAATGAGAAGAGGATCTTATAAATTACCGAAAATGATTTAACTAAAATAACAAGAGAGCAAAACAGATAAGATTCAACAATATGAGAGTAATCTATATTTAAAGGATTAGAATAATTAGATTCATGTTAATTAGAATAAGGTCTTTGATTAATTCTTTTATTAACAAATAACCTTAAATAAGCTCATAGGAATTTATTTATTAACAATTTACGAAGGAGAGAGATCACTGATTATTATAGTCAATAGATACACAAACTAAATTTATTTAAATTAGATTATACATTCTTATAATATAGATTGAAAAATTGTCCATCGTCAATTATATTATTTACCACAAATATTAGAATAATAAAACTCATACAAAATTGACATTCTAATTGGAAAGTAATTAGTTGACAATTAGACAAATGTATCAATATTCAATAATTATTTCAATAAATTGTAGAACATATAAAAACATTCAAGAATAATGAATAAAGGAAAACTAAATTAAATATTACAAACTTTGAAACCAAACTTAAATTATCCTCAAGAAAATAATTAAGTTAGTTATTCGTGATTATGAAGAAAGTTAGCTAAATTAGATCATCATGGAAGAGAAGAGAATTTTGTAATTCCCTTTTCAAGGAAAATCTTCTTATAAATATTATCAAAAAAGTACCTTTTCCTAATCCTTAAAGAGTCACATATAAGTCTGTCTTCTAATATGAATAAATACATTTATTCTTATCTCTAAATACAAATATGAATTTTATTTAAAATAGACTTCAAGATTGCCCTTCTAGGAATAATATGACAAAACAACTTTAATGAATATTCCTTTTAGGATTTAATCTAGTACAATAGAACGGAACTTTAGCTATGAAAAATTTCATCTTTGTTGCTAAAACTTACTATTAGCGACGATTTATATTTGTCACCAAATTCCCGTAGCAAAAAACTACATGTTACGTTTTCACCAAATCGCCGCTAATTGGTTGTCGCTATAAGTAGTTTTTGTAGTGAAAAATTATACGCGATGTTTTTCTAAATCGTCACCAATAAGTTTTGGCTACGATTAGTTTTTTTTCACTACAATTTATTAGCTATGTTTCTAAAAACATAACTAAATCTTTCTTGTAAGCAACGTTAGAGAGAAAGGGAGAGATTCCTTTGACTACTCTTAAAAAAATCCCTGGGAATACTATTTTATTAAGGAATAGGCCCTATTGGTTTTCAATCATGTATGGCTATCGTAGCTAATAACTTTTAGCTACAAAAAGAAAGCGTAGCCAAAACTTATTGGCAACGCTTTTAAAAACGTAATCAAATATTTTTGACAACATTTTGTAATTTTTAGTATACATTATAACTAAATATTATATTCTATAGATTATAATTATTGGTGACATTTTAATCGATATTATTGTATTTAATATTTATAATTTTTGTTGTATAATTTATTATACAAAAATATAATAAAATAATTGAAAATTAGAAGCATTGTATATAGAAAAAAATATCATTAAATATGATCATGTACAAGATGTTAATTACAATTTCAAAATACTTATATACAAAATAAAAAATAAAAATATTAGTTTAATGACTAAAACTCGTTTTCATCTTCACTACTTTCATAATTCGGGTCAAGTAAAATTTTGACCAAAATTTCAAGCTTGGCCATCTTTTTTTCCATTCTGTTCTAATTTAGCATGAAGCGATTAAATGTCTCCTTTAAGACACTGAACATATTATGGCTTTGATGAGGATGAAACAGTTGGCTTTAGTCCAAACCTATGACCTTGTAAGTAACCGAATCGTGTACTGCACCTTGTTTCAAATGTCATCTACATTTGGCTCATTTTCATCAAATATTGATGTTTGTAACAACTTCTATTTCTTATTCTAAAATTTAAAAAACAAAGTCAATATTAAATTCAAATATTATTAGTTAGTACTACATAAATAAATGAATTTAAAATTTTAACAAAATTTTATACTTACATAATTATTATGCTCTTCTTAAGACATCCAGCCTTCACCTTCTTTATAGTGTGTTAGTTTGTAGACTTTAATCCTATCATACTGTTCTCCATGTAGTTTCTTCTAACTCTGTTTTATGGAAAAAAAAAATACAAAACACAATAAATAATATTATATTTACTGATATAATTATAACTTGTAAACAAAGAACTTACATGTTCATTTTGCAGGACAACAAATGATTTAGAGCCTTGGTTGTGAGGAATTTTCATTTTTCCTCTATTAACCTTGTCTTTCTCATACTTTTTCTAAATAAAGAAAGGAAATAGTCTTTAAATTGTGTAACAAGATTAATGGAAGCAAATGCGAAGAGAAAGAAAATGAGCCTTAACATTGGTAGAGGCCCAATAATCACATATATTGCTCCAATTTTCTAGAGACATCCATTCGGGAATATGTCTTCTTACTTCCTCATCCAAAGGAAAAGATTTTTAATATTGATGTAGTCGATAACGATGATCCCTAGTCCTTTGTTTTAATAGTGAAGTCATACAGTTTGAAACATCAAGGTTGTTAATATTGACGATATTAAGCTTCATCTGTGAACAACAAGTAAAAGTGAAATTAATCTTTAAATAAGTAAAACAATATTGCATATAATTAAATAAATTGAAAATTTACCGAAACTTTATCCAAACCATTCTCTAGTAAGTTGTCTTCCTTCAACAACTTGACATGCTTAAGGTAAGGCAATTCAGTTCTGGCAATTATCCCCAACTCACTAGACAATTTTGTTGATTGAATCTTGTCTACAGAGCGACCTTGTGAGGTATCAATATGTATAGACAACTTACTGTTCATTGCAACATTCATTCGTTGCAATTCACAACCTTTAGTTATACCTCTACCTCTTTTTCTGACATTGATATTGGAACCTGACAACAAATGAATAATGATAAGAAAATATACATTAAACATGTAAATATATATTTGAGAATACGTCTACTTGTATATGCTAAAGATTAACAAACCTGCAGATCCCTCTGTACTAGTTGAGGCAGATGAAGGTTGTTGCTGAATGGGTTCATTGGTGGATGAAGTCAATTGTTGTTGTTGACCAGAATTTGATTGATCTGGTTATTGTGGGTTAGGAACAACCTCAATACTTGCCACCTTCTTCCCTTTGTTTATACCAGGTGCCATTATATTGAATATCTATTGTAATATCTCATTATCCTATGTTAGGGGCTAGGACCTTAGAATAGTGTATATGAGAGTTTATTGAGAAATTAGAAAGTGCATTTCACGTTCATGCATAATATAGGATACACACACACACACACACACATACACGTGAATGTTGATTTTTGCACATAAAATGGTTGTACATACATTAATTGATATTTTTTCGAGTATAATTGATTTTATAATTTTGATTATATTGAAAATTGTGGTTTTTATGTGTTGAAAATTGATTTGGAGAGTATATGCATTGGTTTAGAATTTTTGGTAAAAATTGAAAAAATTTTGGGTATTTTTGGATTAGGAAAAATGTCAAGTGGCAAGACAATCGATAAATAGTAGTAGAATTAACTGTCAAATGACAGTAAAAATTTTGATAAATGACTTTGGGATTTATTGACAAGTGTCGTCAAAAAATTGGGAGACAATTGGAGTAGGAATTGGAATTAATTGGACTAGTTAAATAAGAGACCTAGTTTAAATCCATAGAAATTGGACATGTGGCAAGTGACAAGTGTCACTTGCCAAGCTAAGCCTTTAAACTCACGATTCTTTTAATTTGAAAGACCAAGTTAGTGTTTTGTTGTTGCCTTCTTCATCTTCTTCGTCGCTTTCTCTTCTTCTTCACGATTTTGATTCACCAAAACTTCATTAACGTTACACCTTGCTTTCATCTATCAATTGCTACTTCCATCTTATTGTCTCTTCCATTTGCCATAAGAAAACCTAACCTAATCGACCTTCAAGATGATGATTGCGTGACATGGGAAGTTAGGGCTTCTTGTTGTTCTTGAAGACATTAAAGCTAAATCAAATAAGTAGCTTGTTAATCTTCATGGGTAGTGTTAAATGAATCATTTATAATGAGTAATTTAAGATTGAATGATTATGATCATGGAGTTACATGTATGTTGTAACGTGGGTGTAAGAAAATAAAGAGGGTTATAGTCTTTCTTTTTAGTGTATTAATGACATTCTTGGGTTAACTAAATGAAGTCATTTAAAATGATCATTATGAGATAGATTGAAAGTGTAAATGGAGTTGATTTCTATGCTAAATCATGGATGAATAAATGAATGTATTCATGGCTGGTTTTTGTGTTTATGATGAGTAATAGCTCATAAATTGTTATAGAGATGTTTTTTAGGTATGATGATCATTATAATGATGTTTGGATGAGTGCAGTAAATTGATGAATGAATGGACATGTTTGATGTTCTGTTTTGTGGTTATGATTAATAGTCTTTTATGACTTGTTTTGTGAATATTTTGAGTTTTATATTGGGGTGAGAATGAAGAGGAAATGAAGTAGAAAAGATTATCTTTGTAAAAGATATATTAGATGTAAAATGTAGGAAGTTATAAAAATTGGAAAATTTGGAAGAGAGTGTCTGGAATATTTTAGCTATAGTGTTTGCACTGGACATGTTTGATGTTTTGTTTTGTGGTTATGATTAATAGTCTTTTATGACTTGTTTTGTGAATGTTTTGAGTTGTATATTGGGGTGAGAATGAAGAGGAAATGAAGTAGAAAAGATTATCTTTGTGCAAGATATGTTAGATGTAAAATGTAGGAAGTTATAAAAATTTGGAAAAATTGGAAGAGAGTGTCGGAATATTTTAGCTATAGTGTTTGCACTGGATATGCTTATGTAATTTAGTCATAACTTGACCTGTAGATATACAAATGGGATGATTTTTTATTTGAATTAAATTAGAGACATAAGGCTACATTTTTCATAAAGCATAGAATACAAATTCTGTCTTTAAGAGTTTCAAAATTAGACTTGAAGTTGACTACTGGGTGCAGTACAGTTAAGAACAGTAGGTAGTTTTATAATGTCTTGAAATGAGATGAATTAGGTGATATTTAGAAATGAAATGAAGGTGAAAAATGAAGTAGAACATGTGCAAAAAAATTTATGATGAAAGTGTATAAGAATATGTTCTATTTTGGTATTTATAATCAAGCATGGATTTTTATTTGTGTGTGGATGATATTGAATTGAAATTGAGGCATACATAAAGAAGTTATCAACTTGAAGTGATGAAGGTTGAATATGAATTGTTTGATACTTATGAATGAAATATGTTATGGAAAAAGGGTAGGATTTCATGAATGAATAGTTTTAGTGAAAATGATGAATCAAATGAGTTGAGGTTTGAGAGTTTAATGAAATCAATTTGGTAGTTGAATTAGTGTACAATGATGTTGCATTAGAAAAGGTGAATTCGGAAAAATTTGGAGTGAAAGTGATGTTAGAATATAGGTAGAAACCATTGGAAATGCTCTTGAGTGAGTTGTGTTTCTCCCATATCCGTTGTACGCACTTTAGGTCCGCTAAATGGACCTTCTCGGGTCTGAAAAACTTCCCAGCCACGTTTATGTCCGTGGACGAACTTTAGGTCTGCTGAGCAGACATTCATAGCACACTTACACAAATTTGTGATTTTGACCCTCTAGATGGAAAAATATCTCTTTTAGGTCTTCACAAAAGTTGTAGATATCGAAATCCTCTTCGAAAGAATCCTAGAATGACATTAATCTGATATCTACAGCAAAAGTTATGCCTTTTTTCCCAAGAAATGTTTGTTTATAGATGATTGATTTATTAATGATTTTCTCATGAGATATTTAGGCCTGATTGTGATCTTGAATGAGCCTAGATGATGTTGGATTGAGCTATTAAAGTAAGGAAAGTGTATTAGGTGTTAAGGAATGAATCAAAGATCATGTTAATTGATTATGAGACGAGTATTAAGGAGATGGAAAAGAGTGGGAAAATAAAGAGTGGAACTCAAGGGGGAGAAGGTTGGGTATTTGTTACAGAGACCGAAAATGACTTCGTTTGTCGATCAACAAATGACGTCATTTAATTTTTTTAAAAACGCTCAATACATTTAGCAACGATTCTTAAAAACGTTGCTAAATGTCGATATAGATTCAAATTATTAGTGACTTTTACACATTTTCTTTGGTAAAATCTCATCTTTGGCGACGATTCTTAAAAACGTCGCAAAATGTCAATACAGATTCAAACTATTAGCGACTTTTACACATTTTTGTCAGTAAATGACATCTTTTGTGACGATTTATTAAAATAGTCACAAAATCTTTATATTTTGTACATTTTCTATTTTCCTATAGTATATAAATAATATATGTAAACAAAATTATTTTGTGATGTTAATTTGTCATATAAATTGTTCAAATAACATTATTGTTACCTAAATTTATTTTTACACTTACAATCATTGTCAATAATATTTAATTATATTATTAAAAATGAAAATCAATATTTAATATTGGCTTCCATTGTTAACATTATTGTAATTTATTTTTTAATTATATCGCATTACATATAATTATATATGGTAATTAATATAATTCTATGTTCATGCCATAACCGTCCTATGTTCATGCCATGACCATTTCGTGACGGTTATGAACATTAACACGATGTCATTTTTTTAACATGAACATTGCATAATCGAAGACGACGTCATTTTGTTTAACAAGAAATGACGTCAACATTCCTCTTCATTCAACATCTAATAAGCCCTGTCCCCTCTATTGTGGTCATCTTTTGTGTTCTGGTTGTCATCGTAGAAGAAGTGTCATTACTTATGTTGGTATTGTTCTTCTTTTTTATTTGCAAACCCTCCTTCTTGTGCTCTATTTATCTATTAAATGTAAGAGTTTATTGCGATTGTTGTGTTTTGCTTATAGTGAATGGGTTTTTGTTTGTGTTTGCATCTTTGGAAGATAGTTTCTTTTGTTTTTGTGTATGTGTATGTCTCGATCTTTTTTACCCACTTCTATGTTTGTTTGACATACGCCTCCTAACTGTGTTGATGAAATGCTTTAATGAAGGCTACTTCTGCAATAGATGTAAATGTACATATTTACAATATTTGATTGTACCACTTATAGTATACAAATGTAAATGTCTTTATTTGAATGTGAAATGAAGTTATGACTACACATAACACTTAAAAGTCAAATGGTCAAAACTAGAAATATGGTCAATTATGTTTTTGTGTTAGACATTACAATTAAAACTAAATACTAACAACCTATTACTCTTATTCTTAAAGACCAAATCTTTTAGCATACACACATTTCAGAAAATATATATAATGCACTTGCTCAAAACTAACAAGCTAATTATTAAGATAATTTAAAGCCAAATCACAACCCTATGTAATGGAGTTGCTGAAAACTAGGAAACTAATTTAAACCTAAATCCCCTAAACACAGTACATACACACTTAACATGCTTAACCTTATTATCATACGAAGTAGTCTCACTTGATAGATCACAAAATTAATACATTGCTAGAGTGTTCGAATATTCAAATAAGAATTCTTATATTGACTTTTCATAATTAACTTGTTACCATTAATTCAACGCAAAATGTCAACATGCCTACTAGTTTCTGATGGTGGAAATGAGTTCTATTGGGAGGAATATGGCAAAATTGTCCAAGATCAAGAACAAATTAATACAGAACAAATCCCCTTATCAAACACTAATGACCCTCTGCCTTCCATGACCGATCTTCTTCATCAAGGTTTTTAGTATCATCCTAACTATTTCCTCTCTTTCTTTGTTATCAATATCTCATTTTTTGTTACGAAGTAATTATATGAACATTTGATTGTATATACTATATGTTATGTTAAGCTTACTCGAATATTTAAGAGAACATAGATGGAATTGGAGGTTATGGTCATTCGGTTGATTTAGGACAGTGGTCGATTGCAAAAACTATGTCTGTTCATCATGACAATCATGGAGTTTATTAGTCTAGTCTGCATGTGTTCAAATTTGACTTCCTAATACCGTTTGATTTACATTTGATAGTTCTATTCTCTTTTCTCATTAGCTGAAATGCTTAGTACGTGTGATTCATCTAATATCATCGTGCATACTCGTTCTAAGAAATTGTTCACTGTATCTTCTGCAAATTTAACTAAAGCAAAGTTGTTAAAAGAGGGTGTCAATTCACCAAACTATGAGAGTCGACGATCCTTAACTGTTTCAACTGATGGTTTGGAGATTGTAAGGAGGCTTCTTAGGAATTCAGACATTCGAAACCCCTTCACATTTTCTATTAACTCTAATGTCAATGGGAATCCAAAAAAATAATTATTTCTTTTCCTTTTCAAACAAATATTAGGCGTTGAACTTTATTTATTAGTTTGTCTTTAAGAATTGTTAAACTTTTAATTAACATCTTGCACTACTTATCATAGATATCTCACTATATTATATTGCTTACCATATTTCAATATTTATATGTACTATTATTTTATTGTTAATTAATATTAACGATTAAGAAAAACAGTAGTTAACTTAAATTTATGATTTTTTATCCTAGATAACATTAAAATTTTAGATATGATTATTTTTTTAGGTCCAAAATACATTTCCTTCACAAAATTTAAGACAAAATTGTTGTAGCGACCCCTGTGTTATACGAAAGTAGCTAATTAAACCCTGAGATATAAAATGTTACTCTATTAACCTTATGT
>JAOQMQ010000003.1:11063399-11074254 GCA_027563845.1 Erythroxylum subrotundum
TGTTAACCATTTAATGGCAATAAGGGAATGCTTTTCAAATATCCATTATTGGGTCAATTTTGTTCCTTTTTTTTTTTTTTTTAATGTTGAAGTAATCCAGCGTTTCATTAGACTTCTTATGTTAAAAAAGGAAATGCAAAAGAGAGAGGGAGAGAGAACGTCCAAACCTTAAAAGGGCCTCCATTTAACCTTACGAGCCATTTAAATGGCTTACCCTGTGTCGGACATCCGAGAACGTGGGAATAAGGGAGCAGCGTTCTGTGACATTAGGCAAGTTCCAATATAAATTCGGAGCTGTGCTCTGTGATATTAGGCAAGTTCCAATAACAATTAGAAATAAGTATGTTTCAAGGACGTGGAACTGAAATGCTTATTTTAATCAAGGAAAATGTTAGGGGAACATCTTAATTACTTGCATATACCTTAAATGGTTTGTAAATTGTAATGGTACTTTAGTTATTACAAATATAATATTTATTTAAATTTAATAAAATTTTAAAGTCCAACCAATTGTAAGAAATAGAGTTGAACTATTGACTAAAACAAGTTTTGAGAGAACTAGAACTTGGATCTTAAGGGGCATTACCATCATTATGATCATATAATTGACAAAAATAAGTTTTGATAGGACTAAACTTGAATCCTAAGGGGCGTAAATCCAACTCCTTTAAACAATTTGTTTTTAGAGCTTGTTAAAAAAGGATATTTTGTTGGGCAGATCAATTGAGATTTCTAGCAATTAAACTAAAGACAAACTCAAGCCTCTTAATCAGAGAAAAACCTGCATACAACAACGATGTCTCATTTCCATCGTTCCGTTCTTGTACAAATGAGACAATTGAAAGCCAAAGATCTTGGTGTTGTATTAAGTAGGCTATTTGAGCCAATCTGATCCAAATACTACTCTTTTGGTGTTAAAAATTTTGGAGGTCAAAATAGCCAACTCTAGCTTTGTCTCTTTAAAGTTGGACTTTATTTTGTATGAACTTCCCTCTCATTCTTTTACCACTATCTTCTGCTTTGGTCATTATTACACTTGTCCTGCGCCACCACTACGACTCCACCACCCTAATTTTAACATAATTTACAGGACCTTATTACACATACGCAGACTTATTCAGAAACATCGAGCAACCAATTTCACGAAATGCTGTTTCTTCCAAACTCACACAGGGAAGTATTGTATTACTCTAACCGGAAGATGATGTGTAGCAGGTAATCCCATCACCGTGTCTCTTCTCTCTTCTTACTTTACTTCCTATATTCAACTCAAGCAGGGACGAGGTGTCCGTGGCTGGTATCCCATAGTACTTGAAAGCAGAAGGGAGCAAGAAACAGTAGCAATTCGGTAAGAATGAGAATGTTTTTCAAGCTTGTGTCTTTTTTCTGCATCTGCACAACATGTTCTGCTTGGGGAAGTCGTTACATTTTGTTTGGTGCCACGGCTTGAGTCAATAAAAACACACAAATGGCTTAATATGCATTCCAAAACCAAAATAATTTCCATTCCACTCATATCAATTTATGTTACAGTAGAAATGAAGGGACGAGAGAAGTAAAAAAAATAAATATATATATATATATTCTATACCCTTTTGCACACCCAAAAAAATCAACTGGAATCCAATCAGCTGGTTAATCCTCCTTCACTTTTTTCTCTGTTTCTTTCGTTGTAAATTGGCTAGTTGCCATTGTATAGTTACACTCTCACTAGAGACATATATAGTAGGTTCTGTACACAAGACAAATCAAAGGCCAAAAACTGGATCAGAATACACAACACCCGAAACCAAATCAAGAAAACAAAAGAATCAGACACATATATGTAACACGCTGGTTTGATGCGAGTATTGGGGTTATACCCTTTTCGTGGGGGAAAGAAAAATGAGCTCAGAACACATTGTTATTTGTGTCTGAGAGGCTAGAATGCACCTTATCATTCTAGACCATGGGTTTTGGAATGCAGATCTTGATATGTCTCTCAATAAAACGTCATTATATCTGTAATTCTAAGAAGGCAACGGAAGCCAAAACTTGGTAAACAAATTATGTCTTGGGAGGGGTTAAAGATGGGGAATGAAGGGACAGATGGTGGTTTAGATGTGTACTAGATCAGGGAGGTCTGTTAAAGACTTTGTAGGAGGGCTCTTTTGCAGGGTGGTGCTTGAGATTGATTTGAGCTTGGATTGGCGCGAGGAGACTCCACACCAAGTGTTTTTAGTAGGAAGTTTCTCTCCTGAAAAAAGAAAAAAAGAAAGGCAATGATTAGTCTTGCACTGAAATCAGAGATAATATCATACCTTGACTGCAACTATAATTGGAAAAAATAGTGTGAAATATTCATGAGACAACACAAATTGCTTGTCAATATCCGGCTTCATAACAAGGGCATATTTGCTAGAAAAGTTCGTGAATACTGCGTAATCAAATTCTAGATTGTGTATTAGGACTTGAGAGGGACAACATTCATCAGTTTTCGTGTTACATCACAAAGTATCTGCTCCAGTGTATGTAGAGCTACACTGGGTCTAACTGGAGTTTCCTAGTCCGATGATTCTTACTTACGTTCATATAGCAACTTCTTTTTTCAACCCCTGCACTAGAAAGGCTTGCATATAACCAAGAGTTGCCCCAAAGGATGCCATGTAACAACTATTACAAAAAGGAAAATTGCTTAAAGAGGCTCCACTACACTATTAGGGACATCCTCCATTCTTCCATTCTCAACTTCAAGTAAACATAAGGACTTAAAATGTGACTTCGGCAAAAATTAAGGCCACTTTAGTTTCCAGGTTTCGTCGGCATTATCACAGAACATTTATACAAATTGATGACTTCTCAATCTTTGATCTCGTAAGGCTGGGAACTTTCAAATTGAGTCAAATTAATACGTACTGAAGATAACTAAACCTATAGGAAGAAACTAGAACATTATATAGTTGGATTTGATGGTTTTGAATAAATATTCAGCAGCAATTGTTAAATGGCCCAATAATTGTCAGAAGGCTCCACAGCCTAATTAATCCTTCCACGACCACTGAAAAGAAAAAGGACGAATCCTAGTAGTGTCTTAATAGCTTTAAGTACTTTAATGTTGATGATGATGACTCCATCATCAGGAGACAAAAATCCAGTAAAAGATTGGTCATTGGCAGGCAATCCCAGCATCAAAGGTACTATCATGACCAACCGTTTAGTCTCGCAAGATATTTAGAAAGGAAGAATGAAGTCACAATAGGTAGTATAACTAATTCCACTAGGACTACGTTGATAACCCCCTAACCACTCACTCTAGGCTACAACCTCAATAACTGATTGCGCAAGTCTTAGGAACACAGCTGACGGTGACTGGCTCTATGCTATTATGTTAAAGAGATAAAAGGAAAAGTTCAACAACTAACTGGTTCTAAAGAACTTACACTTTCTGAAAATTTTGGGCTGGGAATTGTTGCTGCCAAGGATCTGAAAAGTGGGGTAACGTGAATAGGGGAGCTGAACTCCATACTTGATGAGACAGAATCCAATATGTCATTTTTCATGGGCTCATCGCAAGATGGGAAGATCTCCACTGCAGTAGGATTCAATTATGAGCACACCACTATGAAATTATATGCTCCCGTGGGAAATAAAGTTATATACTTGGACCATTAAATCATATATCAACATTCAATACCTTGGGTAATGTTTGTCCTGCAAACTGTTCCTTTTTCATATTCACCTCCCCTGTTTTGCTCTTCATTTAGAATTGACTGCAACTCAGTTTCAATATCCTTATGCAGCAAACCGATCTCAGTTCTAGCATCCTCCGTTTTGTTAGGCACTGTACATGACATTAGATTCGACCCTGTACTGTACTCAGAACTGGCCGGAGACGCCTCATATAGATCAGGTTGCCTATAATATTTTGATCGTAAGTCAAACTTTCTATGAGCTATAGGTTCTTGTGAAGCCTGAATATAACACCCCTCTTTTCCTTACCTCCATGATGGCTGATTTTCATCATTAATGCTCCTTAGGTCCTCTATCAAGTCTTTAAAATCATCGAATTGAAAGCTACCATCACAGATACCGTGTCTCGAGCAATCATTTTCTTTGCTTTGGTTGAGGTAATCTTGGAGAACCTGTAAGTACACGTAAAATTCCAAAATAAGGTCATATAAAAGATGTGCCCATAAAAAGTTTCCAATCAAAGATAGCATCTTGAGTACTGTTTTGTGTAATTGTGAGGACAGCGCCACAGCAAACACAATACGCTGATAAGTGCTCGACAGAAAAAGGCTGACAACAAAAGCTCACCTTCCAAGCATTTTCCAGACTTTGGTCCGTATTCTCTGCACTAACTTTCAGTGCAAGCGAGCTGAGAAGCTCTGCTTGTTGCATCAGAGCAGTTATCTTTGGATCATCCTTCTTGAGAAAAGTTCCTTGAGTTTTACTACTTTGAGCTGTTAGTAAATACCAAGTACTTAATAAACTCTCAAGAGACAGAGCAGTAATAAGACAAAGTTGATCAGGATGATGAACTTGCGAAAATGGAATTTAGTCCTTTCATTTGGACTCTCCCATTTGTGCTGTTTTCTAGAAGTAACTTATACAACCGTCAAACAAATAAGGTTTGTTTGAACTTACCATTAAAAGAGACTTCATTGGCATTATCAACATCAGGTTGGCCGGGCACATTAATATCATGAATGTTCTGAGCTAATACTGCAAATGGAGGTCTAGGCTGCTGATTTCCACCTTGTAAGTGAGATCTATCTTTGAATTTGAAACTTTCTGTATGTTCAGGGACGTGGGATCTCCTGAAGTCAACAAAAACGTGTTATTGATTGTTAAGAATTTCAAAAGCTTACAATGGCATGCAGACATCTGAACCATACTGTACCTTAGCTTCTTGGCATCGTCTCTATTCTCTGCTGTTTCATCTGTGTTAAACCCATTATGGAATATGATTGTTTCGTTGTTTGGGCTGATAAACGTACTTTTATTCTCTTTTGCTAAGGCCTCGTATTTTGCTCTTTTCTTGCAAAGAGTGGAGAATCGGTTTTTTACGGCATTGTCTGTCCTGCATAGGCAACACGTTTTGAGCTTTGTAAAGCTCATTACAACAAACAGAAACGCCCAACTGCAAGAGATAGGGAAGGGAGAAATACGTACCTGCCTGAAACAACTTTTGCTATTTCTGTCCATCTGTTACCAAATACTTTTTGAGCCTGCAGATGATCTTAAGTTTTCAGACTGTTGTCTTATTAAATATGTAGATTACTAATTTTGTAGAATCCGAATAAAAATGATGCTCTCTTCCAGTTTAAAAACTCCACAATTACAGCATCACGGGACAAGCATAGAAGGACTAGAGACAACATGACTGGAGAGATGATCAATTCGTTTAAACACCATTAGTTATAAATAAGATAATACGCAAGAAATGAAACTCTGGTATAGGACACAGATAATCAATTACCTCACATAAAAGCATGTCTTCTTCTGGGGACCATCCTCCCCTCCTGAAGTCAGAATTCAAATAAGCATACCATCTGTAAAAAAGCTACTAATCAAATTGTATTCTCTTGTTCATCAGGATAAATGGGAGACTTTTATCAGCTAAAAAGGGAATAAAGCAGACAAAAATTCTCATCCCACCAGCTTAGGATGAAGGTCTTAGCTACTTCTTAGTTGAGCTAACAAGGTATAAAGCAATGATTTTGATTGCGATCTAAAGTAGAACTCCACCGACCTTCTTCTACACTGTCTTGTCGTCTTATCCTTAAACTCTGAGGCGATAATCGACCAACTGGATTTAGAGGAGGAAATAAACCAAACACCCCTCAGCTCATACCCATTACACAGTTAAAAGAAGCCCGCAAGTGAACATCAAAAAATAAAGAACCAAAAGGAACAATCTTCTCACTTTTCAGTTCCATGCAATTTAATTTGCTCACGAAGTATATCGTCCTCCTGCACCGCCAAAAGTCGCACAAACTTTAATCAAACAAAACTAATTACGAATGGTCTCAAAACAAGAAGCATGAGCCAACAAAAAAAAAAGAGTTAAAAAAAAATGCAAGAAGCAGAGACAGGCGAGAAAAACCTGTGGAGTCCAAGCGACTATATGTCTTTCCTTCTTCTTGGAATCTTCATTTCCACCGTTTATTTTCTTCTTGGCTTCTTGCATTTTCAAGTTCGCTACTTCCTTAATAAACGCTCCCTATTTCACTCTTTCTTTCTCTACCTGCCTTCTTCCTCCCTTTGACGCTCCCTACTACTCCTTTTATCGAAACCAACTCGCATCCTATAAAGTCGACTCCTCTGCATAAACCCACAAACGAAAATCTAAAAAAATAAAAAAAAACAGTAAAAAGTTTTCAGCAGAATAAAACCTCCCCACAAGCAATCAACTATCTAAATAACCTCCACTTACTACCTAGCAACCTATATACACCCTATACTCCCCTAGGATATTATGAAGCTTTCAAGCTCTTGTTGATCAAAGGTTTGGTATTCAACGAAAAGGGTATCTAACAAGTAACGGTACCAGAGACTGGACTATCAATGCCTTAAATGGAATGAAAAGCATCCAACTTTCGCTGGGATTGGACTGAAACAGCAATCGATTGCTCGATATTCGAGGGCTTCCATGTACAAATAAAGTATAAAACTATTGCATATGTTTGATCGAATTCAATAATCGAGAATAGACGGAGAGAGAGAGGGGCAAAGTAATTGAGACACTGTAGAGATTTGGAACTTGTGCTGAGATTGAACTTGAGGGTGCAAGTGATGATGACTGTGATCTGTCTGATCGTTTTTAATCTGAATTTTTAAAATGAAAGACTCTCTCTCTAACTCTCTTACATTAGAAGGCTAAGACTAAGAGGTCTGTCTCTGTGTATGTCAGTTCGTGCAACTTATGATATGAAAATAGTTATTGACGGATTCTTGTTGTCTTGGTGTGCTGCAGCTGCGCGGGTACGAAGAAGAGTTTGAAAAGATGGGAACGCTGAAACCCATGACTTGCAACTATTCATGATTCACGAATCACCTCATGACTATGCCCACTTTCTCTTATTCCTTTTTTTTTTTTTAATAAAGAATTGAAATTGCAGAAAAATAAACCACATTCCTTCTCTAATCTCTACACATTTATATTATACATCTCATTTTAAAATGAATAGAAAAGTAAATAAAAATAATTTTAGTAATTAATAAGTATTAATTTATGAATAAATTTTTTCTTTATGAAATTATTTATTTTAACAAATGCAATAAAACATTTATTGACAAATATTGTTTAAAAAGATTAAAATAAAATCAATTTATTTTAAATAAAATAGATTTTAAAAAAAGGAATGAATCAAAGAGTTGTGTTTTGAAATGACAATGGAAAAGGCAAATGGGGGCGTAGAGCAGGTGGAGGGTTTTACTTTACTTGTATTAAAAGGGGAAAGGAAGGGACCTGACGTTGTTCGTGACCTACCGCACACCTCTTCACAACTACCCTATCGGAAACATTAATTTAAATGCCTTGTTAACTATTTCTCCATTTCTGACATGACACGCTTACTGGCTGGCCATGGCCATGGCCCCAAATACACGTGAGACATTTTTCAGTTGGGCGGATATTTTAAATTTCAAAGCCTTTTTTTTTTTTTTTTGTTATTCGTTTAATATTTCGCTTTTGTGCTTCTTTCTTAGTGAAACTCTAATTTTAAATTTTCAATAAGATTCTATGAATTGTACCTTTAATTTTAAGTAAAAAAGATTGTAATTTATATAATTGATCTCAATCAGAAGAAGATGAGACATTTTTAGTTTCACTTTTTCTTTGTTGTGATTTTTAATTTAAAATTTTTCAAATAAAAATAAATTTTGTACAGTTATTAGTGTCTAATAATTATAAATTAGATAAATTTGTTTAAAATTTATATATTTTAAACTTAAAGTATATTTATTAATAGTTATTAAATTGAATTTATTTATATTAAACTTTAAATTAATTATAAAAATTGCATTTGATTATTTAAAATCAATTATTCATAACTCTTATTACTAATTAATATTAAATAATATATATTTAATTGATAGTAAATCATATTCTAAAAACATATTAAAAAAACAGAAAATATTTTTATAGTCTCTGAAAGAAACAAAAACTAAAAATAAAATTAAAAAATGTTTTAACTGAATTTGGAAGAAAAACATAAAACATAAATGAAAATAAATAGACCCTAAATTCTTTGTTATAATATCAAAGCGAGTCCTCTCTTTCTTTAATATTGTTTTTGTGTCTAAGAGAAACATTTACTTTTCCTTAATCTCACTTTCTTCTTCTACATTTATCTAGTCTCTAACATAATAATATATTATATTTACTTGTAAATTTCACCATCACGCAACAACATTTACCTCTTCTCTCTTGCTCTAGGAGGTGAAACTCACTCTCTTTTGTTTGATTCAATCTAATGACTTTCAACTCTATAGGTCTCCCAGCCTAAGAACTTGTCAAACTCGCCACTAACTATTATATCTTATAAAAAATTGGTTTTCAAATTCTAGTTATTGGGCATATGATATGTTTAGATATGATGATTAGTTCAAAGCCTCACCCGCCTAGTACTCTCACTAATAATAACATTACAACACTAAAATCGTATAATATATGGCTTTCTTAGGATCTCAACGCACTTATTGGATCTCTCTCTTATAATTATACTATTAGTTGCTTAAGCCACAACATCACAAGAAGCACAGACAATATTAGTAAACATTTATGCTAAACCATTACATAGCCTCATTGAGAAAGTCAGAACTCTCCTAAAAAATACCATCTAAGGCACTATGAATATCCCTAATTTTCTACGATCTTTTAAAGTTAGTGTAGATGAACTTGCTGTCATGGGTGCACTAATGAATGAGAAGGTCCCATAGAGAAAATTCTAGGTGAATTGGTTAATAACTACAAAGAATTGATTCATGCTATTCAAGATCGTGATAAATCCCATATCATTTGAGGAATTTTATGGGAATCTTTTAACATTTGAATCTTCTCTACAAGTAAAATGAAAAAAAATCAACTCACTTTTTAGGTATTGCCAACTTAACCATTCGAATAAACTCACATTATTGCCTATAGTCCTCTATCAAAAATTGACATTTTTCCTCTCCTAGTCATATGAGTACTCGTCTCGCAATATTTAATAATAGTTGGTCAAGAAATTTTGCTAGCTAGCACCCAATAACTTTAACTATCCATAACCTCTTAAAAATTGTCCATAATGTCCATACTTAGGCCATTGTTAACTTTGTGGCATACAAGGATACACAACTAAAAATGGTTCATCATTTTAGTTAGTGCCAATTTAATCATCAAATACATGATATATGCCACCACAAATACTCCCAACAACACCTTGGTAGCCTCAAACCCATGTTATTAATAATGTTAAAACCAACAACCAAAAGTGGCTACTCAATAATAGTGCTTCTCATCATGTCATAATATACTTAAGCAACTTATTTATATATGCACCTTATACTGTCTAAATAACATTATAACTAGAGATGACATAAGTCTTCCCATTATACATACTGATTCGACTTCTCTTCTTTCTCCTAAATCTAAATTTACATTAAATGATATGCTTTGTGTACCAAACATGAAAACAAACCTAATCTTGATTTCTCAATTTTGCATCACCATCACCAATAATGTATCAACTAAATTCTTACCAACTTTATTTCAAGTGAAGGATCTTTGCATATAGAAAACTCTTTTGCAGGGCATCATTAATAATAAAGTGTATCAATGACCAATTATTAAATCAATATCATCTGCATTCTTTCCTTTTCTAGTGTTAAAGACCTTAAGTTGGCACCACAAATTAGGTCCAACCTTTCTTGTTTTAAAACATATTATCTCTTTTATAATTAGATATGTCTTCTCCCATGCCAAAAGAATTAACATGTAATGCATGTAATTGTTATAAAAGCCATAAGGTTTCATTCTCTACATCCGCTCTACATGTAATAAGGCTATGAAACGGTTTAGCATAAATGTTTACTAATATTGCCTGTGCTTAAAGATGAAAAGGGAGAAGCAGTGCTTAAAGATGAATATAAGTGGACAAGGGCTGAAGAAAAGAGAGCACTTGGAAATTCTCAAGCCCTACACGCTATCTTCATTGTCATTGGATAAGGTAATTAGAATTCTTACCAATTTTGAGATGAATTTCTGAAGGGGCAAACAAGAGAAGAATAAAGGATTGACATTGCAAGTTGAGATTGGTAAAATCGTGAATGAATTCGAAGATGAATTCGAAGACAATGAGGATATGAAGTTATTGATAAGAAATTTCAGCAAGTGGTTAAAAAAAGTGAAAAAGGATAGACTCGAGTTTAGAAAAAAACAGTGGGAGTTCATCAAATAGCCACTTCAAACAACAAGTTAAAATTAAAAAGGGTGAAGGAAAAGTGAAGAAAATTCAATATTATGAGTGAGGCTTCAGACATGTGCAAGCAGAATGTGTTAATACTTTAAAGACGAGAAAAAGAAGTGCTATATAAGCACATGAAGTGAGAATGAATCTGAAACTGAGTATAGTAATAAAGAAGAAGTTGTGAGTAGCGCTTCATTAGTTCCTTTATACAACAAAAGTTTAGTTGTTTGATTGACAACAACCAAGAAGGAAGAAACTGATGATGAAACAGAGGATAAATCTATCCAAAATTTTCAGAAAAAATGCAGATGAATTAGCTCAAAGTGTTGTAAACGATCTAGAAGGGGGGTTGAATAGATCTTTAATCTTTTTCGATAAGCTCTACAAAAAATCGTGGAATTAATACACACAAAACAATTTAA
>JAOQMQ010000003.1:11074354-11090221 GCA_027563845.1 Erythroxylum subrotundum
AGAGAAGAAGTTGTTGTCTACATTAGATGAGCTTGGTGAAACAAAATTGAAGTTGGTCAGTACTGAAAAAGGAATAAGGATGTTAAATAGAGGTGCAGAAAAATTAAAACAATTGCTAGAAATTGGTAAGATTAAAGGAGATCTCCAAGGCATTGGTTATAAAGTTGAAATTCATAGGTCTAACGATGAGAATAATGACACAACTAGATCTGTCCAAGAAGAAATCTCAAGGAAGAATCAGAGGTTTATACCTACATTTCATTTTTTTTGGATTATCAGGCATATAAGGTCGAAATGTTACAAGTTGTTACAAATGATGTTTTAAAGGACTCAAAATCGAAAATCTAGACACTCTACATTAAATTTTCAATAGTATTACCAAAACATACTTGAGTTAAAAAGGGTGAAAGAAGCTACTTGATGGATGGTCAAATTTGTATTGATAACCACGTTACTTTTGGAGATAGAAAGAAGGTCAAGATTATTAAAAGAGGGACACTTTGCGTGGATGGACAACCACAATTCAAAAATGTAATTCATGTAGATGGTCTCAAAACCAACTTGGTAGTTGAAGAAAATCTTCAAAACCGGCCTCACGAACTAACTCAAAGACGCAAAGAAGCAAGAACTAAAAACTGCCCAAATCTGCAGTTAGTTGCTGCTCAGAAGATAAGTCAATTGCATATAAGGGAGAAACTAGACAGACATATGATGACAAAGTTAATGTGACAAGGAATAATACCAGGTTTGAATTTCTTCAAGGGGTACATGGATTGTGTGCTTTACATTTTTTAAGTATATTGATTCTTTTTGTTGTTTAAAAAAAGGGAGGTTTGAAGGAGTTAACTTCTAGACTTTTGGAGTTCTTATTTATGAGTTTTCTAAGGTTCAGGTGATTGGTATATGGTTGGTTTTTCTTTACTTATTGAATAGTATATTTGATGTGAAAATGAGGCTATACTTGATGATTTGAGAGTTTTGCTTTTAGATTTTGATTTATGGAGTTATGTCGAGAGAAATTTGCATTCATATGGTTTATGTGAGGAGGAGATTGATTAAGTTTGATTATGATTCATTGAATATATTTTTGGGGTTTGTGAATTTAATCAGTCGTATGTGGATGGCTTTGATATGAGTACTGATATGTTGGCTAGTGTTTTAACTGGTAGTAAATTGTTATATTGGCGTGCTTATGATTCTTTCACTGCACCTACTGATGATTTTTATGCTTCTTTGTTCGCTGAGATTGATTATGTTGAAGGCATTCTTCGTTTTGACATTGTTTTGTCTTAAGGGGGAGACATCATATTATTTTTTGGTGACTGTTCAATTTAAGGGGAGATTCTAAAATATCTTTGTGACTATTATTCTTTCCTTTTGACATCTTTTTGTCCTGGGGGAGAATGGATGATGTGGTGGTTGTGGCTATTGTGTTTAATGGATGATGCAGTGATTGTGGTTGTTGTATTTACTTTGAGAACTTGGAAGTTATTTGGAATCACATTTTCGATTAAAGGGGAGTTTGGTATGTGAATTCGATGGTATATGTCCAATTATCTCCTTTACGAGGAGTTTCAAATATGTGACAAATAATGCCAAAAAGGGGAGATTGTTAAGATATAAGTGATTATATTTTATTATTTAATTTTAGACATTATTTGATAATTAGACCTAGTTGTGTTTATATGGGACTCTTCCAAGACAAGTTTGATAAGTTTCAATTCCTAATTAAGATGGGATTTGATAGTAGTTATCTTCTGAAAATTTAACTTGATTATGGTAGCAAGATTATGGCTAGGATTGATGTGTAATATGGGCTTAATGGTGTTGTTTTTGGATGACTGGGCAGCTGAGATTCCTAGGGTGATTTTCAATGATTTTTAGCAGCTAATGGTGTAAAGATAAAACTCTATCTGGTGCAATTTATTTTGGTGGAATCACGCGACTTGTGCCTAGCAGTTGCATTTTACTTGAGTTATCGTTTCCCTTTTGAAGGCTTTGCAACTATTTTTCTAATTGGTGTTTTACGCGATTTGGCTCATGGTTGTGTGATTGTTGTAGCTATGTTTTCTGTTGTTCTTGAGTGACTTTAATGAGCTGAATAATTGTTGATAACTAGCTCCATTCTTTCCTATTCTTGAACAAAAAAAGGGTTGTCTTGATTGTTGGATTGAGAGTCTCGACTGTTGTGATTTTCTCTTATGTTTGTGTGATTCTTGGTCTGTTGTTCACTATTGGTGGGGCTTTGATTATGTGATTGTCAGTTGTGATTTGTGGGGTGTGAAAACTTTGCAAGTCTTTGTGATTTTTGTAGTTGTATTTTATGGGGTTTTAGTGGTGAAACACTTATTCTATCGTTGATTTGTGCTGCTATTTTTGAAAATTGCATTTTTCTCTAATAGACGTGATTTTTTTGGACTGCCCAGATATTGTTTTGGTGTGAAAAATGTTTAGGATAAGCGTGGTACTGCAACTAAATTTTTGGTGATGTTTCGGTGATGGAATAATTATTCGATTGATGTTTATTGATGCTATAGTGTGCATGGACTGATTGTGATTCTTCTTAATAGTTCATAGTAAATATTGTTCTACCACTTCCCACACTTTCGGTTGATGAATCTACATATTTAGAGAAATGTTTTTAATCTCAAGTGTTTTATGTCTTTATTAATTTAACCACTTGAGTTGTTTAAGTATCATCTTTATTATTAAACAATGTTAAGAAAATCTTCTATTGAGGTTAGTACGAAACGATCGTATTATTGGGTGTAATTTACTCCTTTTGAAAGTAAGGAATATCATACCAGTGGCAAGTTTCGGAAAATACCAATATTTTTGTGGGTATCAATCGGTGATGGCCATTATAATAAGTATCATCACAATACTGCAGTCAAAGTGAAAATTAGTAAAGGTATTTAGATGAAAGTGAAAAACTAAAATATGTAAACCACCTTATATTATTCTGTGCAAGACAACTACTTAAATCTGTTGTCGTCTCATTGTCGTCGTCTTATCGCAGCTTCTCATCCTCAACTGTTTAGGGATTTTTGCTATTCTCGCTATTAAGGTATGCTATACTTTCAACCTAACTTTTTTGGTTGCGGAAAGTTATTGCTTAGATTCAGTTAAGAAAAAGAAGACAACAAAATCAAAAGGGAGCAAAAGTATGAGAGAGAGAAAGAATAAAAACGTAGAGATAAGTGATCATGCAGAATGAAAAATAAAGACTAAAAAAAGGAAGATTAAAACACCTAAAAAAATGCTTTGTGTCCAATCATATTGTGAAGGTTACAAGAAGGAATATGTGGAAATGGCCATGTAAAAAGTGAGAGATAGGCATAGGATACAAGAGAGGAAGAGCCGGTACTGGATATTTGTCCATCATTCAAGAGCAAGAAAACCCCAAAAAAGACAGGCTCCGTGGTACCCTATGTCAAAGCATATTCTGCTACAAGCTTTAAACACTTTTTCAAGTATTATGCAAGTATAAGATCTCTTGCAAGAACTAGGATTTCAAAAAGTTGAAAACAAAATCAGTGCGATGCTTTCTTCTTAGCTCTTTCTTATCCCATATCATGCCGTAAAATTTGTCGCTTTTTTGGAGTGGCTTTTGTACATTGGGATGCCACAAATAAAGAACATTGATCTTCGTTTGTCTGCTCCTTCGTAGTCATGCTTTGACGAGTGTAAATCTTATACATGAGGATCAACACCAACATTACACTAAAGCTGCAGATTGATTTGACAAATAGAGTGAAAGTTAGTTTTGATAAAGTAGGAGCCATTTCTAAGATATTCCAAAGTCCTGTAATAAAGGAGAGAATGATTGATTAGTAGAGCAACGTAGGCCTAAGGTCCCAATGAGATGTATAAAATTGATTAGAGGGAGAGGTGGGGGTTAGGCAGTATGCTTTCTGTGTGAAGTCCCCATGATGCTAATTAAGCAGAGCGGCCGAGCAACCAACCACACTCTGCCAAGTTTCTCAATCTCTTTCAGGCCATAAAGGAAACAGCACGTGGGCCCTTCTGTGAGATTGATTCGGTACAGGAAATTCATCAAGTTATCAGTCTCAATCCGAAAATGTTATGAGAGTCCTTTTCTTTAAATTTTGGCTCCATTTGATCATCCTTATATTGCTTTTGTTTGGTAAATAGTCTGAAGATAACAATGCCTAAACATGATCGGGACCCTCATTACAGATTGAGAAAAGAACTACATTCTCGATGCTTTGATAGGCTAACAAAGACAAACCGTGCTAATGAGATCATTCAACTTCATGGGATATGTTTTTCTGCGAGTGAAAAAGCTTTTATCTTTTGTTGGCTATTTTTTTGTCTGCTAATGAACAGCGCATGATAAATCTCTTTAATTCATAATCCAAACAAAGTTGTGAAAGAAAAAAGAAAAGAGTCCATCAACTACGACCATATTACATTACACTTGCCGTATGGTTGTAATCAAGTATTGGCTCGAATTTCAGTTCTTTACTTTAGATAAAATAAAAGGGGACTATAGTGGTTAATAATGCATGATTCACGTTCGTCATTTGAAGATTAACCATATTGATCATGTCCTCTATCTTTAAAATTTAGCTTTCACGTATGAGTGTTGGGGTTCAATTGCTTGGGATTCCTATATCTCATATACATGGTGGGTTACCGTCTTTTGACATAAGAGCCACCTTTTCAAGGTTTCGGCATCACTTGCACTCACTTTCTCCTCTATCCTCAAAGGACGCTCTTGTTAAAGATAAAGGTTTTGGGAATCCTACGCCTTTTCTTTCATATTTGTATAATCCCTTCACATATATTTATTACCTTTTTGCGTCTATATGGCCGGGATTTCCACGTTATCATTTAGATAACCACACTTTCAAACTCTTTTGTTTGATGAGAACGCGCTAGCTACTTAGCTAGTAATTAATAATCACTATACTTTCTCCAAAAAAAAAAAAAGAAGAAGAAGAAGATGAAGATGAAGAAAATTATCACCACTACTTATACATAAATGTGGTTAAACATAAATGTGGTCAAATGCACGCACTTGTCTTGATGATACATAAAAGTTGCTTTGGTTGATGGGTTTGGGAAGGGGTTAATGGGTAAGGAATGAAAAGTGAGTGGTTGATTGTTGATTATCATTATAGGGGCAATAGTTTGATATCCCACTTTTAGGGAATTCTCCATACCCTCCATTTGGTAGAGGAGTGAAACTCATTCCTTAATAGTGACTCTTTTTCTAAAAATATTTTTAATACTAATTAATTAAATACAATTAATTAATTTAAATATAATAAATAATAAATAATTACAATATAATTAATTAAAATATAATCCATTCATTAATTAAAATATTGTAATTAATTAAAATATTTTTAATTAATTATATTTTAATTAATTACAATATTTTAATTAATTAATGAATTATATTTTAATTAATTATAATAAATTTTTATTTCTCAATATTTTTTACAAACCAACCATTATCAATGGTAATGATAATCATTCATTTCTCTTAACCAATATAATGATAATATCTATTCACATTCCTCACTATATTTATTCTCATTCCTATTACCATTCTCCCATGCGAACTAACCGCCTCTTAATAAAACAAACTCATGCAAGAGGGGGTGAATTGTGTGTAACTTAAAAATTTTTAAGTTACTATCAATTCGTGTAAACGATAAGAACTTGTTACATTTCAACAGAAAAGTCTGTAAATAGAAGGAGCCTATTAAAATTGAAAGGAGTCTGTTAACGTTTAAAAAATGAAAAGAGCTGTAAAAAATGAGAGAAGCCTATTAACTTTTAAAAAGCGAAAAGGACTTGTTAACTTTTAAAAAGTGAAAGAGACCTATTAACGTTAAAAACGAAAGGAATCTATTAATGAAAGAAGCGTCTTGCAATATTAAAACAGAAGGAGCCTATTCTAAAAGCGAAGGATCCCCTTGTAAAGTAAACACACACACTATAACGCAAAATTTTAAAGTTAAGAGAGAGAGAGAGAGACTGACACAGTCAATTTATAAGCCTACGTCCAGTCTCGAAGTATTAAACTTAAGTATTTTACTATAAAACTCAAAGTAGTAAATTTTTGCCTCCCAAGCTCACAAGTACATATTTTTCAAGGTTCTTCAACCTTACACACTCGTAGTGTTTAACAAGTCTCTACAAGATCTCAACAAAAAATGTGTAAAGGGTTTAATAGTCTCTCTCAATAGAGTGATTTCACTTTTTAAGGCATAAGAAGTTTGATATAGATATAACTTTCAAGATTATTGATGCTACTGAAGTATTTCATAAATCTGTGTATCTTTCGCAAATGCAATGGCTCTTCCTTAAGTAGACATTTTCTTCAACTAGTCATTGCTTTAATTTAATTCCGAGTTGACTTTGTATCTAATGAATCTTCAATATCATCTCTACTTGAATCTTCCAATATTTAGATGTTAAGAGAAAAGTTTAGTCAAAATTTTCGGAGCTAATTGTTGGAATTAGTAAGATCCTTCCGGATGTTGTGGAATCATTTTTAATAAGGTAAGTTCATTAAGAAGATTTCTAAAAGAAAGGAAGCATTTATCCTATGATATCATTTCCTTTTAAGAATTATATCGTTACCTATACAAGGAAATAAATCCAATTTGAATTTTGAAATATTATAGAGTTATCATCAAAATCATTAATAATAAACCTTGAGCTAAAAATCTTCTCCTTTTTTATGATGACAAGTAATAACAGATATATTTTCAAAATTTAAATTTAAAAAATGCATGTAAACTTTATATATTCTTACTCACGGTCATGATTAGAAGGAGCCTTTCTTAAAACAAGAGCCTATCGTTTATGCATATCACAGATTTAAACTTTACAAATTCAGTTCAACAATAATTCAACAGTTAGTAAATATATCACAGATATATCATCAAAAGAAAACATATCATAAAAAATATATCATAGATGCAAATATATCATTAACTCTCCCCCTTTGTCATTATAAAAAAGAAATAAACAACTATAAAGCAAAAAAAAAAGCACAAATACGTAAGAGTAAAAATAGGCATTAAAAGATTAGAAGGAGCCTGCTAATATCTGCAAAGAGAAGTAGCATAGACTCTTTATTCAGAGTTAATATCAGATAATTTGCACATGCCAAGCTCTTTTCTTAACATACAAAATCTATCTTCAGGCAGTGGCTTAGTAAAGATATCAACTACTTGATTTTCAGTATTAACATGCAAAAGATCAATGGTTCCTTCTAAGAATAACGCACAAGATTTTTAGAGAGATTTATTGCATTTGTATTGTCACATAGTATAGGAATATGATCAGCATTCAAAGAAAAATCCTGGAGTTAATGTTTCATCCATAAGATTCAAGTGTAACAGCTGGCAGTTGCTATATATTCTGCTTTAGTTGTCAAAAGCGCTGTGCAATTTTGTTTCTTGCAAAACCAAGAAACTGTACATCCTCCAAGAAATTGACAGTGACCATTTGTGCTTTCCTTATCAACTTTATCACCTACATAATCTGCATCACAAAAACTAGCTGTGTTAAAAGAATTAGTTTTTCGATACCATAATCCAAAATCCATAGTTCCACGAAGATAGCGACAGATCCTCTTGAATGCTTGAAGATGGCTTTCTTTTGGATTTGATTGAAAGCGTGCGCAAAGACACACACTAAGCATAATATCTGGTCTTGAGCTTGTGAAATATAATAGTGATCTAATTATTCCTCTACACTTTGCCTCATTCGTAGTCTTGCCTTCTTCATCCTTATCAAGTTTAGTTCCAAAGTCTATAAGAATACCCATCGGCTTGGCATTGTCAAAATGATATTTTTTTTGATGAGTTCCTTTGTATATTTGTCTTGACTAATGAAGATTCATTTTTTTTTGGCCTAAATTGCAACCCAAGAAAGAAAGATATTTCTCCCATCATCCTTATTTCAAAATCCTCCTGTATTAAAGTTGAGAATTCTTCATAGAAGGATTAATTAGTATACCAAATATTATGTCATCAACATATATTTGCACTATGAGTAAATCATTCTCCTTTTTTTTTTAAATAAATAAGGTTTTATTTACCTTTCATTTTTCAAAGTTATCTCAAGCCAAAAGTTACTTAACCTCTCATACCATGCTCGAGGAGCCTGCTTTAGACCATACAAGGCTTTAGTTAACTTTATCGCATAATTAGGATGGTTTTCATCTTCAAAACCTAAAGATTGCCTAACAAACACTTCTTCGTTAATGTATCCATTTAAGAAGGCACTTTTAACATACATTTAGAATAATTTAAAGTTTTTATAGCATGTAAAAACAAGTAAAATTTTATTTGATTCTAATCTAACAACAGGCGCATAAGTTTCATCAAAATCAATACCTTCCTGTTGATTATAACCTTGAGCTACAAGTCTAGCTTTGTTTCTTAAACCTTAGTGTTTTTGTCAAGTTTGTTTCGAAATACCCAACAAGTTCTAATGATTGACTTGTTTTGTGGACGAGGCACTAGATTCTAGACTTTGTTTTTATCAAACTAATTTAGTTCGTCTTTCATAGCGAAAACCCAATTTTTATCAATGAGAGCCTCTTCAATAGTCTTTGATTCTAATTGTGAGATGAGGGCAACATAGTTGTTTTTGAACAAAAATCTGGTTCTTAGACTTTCAAAAGGGTCTCCCAGAATGTACTAATGTGTATCTCGACCTCTCCATTCTCTTAGTGTTCTTCATTGCATAGGCTTTTGTTGAGATGAAGGAGCCTGCTTCATCTTGGCTTCAGAAGGACCTTTTTGATCTTGTAATTCGAAGATACTATAGGTGTAGTTTGAGTCTGCGATGTATTTTTAGGAACCGAAGGATGCTCTTCATCAACTGAATCAGCTGCTATTGTCGAGGGTAATGCTTCGTCAAATACCATATGTATTGATTCTTTTATCCTCCTTGTTCTTTTATTATAAACTCTGAATCCTTTGCTGGCAGTACTGTAATCCAAAAAAATAGCTTCATCTGATCTCGCATCAAAATTTCCAAGATTCTCCTTTCTGTTATTTAATATGAAACACTTGCAGCCAAACGCTAAAAAATAAGCAACATTCAGTTTTCTTCCTTTCGACAACTCATAGGGGGTCTTTTTGAGAGTATAGAAACTTCAAGTTGTTCCGAATGGATATTGAAAGTGCATTCTTAAATGGTTACATTAACGAAGAAGTATTTGTTAAGCAACCCCTAGGTTTTGAAGATGAAAAGTTAACCAAAGCTCTGTATGGTTTAAAGCAGGCTCCTTGAACATGGTATGAGAGGTTATGTAACTTTCTGCTTGAGAATAACATTGAAAAAGGAAAGGTTGATAAAACCTTATTTATTAAGAGGAGAAAGGAGAATGATTTACTCATAGTGCAAATATATATTGATGACATAATATTTGGTGCTACTAATACATCCTTTTGTGAAAAATTCTCAGCATTGATAGAGGGGGAGTTTGAAATGAGCATGATGAAAGAAATATCATTCTTTCTCGAACTACAAATCAGAAAAACAGGAAAAGGAATCTTCATTAGCCAAGATAAATACACAAAAGAACTCATCAAGAAATATCATTTTGAGAATGTCAAACCGATGAGTACTCTTATGTACACTGGAACTAAACTTGATAAAGATGAAGAGGGCAAAGCTGCATATGAGACAAAGTATAGAGTAATGATTGGATCACTACTATATCTTACAAGTTCAAGAACAGACATTATGCTTAGTGTGTGTCTTTGTGCACACTTTCAATCAAATCCAAAAGAAAATCATCTTCAAGAAGTTAAAAGAATCTTTCGATATCTCCACGAAACTATAACTTTGGACTATAGTATCCAAAAACTGATTCATTTGACATAGTGAGCTATTGTGATACAGATTATGCAAGTGATAAAGTCAATCGAAAAAGCACAAGTGGTCACTATCCATTTCTTAGAGGATGTCTAGTATTTTGGTCCTGTAAGAAGCAAAATTGCACAGCACTTTTGACGACTAAAGCGAAATACATAGCAACTGTCAACTGTTGTGCTCAAATCTTATGGATGAAGCATTAACTATATGATTTTTCTCTAAGCATTTCTTATATTCCTATATTATGTGATAATACGAGTGCTATAAATATTTCTAAAAATTATGTGCATCATTCCAGGACTGTTGGACCCCAAGCCTTTTTCTTGGAGATTTGATTTATTAAATGAAATTAAAGGAGGAATTGGTGGTGTTAATATTTTATTTGGGTAATGTTAATTGGAGTAATTGCAAGGATACTTTGAGGTTAATAAATGAAATGGGTGTTTTGAGTATGATTGTGTTGCTTTATAGATAATGTATTGAGATTGTGTATGACTTTGCGAAAAGAGGAATGTGTATGTGCATATTACTTTCTTGTTGAGTTTGCTGTTGGGTTTTACTTGGGAATAGCATGTTGGAGTGTTGAATTTGTGTTTGAGATGAATTGGTTTAAGTGAAGCTTGAGAGTATCGAAGGGTATGTGTTAGTGGATGAATTTGTGAAGTTGAAGTGTTGATAAGCTATCCTCAGTGTAGGAATGGTGTTCAGAAACTTCAATGGCAAATCTGTACTGATCTGGATAGAATTAGTGAAAGTGGTCTTGATGAAAGTTGTAGCTTATGTTTCCACTTTCTAACGCCATAAAGTATGCAATTTTTTGATATCGGGGCTAGAAGTTATGATCGATCGAAGTCTTGATGTCATTTAGAATTGTTTTCCAGGACAGAAACTTTGAGTGAACTTTTGACCCTCATAAAGTTAGAAATTGCTCTTAAGGTCTTCATGAAAGTTGTAGATTGTGTTTTTTATCTTTTCATTGATATAAAGTTTGAACTTTTTGGACAATGGAATAGGAAGTTATGATTAAAAAATTAAGCTTTTGTTTAAATTGATGGTTATGATTCGCATATAAGGGATAAAATGAATTGAAGTTATGGAATTGATGATTTCAAAAGTGGTATTTGAATTTGCTTGATTAAAGAATGAAAAAAAATGTACACCATTTTGTATTGGTTTAGACCGATTGTCTTATAGTTTCCAACGCGACACATTTGTTTGTTTAATAAAAAAAATTTGCGTTCTTGGATGTCGGAATTTGCCCTTAAGTTTGATTGAATCGTTTTGGTTTCTTTAATTCTGAGATTTTTTGTAAATCCGTTCAATTCGATTCCGCTTTTGTTTTTTTCGGTTAGGGTCCGGTTCCAAAATCGGATCCCAACAAGGACTAAGCATATAGAAATCAAACATCATTTTCTTAGAGATCATGTTTTAAAAGGAACCATTGATCTTTTGCATGTTAGTATTGAAAATCAAGTAACTGATATTTTCACCAAGTCACTCTCGGAAAATAGATTTTGCGTGTTAAGAAAAGGGTTTGGAATGTGCAAACTCTCTGATATTATTTTTACATGAATATTCTCTGCTACTTGTATTTGCTTTTCATTTTAGCAGGCTCCTTCTATTATGATTCCTTAGAGACTGTCTCTTAGTTTAGCGGGCTCCTTTTAGATTAGAAGACCGCTTCGTTTTAGAGTACGGCCTAGATGGAATCAACCTAATATAAAAACAAATAATTTTATATCATTTTTAAAATTTAAACCTATAACTTAATTATAAACATATAGTGTTTCATATATTTTCACTTACAAATTATTGACAATTGTGATATAAGTTCTTCCATCAAGTCCCTCAGCTCCAGGTTGCGGTCGCCTCCTTCATCTGCATCGTCATACATCGTCACTATAAGGGTAGTGGATGATGTAGGGGTGGTGGATGGTGTAGCATCAGGTATAAAAGGTGATGTCTCATCTGCAACTGTAGTAGATGGAGGGGGAGGAGGTAATTCAATTATAGCTGCAGAGTGTGATGGTTCACCTTGACAGTAAGTACCTCCGAATCGTTGTCTAAAACCCTGGGTCGCATTATATCACGTTGTCTCTTTGGTGGCATATTTAAACCTGAACTGAGTAATAAATCAATAAGAACCGAATCGTGTCTACAGGGATTATGAGAAAGTTCAAATCTACGATAGCCGAAATTTCACCTCACAAATCTTTAGCTCCAAACCTAAACCTTCTATTTTCACCTTCTAAGTTTTTTGGGTCTCCCAACTCACAAGAAAATTCTAATTACTCTTTATAATTGGGTATGGGAACATGAGAGGGAAAATTCTTGGTCAACTTGATTTGGCATGGGAACATAAAATGAATAACTTAATGTTGGAATATTTTATTGAATGGTTTAGATATTGTTATTGAAATTTAAAATTAATCTTAGAAGTTTGATATTTATCCTAAATTAATTATGTACTAGTAACAAATATAATAAGTAAAGATAAAAATATGAATACTTTGATTAATACATTATTGTAACATATACAAAATATGTAATATGTTTAGAAGAAAATTATTATTATATTAAAAAAGATGCGTGTAAAAATTCGCACATGAAAAGTGAAGAGAACCTAATCATTTCAGAGAGCATCAATGAAATAACCCATTGACATAATTCAAATATTTGGAACTATACGTCAAACCCATCCTAAATTAATTCCATGATAAACTGAAGTTCATACCATTAACAAGTTTCGGTTAGTGCAGGCCATTAACATTAAAAATACACAAAGTTCAAATGGAAGGTTCAAACCACAAACAAATACCCAAATTAAACCAAGTACAGAAAACCTACTAAATAACAAAACTCACTTATCTTAACTAAATTGCGGATATTTTTACAAAGTCATTGAAGACTGATGTATTTCACAAACTCAAACAAAAGCTTGGCAAGCAAAGTCAGGTTTGAGGGAGAGTGTTAGAAGTCAAACCCAATAGAAGCTTATAGGTTTTTCTAGATGCAATAGTTTAGTATATCTATTCTCCTTTACTTTTGCTAGTTGTCAACACTCATTTATTATGGTTGTGATGTAGCTGTAACTTCTTTATTATGGTAGTGTTTTAGTTGGCTTTGGGGTGTTAAAGTCAGTGAACAAAACCGATTTTGATGGTTATAAAAGGGGTCATATGGGTAGTGTTTTAGAAGTGAAAAAAAACAATGAAAAAAGGTAGAGAAAAGCAGAGTGAAAAGAGAATAAGAGAGAGTGAGACATAGAGAGTTGCAGCTCAAAGTTTGTATATTGTTTTTTTATCAATATATATATTGCTGCTTGTTTTCTAGTAGCTTGTCTATTTTTTTCCCAACAAACGGTACTATTACAAAAGCTACTAACAATACAATGATTGCAATCATCCAAGTTTTACTTTACATGCCTAAAAGGAGTTGAAATGTTTCGTATTTTTTAAACATATCTACAATTAATACAAAGAAACACGATTTATTTCTAACAAGCCTCATCCTTACTACTTCTCTGTATCCTTTGATTTTTTGGGAAAGTTTGAGGTTCAGTTGCTCCTCCATAAAAGGGATATAATTAATACCTTAAGCAGCAACTATGGCTTGAAGTAGTGCACCCCAAGAAAAATTATACATCCTTAGAACATTTTCCAAGGCAACCTCAAGGCATGAGTTACACTCATCTGAGGATAAGCCTGTGCTGCACTACACTAAAGCGTACATAGTTTTTTCATCATTTAAGTCTTTCAAACTTACCTTTCCATTAGCATATATTTTAGCATAATGATTAAGAATTGTCTGTTTGATAAGTCTACTCAAAGTGTGATTAGCGACAGATGCCAACTTCTCTAGTTTTGAAATGTTATTTTTGTTACTTAATGGAATATTTCCTAAAAGATTCAAATGGCCCAAGAAACCTCCATTAGAGTAGTGCAATTGGCATACGTCTTCCCAGACAACAACTTCTGTATCGTTTTCATAGATCTTTAAGATATGATCTGATGTCACAGTTATCCATGTGTTGCAGCTTTTCTTTATTAGATAACCAAGACATAAATACTAACCAAATATTTCATGATCAGTCATTTCCTGCAATGGCATCATACATTCTGGACATAGAAGCATTTGAGGAAACAGAAGAAAAGAGAGCTTTAAGGTTGTGTTTAAATGAACTCTTTGAAATGGTAACGTCAATGCAATGACTGTAAGGAGGATCAACATTTGTAACAAAAAAATATAGCAAAAACATTAGAATGGCCATAGATACACCCTGTAAGCACTCCATTTTGGTTGTTTACAAAAATTCTGTTATATAATTGTGAATACTTACGAAGGCTATATTCTAATAAATTATAGTATTATAATTCCTTATAAAGGCAATAATCCCAAACATTTTGGTAAATTTTACTTAATTAAAAGGAAACTTTATTAACTTCAAAGCATAATACAATCGAAATAGTGCAAAAAGATGGAAGCGTAACTAAGAAATTACTATAAGTATTGGAGGTCTTGTTCAAGGGTTTGCTGAACTAAAAGAGGTTGGGGAAGGGAAGAGGTTAAAAAGTAACTGGCAGATGAATAGAAGTTAAATAAGCTAGATGATAAGCAACAAAATTCTCATCTCTTTAACAAAACAGACACAAAATGATGGAAATTTCATGCTAATCTGCTGAATATCTATTAGAAAATTGCCTAGCTAATGAAAATTTGATCCCATATGATCTAAAATTAGAATCAATTGCTTTTCAAAATAACCCCTCAAAATCTACCTTCCAATATTAGTTCTAAAGCCCAAATTGTAACCTACATTAGCTCTCACCCATTTCAAAGCTATCAACACCATATTTCCTTCCTAATTTCATACTATATCACCGAAAACAACACCATCCTTCTTCACAAATGCATTTAGCTTAATAAAACCTTGAGGAGGTTTCTTCCATGAAGAGGGAGGTCGATTAGAATCACAAATAGCTACTTTGTTTTTGTCCTAATAAAAATGAAGGTAACCAATCACTTTCTTGGCACATATATGGGGTAGGACATCTGCTACTCTAAAGATAAATGCATTTCTGGAAGTCTACATTCTCCATAAGAGAGTCACAAAAACATAAACAAAATACACATGAACACATTTCACTACACAAATTCAATACAATTCCAAAAACCAAGCAAAGGTTTCAGACAATTCCAAATGTGGACAAATTCAACATCCACACAAACACATTTCGGAAACTGTGAAATCGGTACAAAAAACCATGTTTAAAACAAAACCCACTAAACTCAATCGATGAATAAAGGAAGGCGCAGAAGGAAGAAGATGGACGGCAAGAAGCAAACCCACGCTTGCACACGGCGACACAGAACCAGCGGTAAGAGAGAAGAAGAACACGAGGTGAAAATGAGGACCCAGGGGGGGGTTGCGAGTTGGACTTCGTGCTAAGATCAGACATCTAACGAAAACGACTTCATCTAGTAACAACATCGTTTTCGACTTTACTAAAATGTTGAAGAAGAAGCAAACGGTGGCGTTTAATTTTAATTTTATTGACGGAATAACCGTTCCGTCGGTAAATACACTTCCGTCAGGGTAACGACGTCGTTTTCGACTTTAATAAAATGTTAAAGAAGAAGCAAATGGTGGCATTTAAATTTTAATTTTACTAACGGAATAACCGTTTCATCGATAAATAACCGACAAAATACCACTGTTATGGGTTCCGTACCGTTCTGGCCAGAACGTACCGTACCAGCCCAAATTCGGTACCAGATTTTAAGTTTTGGTACCGGCCAATTTCGGCTGTACCCGGTACCGAAAATTTTAAAAAATTGGGGGACTTTTTTGTAAAATTTTCAAAAATTTTCAAAATTTTCCTCCCTCCCTCCTACCTCTCCTTCCCCCCTCTTTTTTCAAAGTTTTTAAAATAATAATAAATATTTTATTACTAATAATAATTATAAACTAAATAAAACTTAAAAATA
>JAOQMQ010000003.1:11158329-11168852 GCA_027563845.1 Erythroxylum subrotundum
CCTTGTCTTATTAATTTCTTCTGGAATTACCACAAAAGTTATTCCTTTCAACTTCAAAATTATATGAGGAATAATTTGTTCATAATATAGGTATAATAAAATTTTGAGAAATGAATCTCTCTACATTTATATTGCTCTTACTCGAATTAGATAGTGATAAAATGCTCCCACTGGGTTACAATTGTCATTAATCATAAACCAATTCATCATCTCCTAAATTGATCTCAATTGGATGAATATCATTCAATTGGTCTTGTCTTATAAGATCATTTTGAATCAGATCCCATTTAAAGATAAGCTTTGATCTTTTATGGCTTTGTAAAATCATTCTTTAAGAATAAGATATCTTGTGACATAAATTCAATTAGTTGTTTATTACCATTTTCACCTTTGAACATATATCCTTTGGAATGTTCAAAAAATATCTTTCACCTCTAAGAATATATCTTTAAGAATGTTTAAAAATGATCTTTTAAAGATAGTCTCCTTCCCTTTGGAACCTAAATTTTTTGGAACTTAAATTTCCATACTTATAAGACCGTGAATATAGGTAACAAACACATTATTAAGAAATCATATATGGTTAATTAGGTCCATTACCTATCCATATCTCATATTATTTTAGACTACAATTTCAAAGGGACCCTATTAAGTACATATTTGATCATTAATGACACATCACCTCAATAGGTGATAGGCAAATGAGTATGTAACATTATAAACCTAACTATGAGAAGAGTGTTATTTTTCATCTCTACACCACTAGCTTGTTAGTGTATTCAAATGATAGTCATTAACTATCCATTCAATATTCATCACATTACCTCTTGATCGATCAACTTGATCAGTTCTTAAAGTCTTTATCAACTTTATTTTGATTAATTCTTAACTAAATTCATATACTTCTTGTAACAACAAAAAGTTTCAAATTTGGAGAAATTAAATAAATATAGAATAATACTAAGTATAATTATTGATAAATGTGATGAAATAAGTCATTTCGTGTCTTGCTCTCATATCCATTTAGCCACATATATCTTAATGAGTTATTTACAATAGCTTAACAGCTCTTTGTCCTATGCTTAATGGTTTTGGCTATTTTTCTAGCTAGACAATTGTTAGAAGTAAACTATTCTACTTTCTGTAGGTTTTCTAAACAAAATATGCTCGACTAATCAATTTAATTGATTTTATCCTATATGACCCAATCTAGCATGCCACAAATTGGCATAGATATTATAAAAACTAGATGATGCTATTAAACAAAAAGTCATAATTTTATTTGTTTAAAAATAACAACTAATATCGCAAAACCATCCAATATAAAGTCATAACTACTATAATTCCAAGAAATTTTTTGTTTCCAGCATTGTGGAGATTAACATCGTATCTAAGGCTGACTAAACATGACATAAGCAATATTCGCTCTCTATGTAAGGTTCTTTTCCTTTCCTAATCTAGTTGGCCTTACTCCTTCTTGAATTCCTAATAATTGTGGAAGGCTTTCTTTCCAATTTTCACTTAGACTTATCATAGTGCTTCCTCTTTTTAGTTTTTAACTCCTTATTAGCATAACTTAGCCATATACGTCATAGTATATGGCTCAAAAGCCTCAAAATGTTTATCAATGGGTGCCTCATAGCATTTCATATCATCTTAATATCTATATTGTGGATTAAGTTCATATTCATATGCTCCTAGTGTGGAGGCAAGAAAGTGTAACAACTTACACTAGCTCAATATAAGATGAGATATAACTCACATTCCTAAGTTCACTATATTTCACATTAGTTTCATATGCCTCAGCATTAAGTTATCCTATCTTATATTCTCATTTATAATTTATTTATTTATTATGGTATATATATGTACACATATATGTCAAACATAAAAGTGAGTGATCATTATATGGTCATTAGGGTGCCCTATAACATGTTACTACCGCGAACCATATGTCCTTAACATAGTCATACCTCTTGATTTTTAGCTTAACATCATCATATATGTTGTATAAGCCAAAGATTTTTTTCTTTTACATGAGACACATGCCTCACAGTTTTCTTATATTGAGTCATAGTGTCCTTCTTAAAAACGACCATGATTTCATATAATGAGACAAGATACTTTTTTCCTTTCAATACATATCAGATTTTCATACTTCCAAATTCTAAATTTTTTCCATCAAAGTTTTCATCTCTAATGAATCGTATGAAAAAAATTTAGGTAATTAGTCATTTCCCTCAAACATGTCCATATCAATTTCAGTTAATTTGATGCAATCTTCTAAATAAAAAATTTAATTGTTTTCACAATTATCCATGGAATCAAAAGGTCAGCAAGCTTCCTATAATCATCCATATAATAGTTAATCTATAAATAATCATTTTATTTAGATGTATTAATTTACGAATATCTCAAGTATAATAACATATACATATAAAACAAACAAAACTAAAAGATCAATGCATTTCAATAAACACATAATGTTCAAATTTTAATAGTTACTATAGACAAATAATGCTACGTAAGTAACTTTAAACATTTAATGAAAATTGACTAAGACTTTTGACTAAAAGTATAAAATTTAATGATCTTTACAAATATGAAATTAACAAACTCTATAGCGAATTGTGTCAATTAGTTCTCTAGATGAATAATTAAAATTCACATCCGTTATTAGTTCTATAATATCCTTTGATAGGCCACCAAAACTAAGACCTCTAGACATCTCTCTTCTCATATGCTATTTGAAAAAAGTTTGCACACCCAATATATGTGTGAATATAATCTGATGGAGTATTTTGTGCTCTAATTAACAAATCTCTATGTTAGGGTATGAGTGTTTTACAAAATGTTTCATGTTTTCTCATACGATTGGAAAGGTCCGAATAACCAACAAAGATGAGACCTTGTATCTTGTTATTCACCAATATAACATGTAACATTAGGTCTATCCTGGGCAATATAAGACATTGATCCAATTGTGCCTTTATGAAATTTACACGATTTTGTTAAGCTGGAGTCTGGATTGAAGTTCGGGTTCTCACTATAACCATTTTCCTTAAATGAATTTAAGGAAAATTAATATTCAACACTTTTGAATAATAAGTTAATGTGTCTCATAATATGAGCAAATCATTAAAGCCAACAGTTGAAAAAACATTAAAAAGTTATTCCTTTTGAATCATTAAATGCAACATTTGATTTACTTAATTTAATTCAACTAAAAACTTATTTCAAATTTATTATTAGACTAATAATTTTATTTTAATTGGAAATTGTTTCTAATATTAAACTTATGAACATTCTAATTGAAATTTAATTAGAAACTTATTGCTAATTATATATATTGTTTAAATAGAAACTAGTTTCTAATATTCAACTTATGAACATAGTAATTTAAATTAAATTAGAAACTTATTTCTAACTTAGTGTGAACTAATCAATTTTAATTTTATTATTCACTTAGAAACTTATTTATAAGTATCATTAAATTCATTCAAAATTTTAATAAATTTAGAAACTCATTTCTAAATAAAAAATTAATCATTCTTACTCATCAATTATTTAAATCCATACCATAATTCATTTAAAAATATTAGCCCATTTTAACCCAATCCTTTACCATTTATAAAATATGCCTACATTGTAAAGTGCATATAAATGGTAAGTAGTTCGTACTTTACTAGCATAGGTCATAAGTTCAAGTCTTTCAACAAGCAAAAGAGGTAGAATTCTTTCTTAAAATTTTTAATTAAGATTGGACCCAATGGGCTCATGGGCTCAAAACATAATAAGATAATTAAGGCTTCACTAATTCTTGTTCCAGCATTTATTCTTCTTGCTATAGGTGTTTGTTACTCTAGCAATCCAACACTCGTCCTCTTCTGCTTTAAATCCCTAGCCACTTTTTTTTTTATACCAAAGATAAAAAGGTCACTTTTGACCCTAAGTTTTATTTTAATCGACAAGTTTAATCCTAACATTTCAAAGTGAACAATTATAACCTTAATATTTAGATTACGTTATATTATGACCTTACCCTAACGGAAAATTTAAATCTCTCTATTAAGTGTTAGGTCAGCATTGACTTGTCATTTTTAAAAATATTTTTATTTTTTATGAATTTTTGTATCACGTCATTGTTGACGTGGCAACATGGGACCTTTTTTAAAAAAATATATTAAAATTTTAATTTATTTATAACTGTGGGATTCACTTTTTTATTTAATTTATTTACCCTCTCCTCCATTCTTTTTCTTCTTTGCTCTCTACCGCCTGATGACGTGTTTGACGAGTAATACTGCGACGACGAAGAAGGAGGTGGAGGAGGTAGGAGAGGGAGAATTATAAATGAAATACATTAAAAAGGGTTCTCACACTTATAAATAAATTAAATTTTTAATATTTTTTAAAAAAATAGGTCTCATCTTGCCATGTTAGCAATAACGTGATAAGGGGGCCCACAAAAATAATAATAAATACATTTTAAAATGTCATGCTTGCATTGCCTACCTTTGGGGTGCTGCTCCCGTCATCATTTGTGACAGTTTTATTCCTGTCTTTTCGGGAATTTGGATATGCTTTCATTATGTTAGTATATCCTTGGCCTGCTAGCTTCTGGTTAGGTTGTTTTAGCTAGGATTTCTCTTTGGATCTTGTAATATTTGGACTTTCTTTGGCTGTGTTTCTTGGGGTTCTTTAGTTGTTGTTCCTTGGGGTTTGGTTACTTCTTCCTATGCAGTGAAGTCCCTTAGTTTTTTATTTTGGTTTGCCTGAGGTTTTGCTGGTCGCGCCTTCTGAGGCTTTGCCTGTGCACTTTCTTGTATATATTTTTCTGATTTATTTGATTTTTTCTGATTTACCAAAAAAAAAATTTAACGTTTTCTAAATGTTAAGGTTATAACTGTTCACTCTAGAATGTTAAGGTTAAATGTCGATTGGTGTAAAACTTAGGGTCAAAAGTGACCCTTTTGTCTTTACAAAAATGTACCAGCCACCATAACCAGAAAATCAACTACCACAAGGTACAAACATATATAATAGTGGTGGTGGCTTAAGTGACTGTTCAGGCTACGATGGGTTTATCGTTTCTATAGCTGAAGTTTTTAAGTATTTAATAAACAAATGAGTTTTGCAAATATTAAACTTCTTTGTCCAGATTTTCACAATAACAGGACACAAACTAAAGCCTTTTATTGGTCAGACGTAAGTGAATTCAAATAAATAGTGGCTTATCCAGATAAAACAGATATAAGATGACCAAAGAGATGATTCTCTCTCAAGGGCTCCATCAATTAAAACAAGAGCCAATGAAGTAACCCATACAAACACAGATATGTTTGGTCATTCTAACGCATAAGCTAACAAAGTAGACCATAGTTCAACTTTTGTTCGCTTCTTGGGAAAGGAATATCACGTCCTTTTGTGAATGTGATTTTGGTTGTAATAAAAAAAATAATCTGTAATCTATATTCAAATAGGAAATTCGTATATCTTTAAATTCTCAACTTCTAAAATCCATTTTATTGCCACAACCGAAACAAATTATTTTTAGCAATTATTCTTACACCAAAGATTTCATATTAGTAAATAAAACTAAGATCAAATATCAAACTAATCAATAAGATCTATTTTCAAATGATAAGTCGCCATTTTCTTGACTATATATACATGCCTTCCATTTTCAAAACTCTTCATCAACCATCGAAGAAATGTACAATATATCAACTTAATTAACAATGATTGTGTTGATTCTTAAGGTTTCACGAGTCCAAAGTTATGGCATTAACGTAATTCAGGTAAATGGGTCTAAATAAGTGTATATATACGTGATAAAGGCAATATTCTTACGGATTACTTTACTCTCTCTCTCTCTATCTCTCTATTTTTATCACCCAAAAAACAAAGAAGAAAATAAAGGCAAACGAGTCGCTGCCTAGCATACAGCATGTCCAACACACTAATTATCACATAGTCAAAGACCACGACGTTTTCGTCTTTGCATGTCTTTTTTGTCGTAGAATGGCAGCCGCATGGAGTCCATACTTACTACTCCTCCCCCTAATTCGGGCCTGTCTAGCTTACTGAAAACCGACAAATGGCGCGATAATATGTAAAATGTCTACGGCAATTTAGCCTTTCACCTCTTTTCTTGGAACTTGAATGGGACGTAGAATTTACAAGAAATTCCTCTGTAAGCCCATTGCATGATAATGATACATCTATTTTCAAGAATCTCCGGGCGGATAAATGCGATTGCGGTAAACCATTTATAACAGTGTACAAGTCTTTCCTTTTAAATTAATTTTTGGGATTAGTTAAGCCTTTTAATATAGTATTAAGGTTCGTTTGTCTTGATGACTTGGGACAGTATCCGATTTTGTCCCTTTATTCAATATATCTGGCAGATATCTAACTCTGCTTTAGGCTGAGACTCACATTGGACAAGTGTGAGTTCATTCAACCATTTACAATAATATACAAACGTCCCCTCTCAAGCTAGGTTTTAGGAATGAGTTAGTCCTTTTAACATCCATAATCACTTTATTTCCAATGTGGGCAAGTATTGGCTGAAGGTGATTAACACGGCATGCATGCATGTTGATTATCTTGTTACTTACTTTAATAATTCCATGTATTAGTATTATCCTTTCTAAAAAGTGAATTCAGTGCATTCCAGAGAAAACCTCAACACCTGTATAAGATCTTGAAACTAAGCATCTAAACTTGAAATAAACGTGGGAAAGACACAAGAATTAAGTTCATCATCAGACTTTTAAGTTTTAAGTGAATTCACGACCAAGATTTAAGTTTTAATGAAGAATATTTACACTTTGCTATGAATTAATAAAACATCCAAGTTAATTCCTCTCGCTATATTTCTCCTGACTACATGCATTTTTATCACATTATCACCTACAACATTTGCCCAAAAACTATCGTAATTATAAAGAAAAATGCAAAAACATAAATTAATATGACGGGCTCATTTCATAATAGAGGCGAGGCAGAGAAGAGTGTGGGGCAAAGTCACGTGGTCGCATATCGGCTGTCATTTTCAAAGATTGACAATTTCTGGTCCACCAATTCTGAGGTTTGATAGAAAGATTAGCAAAAGTAAATGTCTCAAATCGCAGCAGGGAAGCCCCTGAATTTGACGATTAGACAAAATGCAGCTTATATGCAGCATAACCATCACAATCATCACTTGACATAAATTGAATATAATCAGCGATAACGTTAAATATGCTGGCTTTAAAACAGTAAAGCAAATTTGATGAAAAGTACACGTACATGTACCCCTTTTTATTACATGGATTAATAATTACTATTGTAAGTAGTAATGGTACAAGACCATGCTAAACCCTTTTTCCTTGTCCTGGCCTCCCTAATATATGTAGAATTAGCAGTAGAGAAAGAAGTTCCAAGACGAAAGGTGGGTGATATAGTACTCTATATTATTACATAAGTAAACTCCTAATTATGGCTGCTTGAACACTGTTCGAGTCAGTTGAAGCCAGAAGTTCTGATAATCGGTCGCTAAGATCATCCACTTCCCTGTGCAAGTTCCTAATATAGTTGCAAGTCTCGTGCAGCACATTTGATGCCGAAACCTGTTCAGGATAAGCAAGTCAAAGAACATTAGTGACTTTAGGGATTTAGATGAAGACTGAAGTAAGCTTGAGCGTAATTAAGCATATATAAGCATAAGAAACTCTGTCTCTCTCTCTCTAAATATATATATATATATGAGGAACAGTTAATAGCTAGGGAACAACAGAGTCCCACACCTCAAGTTGTAGTAGCTAAATGTGCTACAAGAAAATAAATGAGGCTGTGGAATTATACGACTTATCTACTATATTGAATGGAGGCCACACAAATATGGAATGGAGAAAGAGATAAAGAGAGAATGAGAAAGAGAGACAAAGATCAAACTACATACCTTGTCGGAGCGCCTATTGCGAATCTCAGGAATAAGTTGTTGCAACTTGGACACAAGATCGTTGATCTGATCATCAGTAATCCTCGGAACGCCTGACTGCCTTGAACGAGATCTTCGGCTTGACATTATTGGAAGACTATTAAAAAGAAAAAACTGTCAGTTTTGTTAACCGAAGTTATGGAAAGGAACTAAAAAGCAGCTGTAGCTAAGCTCATGCTTGAGAGACAAAAGGGTGAAGTGGGTTGTCAGAGAGCAACAAAAAATAAGAGTTAGGATGGATGGGTAAAAGAGCCTAACGAGGTGGACAGATTTTAGAGACAAAATGGGAAGGTAGGCATGAGCAAGGAGGCAGAGAGCAAAATCCGAAAGAGGACTAGGGAAACGGTGGTGGTGGCAAAGAAGACAAGTGCATGGGAGAAAGCAGTGGGCTATAGAGCTTGTTATTAAATAGGGTTTTGAAAGAGAGAGGAATCTTGTTATAGAGATACGCCATACTGTCTTTCTCTGAGTGCCCCCAAACTGGGGTTAGTGTTTAAGTGGGTTAGAAGTTTATCAGCCATCAACCCGGGCCAAATTGTGTCAGTCTCAGCAAGCAAGCCCACGTTATCTTATTACTTCTTGTCATTCGAATTCTTACAGCAGTCTCAAACGGTAACTTAAAAACCCCTCATACAAATATTGAGATTTAGCAACAAAAAAAACCCATACGTTCATATCTAATCTAGCTATCTCCAAGCAAGCAAGAGGGTTACATGATGTTTGGAACTATATGCAAAATTTTCATAGCAACTAGAAGGAGCCTGCATGACAATGTTGACCAGTTGGATTAAATGCTCCCATGCTCTTCCACATTTCAGGTCGCGACGTGAGAAGGGCACGTGTTGTCTCGTTATCGTTGCAATATTTCACAGATTTCGAACCCTCACTCTGTGGTTCCTCTTTGACTAGTTATCGCAATTTGTGTTCGCGGTTAAAAACGGTCCCTAATCCTAGAAACACACCTCTTAATTTCCCTGCGGCTTTAATTCTCGATTGACAAGGACGTTAATTTTGTCACTTTAACTAAAACCTGGGTCTTTGTTTCTACTTAGTGAACTTAATTACTTGGATACTGAAACTTCTATTAACTATTGAAGCGATAACGTAATGGTCAATTCACATGGTAATGGGATAGTTTGAAGATTTTCTGGCGAGATTGGTGGCACGAGTCGGTCCGTCGAGGTTAGGAAGGACTTGGAAATCGGAGCAAGGAAGAGTGTTCAGGGTACATTTGTTCCATCATCAGTGAAAATTGTCAAATGCTTTCTTTCAAAAACCTGATTCATAAGCTAAATTATAAAATCAATAGCCAACTAAGTTACTTTCAGACTTTCGTTGAAACATACATAGGAAGCAAGTCATTCGTCTCCCAATCCTAACGTTGTGTAAGATAGAGCTAAAGTCAAATTCAGTTAACGCATTTATAATCCTAGCACAAATCTTATCCATATAAGTAGTGAATAAAATATAGAAAATAATAATCATAGAACTCAAAACTAATTTCAACTAAGTTGAAGAATTTTGTTTTCGATTCCAATAACACTTTTTCTTACTTAAGTCAATTAGTCCAAGAATAAGTGACTTCTTATGAATCGTTTAGAGTTGAGAAAATAGTTATTGGTAAATTTAATAAAAAAGCTGTTGAAAAAATATTTGCTGTAAATTTAATAAAAAAGTCAGAAAATGAAACATTTCACTAATCGATATATTGAATATGTGAAAATTAAATAATGTCTAGTATAAATGTTACAAGTGAACTATAGAGAAGTATAATAAGTGAAAGCATTTGTTGTTGAAATATATAATTAACAATAGTTAATTTTTGCAACAATATCAAATTTATGATAAAATTAATCAAATGTATGTTTAAAATATTCATAGAATTGTATATAAAAAATTAATTGATGTATAAAAATTAAAATTTATGAATAAAAATGACTAAGAATATTATAAAGAGTAAATAATTTTAAGCCATTAAATTACTTAGTTAACCTGTTGATCAAGATCTTTCATATTTTCAAAATTTTAAAAAAATCTCTCTTTTTTTGATAAACATCCAAGATATCTATCTAAATATGGAGGTATTAGTACAAATTTTTTTAGTTGAGCATAAAAAAGTTTATATAGCAAGATGAATAAGTAGAATAAACTATGTACAAAAATATTATAATTGTAGTAGGGCTCCTAAATGAAAGGAAATACAAGATATCTATAAACCCAGAGTAATTACTGAGGAAAATAAGAGTGTTACAAGTGTTATTAAGTAAGTGTTATTAAGTACTTAAGTGTTACTTATTGAGTACTTAAGCGTTAAGTTTAAACCAAAAAACTGGTATGGGTCTCCAAAACCAGTTCTTCTGGCAGCGTCACTTAATTACTAAATTAATTTAAGTTCCATCTCTAGTACTGATAAGAAAAATTATAAAATAAACAGTTTTTCTGACTTATCCTATGATATAGACTATAATATTAACAGCCAATTTTCAAATTGATCATTATCATTACCTATAAATTTGACAAGTAATAGTGGATAAAC
>JAOQMQ010000003.1:11168952-11188533 GCA_027563845.1 Erythroxylum subrotundum
GACTATAATATTAACAGCCAATTTTCAAATTGATCATTATCATTACCTATAAATTTGACAAGTAATAGTGGATAAACACACAAAATAAATTAATAATATAAAAAGTTATAATTAAGAACGTTAAAACTTACGACTGTTAAAAAAGGGGTTGTCTCGATACACAAGATTCTTTGTTTTGCAAGGATTAAGAGAGGATCATCAATTATTTACAACCTTTCCATCGTAAGATATGATTTATCACAAAGATAAAAGTTGAATAAGAAAATTTTGAAATCAATAAAAAAAAAGTGTAGAAAGAGTTTTGTAAACTTTAAGATTTGTGCAAGTCTCTTATCTTGTGAACCAAAGCAAAAATTTGTAAATAATTTGTGTTCAATTGACTAATATTACAAGTATGCTTTATGACGTTATTTATAAATGAAATTATCTTCAACTAATCACATTAATTCAACGATGGTCCATTTTCTAGCACGGTCTTGCTTCATGTTCATCCCTTCCTTCTAGGTTCGTTGAAATTCCCACATGCATAAGGAAAATCTTCATCGACTCAGTCTCATAAAACATATACTTTTGGGCTTTCCATGTGGAAAAAGCGGACTATAGCTAGTGTTGGTGAACTTATAACTACTGATAGAACAAATGATCATGTTGTATCGTACATGATTGAATAGCACAATTAATTTATATAGTTACACTCGAACACTATAGCCACTCTCAAATGCTTATTGAGATAAAATCCAAACAGATTAATTTGGGATAATGGTCCAAACTCTGACAAACCATACAAAAAATTATTATCAAGGTAGCATACGTAAAGATCTGCTTAGTTATTACAAGATCGTGAAAGATCTTAATCTCAGCATGTATATTTAACTGACATGGGTGAGAATAATATCGAGATGAACGTGAGTTGAGTTAGGTCAAGAAGATTGCGGGGTTAGTTTAGAGATCTACTAGCAAGGATCACATGGAACCTGAACTTACGACAGAACATGGAACCTGAACTTATGACAGAAATGTGCCATCAAAATTAATTCTAAGTTTCTGTTTGTCATTGTTCAGCAAATAATAAATTCATAAGCGCGCATACTATGCTAACACATACAATTGTTCTTGATAGAACAAGGCGAAATGTCCGTAGTTGTTCTTCTTTAATGCATATGGAATGTTCATGGTGAAATCTTTTGATTTGAAGCATGAAACTCATATATAGTATCTGATGGCTTTCTAAATGTCGCGGATCTCATGAATGCCATAAAGTTTTAAGTCATGTTCTTGTTAATCCAAGAAAAAACGAGTCCACCTAGCGTGTGTCTTGTACTCTTGTCAATTTTGTTCGTGAGAATAGTGGCTGGTACAGACTAGTGGAGTGGAGTGGCCACATACGTTAATCTCACCATAACTGAGGCATGGAGGCGCTTGCATGCATGTCTCAAATGGAGTGTTCAATGGACGCAATTGCACTGCCGACTTCAATGCAAAGTGATTTTGTTTAGAGGTTCGAATGCATACAAATAGACTCCAAGTTATGTCCTTTGGATTCCAATAGCCCTATCTGATTGCCTGTTGGATGCTATAAAAGCCAAAACTACTCACATGTTAATATTGCGGTCCGATGACCATTCTTGTCTTATGTTAGAACCAAAACGAAGAATGGGAATCAATTAGCTTTTCATCACTCTTGACCGGTTGGCTGATTTCATAAGCTGACAACTCGCTGGTATGGAATTTCCAATTTGTATACTTGTAAGAGTGAGAATAAGATGTAGGTAAATGGACTTTGCTGTCCTTTTCACTTTTACTCTTTTTATATATAAACGAATTTACAAAACAATTTATGACAGATTTGCCTCTCTTTACTATAATACAAATAGTTGATTAATTAAACGTAGTAAGAATAGATAGCTAAAAATGATAACGGTAGATACAAAATAAAAGCTGAACACAAGATATTTATGGTAACATCCTCCTTAAATTGACGTTGATTGATTAAGAAACATTAATTTGTCAATAAAAAAATTTATGCTTCTCATTTGAAACAATTTTGGTGAATATATCTACGTAGGATCGTGAAAACATAAAGAAGATAAACATGATGATTAGTCAACCAAATAATCTTAAAACAATAGAAAGATATAGCATGATGCTTCAATTATGTGGATGACATTAAAAATAAAATTTTATTTCTTGCTTTTCTAAGATATGATGGAATAAGGAATCTTGAAGAATCATATATCATCTCATAAATATTGATTGCTTAATGTTAGAATTAGTGAATCATAATTGATTGCTTAAAACAAGAACAATTCCAACCAAGTGATATAATGAAAGGAGTGGTCATACTGACTTTGCACAAACTCTAACTGAGATAAGGTATGCCAAAATATAAAAGGAGAGCTACTTTACTCTTATCTTTCATTACTGATAAATGATTTTCTTATATACAAGAAGGAGCTTGAATTAGCTCTTAAATCAATGAAACTAAAATAGGATACAAATCAATACAGATTAAGCCTTAAATCAAGGACGCTAAATATGGAAAATGAATATTTACAGTTGACTATTGCTAATACGCCCCCTCAAGTTGGAGCATGGAGGTTTTGAATGCCAAACTTGCCAACAAGAGATGAAAATTGATGAGAACCGAGAGCTTTGGTGAAGAGGTTAGCAAGCTGGAGTTTAGAAGGAATGTGTGCAGTAGCAATGGATCCTGATTTGATACAATCTCGAATAAAGTGACGGTCAATCTCGATATTTTTTATGCATTCATGATGCATAGGATTGGCAGCAATATGAATGGAAACACAATTGTCACAATATAATTGAGCAGATGAAGAAATAGGAATCAACAAATCATTCAGTAAAGTGCGAAGCCAAATAAGTTCACAAGTGGTAGTTGCCATAGAACAATATTCAGCTTCAGTAGAGGAGCGGGAAACAATAGTTTGTTTCTTGGTTTTTCAAGAACAACCAAAAGAATAAAGTAACCAGTAAGTGAACATCAAGTAACTGGACAGCCAGCCCAATCAGAATCACAGTAAGCGTGAAGTTGAAGATCAGATTTTGATGGCAGAAAAATCCCTTGTCCAGGGGAGAATTTAAGGTATCCTAAGACACGAATAGCTGCTACCCAATAGCCATGATGAGGTTGATGCATGAATTGAGAGAATATGAACTGAGTAACAGATATTTAGTCGAGTGATTGTCAAGTGAATGAGTCGTCCAACAAGACGTCGATAAGTACCTGGATTATCAAGTATAGATAGGAAAATTTAAAGGTTTGCTACCAAGGAGACCTGCCTCTTGCAAAATATCTAATGCATATTTGCATTGAGATAGGACTATGCCGTTAGAAGATCGAGCCACCACTAGCCTAAGGAAGTATTTTAGAGGACCAAGATCTTTAATGTGAAACCAAGCATCTAGATAATCCTTAAGTACTTTAGTATGTGCATTATTGTTGCTAGCAATAATAACATCATCCACATATACAAGCAACGTAGTCAAGGAATTACCTTGACAATGGATAAAGAGGGAAGTATCTGCCTTTGATTGAGTAAACCCAAATTGAAGGATAGCATTAGAAAATTTAGCAAACCATTAGCATGATGCTTGCTTTAGATCCTAAAGGGATTTGCGAAGGCGACAGACATGATTGTCAGTGGAAGACAAATATCCAGGTGGTGGTGTCATGTACATCTCCTCATCAAGGTCCCCATGTAAGAAAGCATTATGAACATCAAGTTGGTGTAATTCCCATAATTAGGTTGTTGCTACTACCATTAAAGTTCGAATCGTGATAAGTTTTGCTACTAGAGCAAAAGTTTCAGTATAGTCGAGTCCTTCAACTTATGTGTAACCCTTGGCCACCAAACAAGCTTTGTATCGCTCAGTTGTTCCATCATAATTGTATTTTATCTTGTAAACCCATTTGGAACCACTGGGTTTCTTGTCAGACGGCAAAGGCTCCAAAGTCCATATATGATTTTATTCAAGTGTCTCTAATTCTTTTTGCATTGCTTCTCACCAGTGAATATCTTTAATAGCTTATGTATAGGATTTTGGCTCATCATGTTGAGTGATGGCCGCCAAAAAGCTAACATGGGAAGAAGTGAAATTAGAATATGAAAGAAAGTGGGATAGCAAACAAGACGTACCTGAGGATGCATGATTAGAAGAGGTGAATCAAGATGCATATGACTTTGGCAACTCAACATGAAAGTCATGGAAACAAGATGGCAATTTTGCAGTGCATGAGGGGCGTGTGGTTGGTGGTATAGGAGGTTGAATGGTAGTGGAAATGACAGATGTGTCTGTAGGTAAGGCAGTTATATCAAGGTCAGTAGGAATTGTATGACTTGTGTTTGGAGAAGGTGGGTCTATGTGTTCAGAGGTCGTATGGGGAATAGGTTTAATGGAGTCATGGTTAGGAATAGGTAGAGGTATGGGTACATTGGTGGATTAAGAGGAGGATGAATGCAGTGGGAGAGGTTTGTGGTGGTAAGGAAAGATGTGTTTGTAAAACACAACATCTCTGGAGATAAAGCTTTTATGTGTATGTAATTCGTAGAACTTTGTATCCTTTGTGACCATGGGGATATCCAATAAAGAGATATGATGTGGCACGTTCAGAAAATTTGTCTTTTGACCAAGGCAAATCAGATGCATAACAAAGGCATCTAAACACTCGAAGATGTGAGTAGAAAATAGAAGCTCATATGGACTTTGGCTAGACAAAAGGTGGTAGAAGTATAATTAATTAAATACACGATTGTTAGAATATTTACTGATAGAAATAAGATTGCAAGAAAATGATGGTATGTGAAGGACATCTTTTAAAGTAATGAGAGAGGTAAAGGAAACATCTCCATGTGACTTTGCTAGCACAAAGTATCCATCTGGAATTTTAATTGGCATGAAATAAGGAATAGTTATGTGTGAAGGAATGAAGTTTTCTTGAAATGTCATATGGTCAGAGGCATCTGAATCCAAGACCCATTCACTTTCATTATTAGGTAGAAAAATTGCATTACCCGCAAAGTTAGTTGTACCCATAAAGTTAGCTGTAGAGGCATGACTTTTTTCAAGGTCGAGCATAGATATAAGTGGGGCATATTGTTCATTCGTCAAATTGGGATGGTATTGTTACCCTCAGTTTTCTCCATGTGTTGCGTATTGTTAGTTGTCTTTAGCTTTGATGATTTCTTCCCTTTGTCCCACCATTCCGGATAGCCATATAGCTCAAAACAAGTTTCTTTGGAGTGCCTCGTCTTTTTACAATGGTCACAAATAGCTTAGAGATGTCACGATTACTTGTAGATTTGCGATTATTATTGGATTTGTTGAAACTATTTGTCAAGAATGTTACTGCAGCAACAGAAGGCAATCGCGAGTCCACTATTAATTATTGTCGCTCTTCTTGGGCTACCTGTGCATAACACGAGATAAAGAAGGCAAGGGACATGTATTCAAGATTTTAGAAAGGGCAGTTTTGTATTTTTCATTTAAACCCATTAAAAATTGGTGCACTTTTTCTTTTTTTCTTTCTGCAGCAAGTGCCTTTGTTGAACCGCAGCTACATGGTGGGATTTGTAAATAAGTGCTGAGTTCATCCCAAATGCCCTTTAACTTGGTGTAATATCTTGAGACAGTCATTCCATTTTGCAAGGTATTCATCATCTCAGTTTTCAATTGATGAATTTGAGAAGCATTACCTTGTGAAAATCGTTCATCTAAATCTCTCCATAACTCTTGTTCTGTCACAAAAAATGTCACACTATCATGTAGCATAGGATGAAAAGAATTGAAGATCCAAGAAAGGACCATTGAATTACATTTGATCCATGCAAACTCTTCTTTTGAACCAAATGGTGGACGAGTAATAGATCCATCTACAAAGCCAAATTTGTTTTTGGCTTGGAGTGCATTAGTCATAGCTCGACGCCATATGGGATAATTTTCTTCATTTAGGAGACAGGTTAGTAGCGCTATCCCTGGGTTGTCAGAAGCATGAAGGATGTATGGTGACGAGGCATCAAGGTTAATTTGGGTAGTATTTGATTGATTGTTACTGATGCTCGAAGAAGTGTCTTCGGCCATGGAAAATTTAGGATTGTAATTGCTCTGATACCATGCCAAAATATAAAAAGAGAGTTGTTTTACTCTTGTCTTTCATTACTGATAAATGATATTCATATATATAAGAAGGAACTTGAATTAACTCTTAAATCAAGGGAAAAAAAATAAGATACAAATCAATACAAATTAAGCCTTAAATCTAGGACGTTAAATATGGAAAATTAATATTTATAGTTGACTACTGCTAATAAGGTCAAACAATTTTTTTTCTCAATTCATGCTCGAGAAGATTGCTTTATAAGAAATGTTTAGCTTAACACTTATATCATAGATAAAGAAAATAACCCCCGAAAAAGGTTTCACGTCGATATCTTCTTTTAAATTGTTATGTATAAAGATAATTTACTTTCATATAGTGGGAGAGCCCAACCTTGTGAGGTTGTAATGGCAAGAATTATATAAATGGTAGTCATCTTAGCTATAGAAAAAAAATATTTCCTTATAATCCACCATATATTCTTAGCAATTACCTAATGCAACTAACATAAATTTAAAACAATCAAGACTATTATTAAACCTAATTTTGATTGAGTAAACCTATTTACAGTCAACTATATACCCTTAGGTAAGCATGGAACAACATCCCATGTATAATTACTTTAAAGATCTTGAACATTTTATCTCATACTTTTTTGTACATCTATGCTATTTTTTAAGTATAAGAAGCTGGAAATGAAATAGAAGATAAAGTAACAATAAATAAAGTATGTTAAAAGTCTAACCAACTCGGAGGATGAGTAAATCGTATAGACTGTCGAAAGAGCCTATTGTACAACTTATACATAATAAGAAGCAAAAGTAGTGGGTGGGTCTAAATAAAAAATAGGCAATATTGTTAGTTATGATACATGTGCATGACTTAATTGATGATGATAAATATTTAAAATATCAAAACTAGGAAAAGTAACAAGTGAATGATTTTTTATTAATTGAGAAAAAATTAATTCTTAAAGAAAATTAAAATTACATGACATATGCATTTTCTTATATTCAAAGTCATAATATACACAATTTTTATGGATTAAATTGTATCCCATAAAAACAGATTGATACTATTCAAAGAAATTTTTTCGTTCATGAGATGACAAAAGAATAAAGCAAGCATAACTAAAGATTAAAAAATGATGATAAGTAGCATTTTTACCATAAAGGAAAGCATAAGAAGAATCAAGATCAGGTGATTGTGAAAGTAATCTAATAAGGGAAACTATAATAGAAAGAGCATAAGAAGAATCAAGATTAAGTGATTGTGAAAGTAATCTAATAAGGGAAACTATAATAGAAAGAGCCTCAACCTAAAAGTGAGGTTGAACAATTGATTCAAATAATAAAGTGCAAATAACTTTAAGAAGATGTTAATTTCTATTATGCTACATTATTTTATTATTAAATGTACAAATAAGAGTGTTATTTTATAATTCCTTTCTTAACTAAAAAAGCATTAAAGGCAATATACATAAATTATAGCTAGAATTAGCTGAAGAACTTTAATAATAAAAGAGAACTGTGTGTCGATATATTTATGAAATATTTGAAATGTTAAAAATATCTTGAATTTAAAATAAAAATATCCACGTAAATTAACTATATTTATAAATAAATATTACAAAATAATTATAACATGCATAAGAAATTACAAGAGTGGTCGCCTATACATCACTATGAATAACGTCAAAACATTTTTCAGCACAAATACCTTTAATAAGAAAAGGAATAAGTTTGTGTTTTCCTAATTGACAAGTTATATAATGAAAGGAGAGAATACCTATGTTTATCAAGATGACTCAATAAATTAAAATTCATCAAATGAAATAAAATAGTCAAATTGGGACTTTCTCGTCAAGGAGTAATATAAGCTCTTATGTGATTGCCTCTCTCGTAAACTAATCCTTGACATCATAACCAACACAAGAAAAAGATACAATGTGTTACTTAATGTTAGAGAAATACTTCTTAACAACATGAATATGTAAGGTTGTCCCGTAAGTATTTTTAATTTGTGTTAAACCATGGTATGTATGAAAATTATTAAGCAAAGTAGGTGAACTTGTCATATGGTTGGATGTTATGAAATCTATAAGGTATAATTTAGACAATGTTGAATTGTTACCTTTAAACCTTAAACCCTATTGCAAACAAAGATGAGATGATCATTTGATGTACCATCTCTTAGACATGAGTAGGTTGTTTCATATTTTGATGAGTTTTTGGTAAAAGTCGAGGAACTAAAGCAAGTTGTTTTTGTAAAGGTAATGGTTTCACCGTTTTGAAGCTAAACTGCACAATCTCCATTAATATCTCTAGAATTTTTACATTGTTTGCAAAATTGTTTGTCACAAATTTCAAGAATATGACCATAATTTTTATCTAAAACACTGCACCTTAATCATATCCATACTTTTTCTATTTTCTTAAGTCACAAAAGTCCCAGATGTCACAACTAGTTTTTCTTGACCAATAATAACTTGGGTTACTAAATGTTGTTCTTCATGAAGCAACGCACTAAAGCACTTATTAAGGCTAAAAGATGGATGATGAATCGTCAAATTAGATCGAGAATTCTCATATACTTATCTTATTTTCATTAAAAGCTTATAATGTTTTAACATTTTAAGATACATTAGCGCAAATTTGATCATGAACTTTTAAATATATTAGCAAGAGAATTTTAAGATACATTGGCACAAATTTGATCAGAAAATTCAATTCATAATATTTGAAAGAATAATAATATTCATGAATAAAAAGATTTCTTTGATTGAAGTTAGTATTTCACCCTCCAATTGGAATCATCTAATTGAATTAGTTTGTATATATATCTTCAAATATTCTAAAGGATATAAACACATATAATGGTGAGCATCTGATTGTCATATTATGATTTAAAAACTACTCAATTGCATATAAGATTTGGTTTGAAAATATAATCAACATAAGGAAAGAAGAAGAATAACAAGGAAAAGGATTGTGCAATTTTCTCTTTTAACTAATGGAAGAAAGATCAAAATCCATTAGTAATTTTGTTAAGTATTAGTTTAAGTGTTCATTCCTTTCTTTATACAAACATACAAAACTAAAATTGATATTAGAGTACATATTAACTTTCGTTTTTATACAAGAACAAAGGGGACATCCAAAGTTGTAACAAATATAGAGGTATCAAACTACTTAGTGACACTATGAAGTTATAGGAGAAGGTGATTAAGAAGAGTGTGAAAAAGGATGTTCCTATCTCAAAATCAATTTAGCTTCATTTCAAGAAGGTCCACGACAGAAGCTTTTCATCTCTTCAGAATATTAATGGAATAAGTAATCTATACATAGTATTTATTGATTTGGAGAAGGCGTATGATAGAGCACCTAAGAAAATCATGTGGAGGTGTTTAGAGGTTAAAGGAGTTCCTATAACCTATATACGGGTTATGTAATAGCCGATTTCCATACTACAGCTTAGAACCTTAGACTATTGCACATGAGTAATATCATTGAGAATTTATGAAATGCATTTTATTCACATGCATAATATTCGCATACACACATGAATCATGATTTAGGAAACATTGCAAAGATTGTATGTGAACTCAATTGACATGTTCCAGGGTATGAAAGGTTTAAAATGACCGTGATGTGAATTGTGTATTGTTTATGTCTTGAATTTTGGTTTGGTGGATTATAATTAGTAAATTTGGAATTAATTGTTGCAATTGAAAAATTGACGAATTAAAATGTACATTTAGCTTAGGAAAAATGCCAAGTGGTAAGATAAGTTGAAACATGGAAAATTAGGATGACTAAGCCTATGAAAATGAGTGACATTTTGGCATGGAAAATTTAGTAACAATTGGCATAGGTAATTAATTGACAAATGGCAGCAATAATTGAGCGACAAATGACCTAGCATATTGGTGACATTTGGCAGCTTATATATGGGACAAATGGAATGCATGCTTAGTGACATATGTTATTGAAACATGGTGACATTTTGCACCTACTTGAATTAAGCTAATGCAGAAAGTGTTTCTGTTGGAACATTCACCATCTTCTTCTTTTCTCTCCATAAAAACTTGCTTCTATCTCACATCTCTGTATTTTGATTTAAGTCTTGCTAAATTGCCACACCAAATGCATAATTTTACCCTTCATAAAGTTAGGTAAAGAACCAGAACATTGTTGTTCTTGTTGTGGTCTTTTATCTTTGCCGAAAACCAACCTATTTCCACCTTGAATTTATGATGATCTTGTATGCATGGAGGGCTAGGTTAACTTGATGAATTAAGGTGGAATTTGAGCTAAACAAGTAAGTAAAGTATTAATCTTTATGGCATGCTATAATAGAAAGATTATGATGATTGAATTGGGATGGATTGTATATAATGTTGATGATGAAGTCTGCCAAAATATGATGGATGAACTTGGTTACTTTTATGCTTTGTTCTTGATGTATAAAAACTGTAGGTTATAGGTTATTATATGGATTAATTAGATTAGGATTTGAAGTATAATGAAGGTGAATTTATGCTAAAGAAAGGTGTTAGTGTAGTGTTCTTGAAATGGGAAAGAATTAGGACTACATCTATGATAGTGAATGTAAGTTTCTGTTTTGTTTTGATACAAGAAAGACAATAGTTTATGAGCTGCCAATAGAATAATTTTGAGTTGGAATTGGAGATGAAATTGATGAGGAATTGAAGTATAATTAAGGGATAATTGAAGTATAATTAATGGACTAATATGAAGATGTTTTGAATTTGGTATGAAAGTGTTAGAATCTGGAAAAAAAATGAAGGAAATGGATGGTGAACCTTCGGTTCACTCATCCCACGATCATGGAAGATGCATTAGCTCCTTCCCACGATCATGGGCAATGCTTTGAAATGAGAAAATTTATATTTTATGTGATTATTGAACCAATTAAGGATAAGTTACTTTACTTTGGTGCATTTGAACTTGATTGAGGTTTGAAATGAACCTAGTTTCATGTTGGATTGGTTGGTTAAGTGTTTGATAAGTTTAGGTTGTTAATTGATGTTATAACTTAAGGAATAGATTGATATCAATGTATCTAAATCTAGAAATTATGAGTTGTTAATGGAATAAAGGTGTTTTTATGAATACAAATGTGATCCAAAGGATATGAGTAATGTATTAGGAATGAATTAATGAGAATTGGGAAATTGTATGATTATATAATGCTAGAAAAGGGTTGGTGAATGTATGGTTGATGAATTTAGAATAATTAAGTTTACTTAAGGCATAAGCCTAATTGCAAACTAGTTATATCCAAGTTATGATGTATGAATGGTTAGGATTTGTGAATAAGGATACATACCCGAAAAGTCAATTGAGAATGCATTAAACATGACACATATATATGTGCATGATTGAATATTTATATGATTAATCAACTTAGTAATGTGTGAAGTATTGCATGACTAAAGAAGCACAAATTGATCGTCAGCATCCAGACATTGTCGGGTCATCAAGGTAATAGCTTATCTGGAGTGTATTGTGAGTTAACTTAGATGTTTTCTCACTATAACTAATTGTTTTCAATTAACTTTTAGATATTGAACTATAATTGATATGATTATGATAATTCCGAAAATTGATGGTTCGAGGAGTTTAATATTTGGGATTGTATTGGAAGTGCTTTCTAATTGTATGTGAATATGGAAAATGTGTACTCAAATGAATATTGAATGCCGGACTCAGATCCGATGAATGTGATAAATGACTGTCACATTGAATGAAAGTTATTGATAGCATATTATATGAATTGACGCATTCCCTCACATTTTTATGCATGATCAGATAAACGAGTTGTGACTAGAGTGACAAGTGTGAAAAGGAACTTAAAGCTTAGAAATGTGCACAAAGAGTCACAGGCTTAGTTATTAATAAGCCCGGTATCCACAATGGGTACGAGACAAAATATGAAATGAGCCCGGTATCCACAACGGATACGAGACAGTAAATAGGCGCTATGTCACAATAAAGTAAAAATAAAAGTGGAGTCGTATGTGCATTTGCAGTTATATATATCTTTACATGTATCATGTGAATGATTGTGAAGAATTACTGAATTGTGTTGATATAGTGATATGCAATGTTTGTGTACATGTTGATGATATGAATGATTGAGATAAATGATTGGATTATTCTGAAATGATTATATGAAATGTTTTTAGTTCATGACGTATTGTTTAAATATGATGTATATTGTGATCTGGTATTCAATATTGAATGATGTGATACATCTGCTAAATTGGAAAATACACTTGTGAATTTGGTTTATACTTATGACATTTGTGTTCTGACTTGAGTCAACACATTAATGATGGTTCACTCACTGAGTTCGCAAACTCATCAAAATTGCAACGTTGATTTTTCAGGTACAAGGGAGACCTAGCTTCTAAGGTGATATAATAGAAGTATAGTACTGTCAATTTTGGAAACAAGAATGACTCAAAGGTCTGGTTAGCTAATACATGCAGAGTCTAGATAGAATACTTTTGTTTAGCTTCTCCTTTCATGATGAACTTTTTGTATAGAACTTTAAACTCCCAAATGTTATGTTATGTATAAATATGGATTATGAAATGTAATGACAATATAAGTAAGTTTCATTTTGTGAATGAAATGAGGAGTTTTGATCTTTGGAAATACTTATGTTTTGTATGATGCCATAATAAGTTGATGTGATTGCTCTAACATGCCATTTTCATAGGGTATGTTCTTGAATGTCCTCTAGATATTCAGGCATATGCTCTATGGTAGTAGTATTTTACAGGTTACTAAAGATATGTATGAAGGGGTAAAGACCAGAGTAAGGACGATAGGAGGAGATACATAGAATTTATCTATTGATATTAGGCTACACCAAAGCTCCTCATTGAACCCTTTTTTGTTTGCAATAGTAATGGATAAGCTCACCAAGAATATTCAAAGGGGTGTGCTTTATTGTATGTTATTTATTGACGGTATTATCGTAGTGGATGAGACAAAAGAAGGTGTTGATGTCAAGCTAGAACTATAAAGGATAAGTTAAAGTCAAAGGACTTTAAATTGAGCATGACTAAAACTAAATATTGATTAAATAAGGGCCTTAGTTACCTAGCTAGTGCCCTTGGTAAACCAATTAGTATAGATGAGCACACTGTCACACTTGAAAAAGAGCTACCAAACTCAATAAGGATTATAAGGGAGGTAAGCTTATTAAGGATTTTATTAAAATCACTTACCTAAGGAAACCCTTAAAAAAGGGAATGATAAGAATTTGTAAGGCCTAAAAATATAGATCAACTGATTCCAATTCCAAAGGTGTCAAAAGAACCTAAAGCTAATGTAGTTAATGCAATTATCCAAAATGTGGAGGACCCATAAGTGACTAACCTAGCAGATCCTAAGGAAAGCCTAATTAAAACACATTCTCTTCTAAAGGAGCCTAAAAAGGAAACTAAATAGTTAGCTAATACTCTTAGAGATGGTGATTAAGAAGAGTGTGAGAAAGGATGTTCCTATCTCAGAGAATCAATCTAGCTTCATTCCAAGAAGGTCCATGATAGAAACTTTTCATTTCTTTAAAAGATTAATGGAATATTATAGGAAAAGACAATGTAATCTACGCATGATATTTATGGATTTAGAGAAGGCATATGATAGGGTACCTAGAAAAATCACGTGGAGGTGTTTAGAAGTTAAAGAAGTTCCTATAACCTAAATACGAGTTACTAGAGGTATGTATGAAGGGATAAAGACTAGAGTAAGGACGATAGGGGGAGATACAGAGAATTTATATATCTATATTAGGCTACACCAAGGCTCCTCATTAAGCCCTTTTTTGTTTGAAATATTGATGGATAAGCTCACTAGGAATATTCAAAAGGATGTTCTTTAGTGTATGTTGTTTACTGATTGTATTATTGCAGTGGATGAGACAAAGAGAATGTTAATGTCAAGCTAAAACTATGAAGGGATATGTTAAAGGATCAATTCCTTCTTATAAATTGTTCTTGGCTCGTGAGGGGTGCCTTGAAGAAGCTGAAACAAGATGGATCAGTAGGAGAGTATATTAAAAAGTTTAGCTCTCTAATGCTAGATATTGATAATATGTTAAATGAGTACAAACTCTTTGATTTTTTGTTTGATTTATAACTATAGGCGGAAATAGGGTTGCAAAGGCAAAATGTGAAGGATGTGGTTAGTGCAATTGCAGTTGCTAATGCCTTAGTAGATTTTCTAGTGATGGAGGAAACTAAAGCCGACTCATCTACTTCTTCCAAGGGCAAAGGCCTAGCCCAATAAGAGAAGAGTGAGGGGAAAAAGAAGAAAGACTCCAAGAAAGCAGATTTTAAGGGGAAAGGCAAGCAAAATGGTGGCTTTAAAAATAGGGAGACATCCTCTAAGAAGGGAAATTTTGCTTGTTATTTACGCAGCGGTCCACATTTTGCGAGAGAATTTTTGAAGAAGGAGAAGTTAAACAGCTTAACTGTAGAAGAAAAGGAGGAAGATTTAAAAGCGATAATGAATTTGAATTCCTTTTTAAATGCAATTAAAGGTGAATCTAATCCTTTTGACCAGCTGATGTACGTGTGAACACAAGTCAATTAATCACAATGTTGGATACAGGTGAGGCACACTCTTTCATGGAGAAAAAGATGGTGCGCAAGTTAGGGCTTAAGGTGTCAAAGGCCCTAACAAAGATGAAAAATAAGGCACAAGCGGTAGTTGGAGCTGCTTGCAACATCCTAGTGAGCATAGGGAATTAGTTTGCCAAGTTTAATTTCATAGACATACCACTTAAATATTTTGAGTTCATACTGGAGATCGATTTCTTAAAGACAGCAAAGGCGGTGTTGTATCCAAGTTTGGAAGAAATGATGATTGTTCTTAAACAAAATTCCTTCTATATTAACTATTGTAGATTCGATGGTGGATCGAAGGATGATAAAATGATAGTATCACATATGTCGGCCATGAGCATCGAGAAAGGATTGAAAAAAGGTATAGAGACCTTTCTCACTGCCATATGGTGGAAATCCTCGATGCGATTGCAAGTTTATTGAGAAAGATTTAGGATGTGATGACGAAAAAGTTGTTTAAGACTCTTCCCCCTCATCGAGAGATCAATCATAGGATCTAGTTGGCTCTTGGAGCTATCCCACCTACACGTACCCTAGATAGGATTTCCCCATTGGAGTTGAGGGAGCTTCAAAAATAACTTGGTTAATTGTTAGAGGCAAGGCTTATCCAACCTTCCAAAGCCCCATTAATGCCCTAATATTGTTTTAGAAGAAGCAAGACGGAGCACTTTAGATGTGCATGGACTATCGAGCCTTGAACAAGGTAACAAAAAAAAAACAAGTATCCTACTCCTTTAATTCAAGATTTAATAGATAGATTGTCGAGGGTTGTAGTTTTTACAAAGCTTAATCTTTGGATTAAGTATTGGCAAGTGTGGATAGTCGAGGGCAATGAACAAAAAGATAATATGTGTAACTCAGTATGGATCATAGAAATTCTTAGTCATGCCTTTTGTATTGACTAATGCCCCTGTAACATTTTGCAACCTAATGAATGACATGTTGTACGACTTCTTTGACTCGTTTTCGTGCATCTTGACGATATCATGATGTAAAGCACTGATATGGAAGAACATGTGAAACCCTTGAGGAAGATGTTCAAACAACTTAAGCAACACAAACTATACGTGAAGATGGAGAAGTGTGTATTTGCACAATCGGAGATCATATTCTTAGGTCACTTAGTGAGCAAAGGTTGAGTCAAGATGGATTTAAAGAAAGTGAAGGCGATAGTTAAGTGGCATATTCCCATGATACTACAAAAGTTACAAAGATTTTTTGGATTGGCTAATTATTGTAAGTAGTTTATAATGGGGTACTCAAAGAAAGTGGCATCATTGACAAGCTTGCTAAAGAAAAAGTAAGAGTAGTGATGGTCAGATGCATGTCAATGAGCATTCGAAATACTTAAAGTTGTTATCTCAACTAAACCTATGTTGAAGCTGCCTGAGTTTAATCTTACATTTAAAATACATAAAGATGCATCAGACAAAGCCATTGGTGGAGTTCTAATATAAAAGGGTCATCATGTAGAAATTGAGAGCCAAAAGTTCAACAGTGTGGAGCAGCGATACTTGACGCATAAGAAGGAGATGCTTGCAATGGTGCATTGCCTTAAGACATGGTGAGTATATTTGTTAAGGAACAGGTTCGTTGTTTGTACCGATGATGTTGTCAACACATTTTTTAAGACCCAGAAGAAGTTGTCCACAAATCAAGCCTGATGATAGGAGTTCTTTGTTGAATATGACTTTTTGTGGGACATAAACTGAGGGGAACAACAACGTGGCAGATGTCTTGAGTTGGAAAGAGGTGTTTGTGGCCCCATATACCATTACTAGGTAGAATTTAATCTATTGGAGCAAATCAAAGTTATAGCTCCACTTTTATAGCTCCATTGGGCAATACATACTATAAGATAATCTCACAATTCAAGGAAGGAGTTATACGTAGGCCTTGGCTTGATCATAATATACTGTTGATTACTAAGAGTAATTAAGTGTAAGTGTTGAATTTTGATAGCTTACGCAAACAATTATTAAAGGAGACACCTGACTCACAGTGGGCTAGTCACTATGGAGCTTAAAGGGCAATTGTGCTCCTAGCTTATTCTGACTATTGGCCAAAGATGCAGAATGACATCGAGTTGTATGTCAAGATATGCCTTATGTGATAGTTGGATAAGTAGGAAAGGAAGATCGAATTCAATTTGCTATAACCCTTATCCATTCCCAAAAGATCATAGATGTTAGATTCGATGGATTTTATTGTTGGGTTTCCAAAGATGGACAATATGTCAACAATCATGGTGGTTGTAGATCAATTCTCCAAATATGCAATCTTAGTGCTAGCACCAGTAATATGCCCCTCAGATGTTACGACTGAGTTGTTCTATAAGAATGTGATGAAATACTTTGAAGTCTCTACGGATATTATGAATGACTAAGAGGCCAGATTTACGGGTAGATTATAGATGTCACTTTTTAATATAATGGGATGCAATTTGAATTTTTCAACAGCAAATCACCCACAAACATATGGCCACACAGAGAGGATCAATGGTCTATTGAAGGAGTACTTAAAGCATTATGTAAGTGCAAATAAACTTAACTAGTTGAGTTTACTTGATACTGCACAATTTTACTATAAATTACACAAATATTTTGCTACGGAGAAGAGTCCCTTTAAGATAGCCTTGGGATAATAACCTCTCACTCTAATCGAGATTGCATAATAAAGGACAGGTGGCAAGTGTCCTACGGCGTACAAGTTCACAATGGAAAAGCGAGAATTGTTGGATGAGGCGAAAGATAGTCGTCGAAAAGCTTCCCAACGAATGAAGAAGCATGCGGTCTTATGGAGGAGATCGTTGGAGTTCGACGTGGAAGAAAAGGTACTATTGAAAATTACCCCACATATTTGGAAGAAGATATCAAGTAAGCAAGTACATTGTGGATTGTTACTGAAATACGATGGAGTATTTAAAGTGCTATGTAAAGTGGGAAACACGACATATAGATTAAAGTTTCCCGAGAGATTGAAGGTACACCTAACTTTTCATGTTAATTTTCTCAAACCTTACTATGAGGATGCATCAGATCCAAATAAGAGCCAAGTGAAGAGAGCTCCACCGGTTGTGAGAAAACAGTTCAAGGATCAAATGGAGAAGATCTTGGATCATCAAACAATAGGGGAACATAAAAAGAATTAGAGGACCAAATTCTTAATCTAGTGGAAGGGAAAGCCAATCATAGAAGTTACGTGGGAGAAAGATACTATCTTGTGGCAGCTCAAGGATCAAGAGAACGCCTACCTTCATACTAGTTCGACGAGAGCATTAAATTCATCTGGTGGGGGTTTGTTAGCCCCTTAGCACTTGAAAGCATTTCACAACTATCTGAAAATGAGCCTTGGGTTGAAGACTAGTTGAATCACACATATTAAAGTGGAATGTGAAAGCCCGAGATAACTTAGCAAGTTAAATCAAGCATCGTGTGAGTTTTGTTAGAGTTTCAGATCCTCTACGAACCAACTTGGCTAAGGTTAAGTTCTTGATGGACTAAAGACCTATGTATGCTCAAATGAACAGACCATGGCTAATAGACTTAACATGGTTAAGCATTGGACCGGACCAGTGTTCTATAAAAGGTTTTAGGCTTAGATGACTTATCATCATGGGATAGAGAATGTGGGGAGATCTTAGATGATGTGACAGATATGATCACAAGGATAGACATTAGCTCTAAAAGATAAAGACTGTGGGAGGATCATCTGAAGATAGTAGAAATCTTCTTGGATATGGATGTATCATTCATAGATAAATATAATTTCTTATCTTGTTAATTGTACAACAACAACAACAATAATAATTCAGTTGACACACGAGGTTTAGAGAAGTCTGGTAGTACGCAACCTTACCCCTAACTAATAGAGAGACTGTTTCCAAATTATCTTGATAGGAATGATGTAGATAAATCGTATTGGATACAGTCATATTTAGATGAGGATGTCATCATATTGGATAATGTGATGTCATCTTATTAGGATAAGATGTAATCTAACTAGTTGAGTTCAGTTAGGATTCTGATTTATCTCTAAAGCTAGAGATGTCTATAAATAGCTCATTTAAGTCTTGCTCCTCACATCAAATTGAGAGAGCACTTCTTTGTATAATTTGAGCAAAATAATAAAGGTTAGAATGTGTTGTAACTCTTTCGTGCTCCTATTGTTGTCTTTGCTAGTTTAGTGCTTTTCCAATAATCTTCAAAAGTGCGAGAGCTAAATACTCGAGGGTCGTGAGGTATTCAAAAATAAGTTAGTTTGTCAACAGTCACATAGAAAAGCTGAATTTTACTTAAACGAACCTAAGTGATATTGATATGCAAAGGAGTAAGTGCAACATGTGGAATAAGTTTGGTGCTTAAAAAACCTTTATAACATCAACCATAAATAGGCTAAGGAACTCAACAAACAACTAAAAAATGACCTATATGAATATAAGGAAGGCTCATTGCGGGGCCACAACAAAAATAACATAATTAAAAACAAAATAAGAGATTAAAAATAAAATAGTCGAAAGCGCCAAGATAGAATTCTATAATAGCCTAATACTATGTAAGCAAATGGATTTTGATGATCCGTTCCACTTTTAATCTCCTTGATATATAAAGATTGGTTCAGCCAGATTTTGCTGATCCGGAGCATCCTTATTCTGCTCCATAATTCTGGGAATTCTCTACTGCTGTATACCTGGAAAACAAACAAAGACTCTCCGGGGGTTGTTGCCCGGAAGGCCCCTCCGACGCTCAAGTCAGTATTTTGAGAGAATTCAGGTTCTGAGAACAAAGAGGCAGCTAGGGTT
>JAOQMQ010000003.1:11205149-11215357 GCA_027563845.1 Erythroxylum subrotundum
CTTATTTTAATTGATTAATTTACTAAAATTGTTTAATTAATTTATAAATTATAGAAAATATTAAATTAAATTTAAAAAATTGATCAATTTTTTATTATTATATGTTCTATGTTTTTAATTAGATTTATAAACTTAGTTTTTTTTAAAGATAAATATCTAAAATCTAAATTCTTATGAAAAATATTCAAAACATACTAAGATATAATACTAATGTGCTTATAATTTTTTTTAAAGTCATGCCCTTATAAGATATTTTATACATAAACAACTAATACTAAACATTTAATTTTATCAAACATCTTTAAGCCATGTTTAGCAATTAGGCCTGTTTAGCAATCAGCTGATTGCATTAGCTCATAACTAATTCTATTAGCAATTAGTTGATAGCTAATTTGATTAGCGAATAACATTAGCTGTTTATTAAAGATGTTTGATAAATCAGTTGTTTATTAAAGATGTTTGGTAAAATTAGTTGTTTAGTGTTTATGAATAAAATTCTATAATTTATAAATTAATTAAATAATTTTATCAAATTAATCAATTAAAATAAGTTGCTGAAATCAAAATAAATTATTCCACATATATAATATATTGTATAATTTATTTGCATTTCACAATTATTCTTCTATGTAGAAAAATCTTTTTTCATACAAGATGTTTAATATTTGCATTAACATGCTTGCGAACTAATATAATAATAATAAAAAAATTAATCAATTTTTAAATTTAGTTTAATATTTTCTATAATTTATAAATTAATTAAATAATTTTAATCAATTAATCAATTTTTAAATTTTAAATTTTTATCTTATAAATTTTATTTAAAGAATTAAAAATAATAATAATAATAAAGAAAATTATGTGTCACGCCTGTGACAAATTCAAACTAGTTTTTTTGTTTTTATTTTATTTTTATTTTTTTATAAAATTTATAGGAGCATAATTAAAATTAAACTTTAATTTAATTTTTTATTAAACTAATATTATAATTAAAATAAAAATAAAAAAAGTAATAAAAAAAGTGAGTGTGATTACCGACAAAGAAACAAACACCTAACCAAGCTGAATTCCTACTTTAGAAAACACCCCGACAGAAGTGGCTAGTGTTAACAACAGTAGTAGCAAACGCCATTAACATTTCCCACAACCATAAACATCAAAACGTTCGATTTTTGGCGCCTTTGATCTCTGTGAATTAGTGGCTCCAGCGATCCACTGGGAACATCAAATTACATGAGGTAGAACTTTGTTTGAAATTGTTCGGTGCTAATATGGACTTAGCCTCTCGCTCCACCTGGGCTTGTACTTAATAGCAAGTTGATACTTAAAATGGGTAATGGACTCAGCATCTATATAAAAAGTTTGGATCACTGGTGTCCCAAAAATATGTTTTTGTATTGTTACAAATCCTTCTTTGTTATAATTTGGGCTTCCATGAAATGCTCTTGTTCTCTTCATTCTCAGCAAAATGATGTGTCCATCCAACTTAAAAAATCAGGCATCTCTATATCTTCATGATTCCTATCCTATGCAAGTGGTTCTAAGGACAGTATTCTCCTCTAGCTTTCGAAACCCTACGATGCTAGCCCTCCACATTCATCCAAATCGCCATGCTCCGATTTCTCAACCAAAGATTTATGCATGACAGTTCCAAGTCACTTTTGTAGTGGGTTCGGATTCTTTCGTTCACAGTTGCTATCAAACGTGTTATAGTTGCATGAATCGTAACAATTTGCTTCTCAAATAAAGACTTTGGAAGAGACATCTAATGACATAAGTGCATAGCAAAGCAAAGATTTGTGATCAAATTCTCTGCCCATGAAAATTATGCCAAGTATAGGGTTCCAACTTTGAAGCAATGCCTCTCGTTGGTCATTTCTTATTAGGAACCTGAACCTGATTCTTAGTGCCACCCGTATACTTCCTCGTTCTTCTCCAAGGTGTGCAGCCATGCCATAAAAGATCTGGGTCAAATTTACGACTAATAGTTCTCTTATTATCTTCTGCGGATTGCCTCCAATGTGGTTGATCGTGGTTTTTGTAGCATATACTTCTCACATAAAGTTGTTGGTCGGTCAACATCTAAAGTCAATATGGTTTTTCACCCTTTTTGTTTTTGACAATGATACGGTTTAACTTTTAAGAGGAACTTCTCCAACAAAAAGCAGAAATATTAGAGGCATCGCTCCGAACCATTTATTGTTGGTTTATGCTTTACAGTCAATCGCTTTGATTGTAGTTTAGTGACAAATTATTTAAAGGCATTCTTTATCTTGTACATGTTTAGATGTATATGATAAAGTCCATGGGATAATTGTACATTGCAAATGAAATTATAATGAGATTATAATTATGAGATTCATATTGCATTTATGTATTATTCCTAAAATGTTCCTAGTCATTGTTCTATTAAGATTGAACATTAATAGAACGTAAAAAGACTAGCACACGTTTTGTTTTTCCTTATGAAGGAAGTAGTTGATCTCATAGGTTAAAGTATAGAGATACTTAAACAAACGTGTGGGTGCTTGTTAGAGAACAAATTCACTGAATAGACCTGATATGAGAAATCTATTTGGAACATTACTTGTATGTCTATGAAATTTTCATTGTGATGATTGTATAAGTGATCCTTGTATGTCTATGGAATTTGACTGGAAGTCATCAAAGTTATCTTGTATGAGGATTGCTATATTTTGATACTACTCGTGATCTATTTTATCAAAGGTCGTTTAAACGGTAGTTAGCGTGAACTATATGGAGATAGTTGAATGATCAAGATATGATTCATCACCCTAAAGTAATTAGGAAAAATGTTCCGTTGTTCTCGATTAATATTGATTCGGGAAATCCTTGACCAAGGTCGAATAATATTTTGTAAATAGTTTACAAATATCATTAATTGAATTAATAGCTAATGACGGAGAACTAATATAATTAGACTCAAAATAGAGTAGACATTAATTACATGCTCTATGTCTAATTGGAGCATTAGTTGATGAAAGAATTGAATTATACGAAAAAATCATGCACGGAAAGGTTAGTCAAAATCACTTTGACATTCCTAAATATTTGGGTGGTAATGATGCGTTGCTAGACGCCAATCTTGATCTATGATTGTAAATTGTTTAATTGGAGAATGAAAGATAAATTAAAAGGAATTTTAATTTATCTAATTCTAATTATGAATTAATAATCATTGCCAATATATTTGAGAACCTAATGGGTCTCACATATAGAATTGGTTGGAGAGAACAAAGTTAACTTAATTAAATTGGACTTGATTATAAAGTTTGAGAAACTTTATGATTAAATATGAAATATTTAATAAATAAGGATCAATATAAGATATTGAATCTTATTTAGGCATAATTGGTATTTAATTAGAATTATTTGTAATTCTAATTAAAATTAATATTTAATTTCAATTAAAATAATAAAACGTCCAAAACTTATTATAAATAGGCTTGAGCTCTATGAAGCTAGCACTTCGTGCTTAACTCTCTCTGTAACAGTTATAGAGTTCTCTCAACCTATTCTGTGGATACTGTTAGAGGCCAGACGCTTGTGCGGCTATGGTGATTGAGACAGATCAGTTTCGGGAACAGTTCGAGGGATACGACAAGATGCAGATCAAGCTTCGAAATAAGGTATGAATTAAATTTCACTTTATTATGATTCGTGTTGATCATTTTATAGAATTAAATAGATCTTGGTTTTCGAGAAATCACAAGTCACAAAAAAAATTTCGTGATTATTCCGCTGCGATCGGATTAGATCTCGACCCGATTTCCCTACATTTACATCCTGTAGCATGCCTCGGTTTCAAAACTTGGCCAAATTTTGTACAAGTTAGTGATATTTGTTACTAATTAGGTAATGTCATATACAATTTAACGGTCTGAGGAGTTGTTTCATTCTATATTTAGGGTATATTAAAAGATAGTACAATGTAACTGAATTAGAACATTTTTGGGAAACCAAAGTCTTTAGAGAAGTTATGATTGATACCTTTTAGATATATGAAATAGTTTTTACTGTTTCTTCAGATCATAGATTTTACTGTTTCTCTTTGTATTTGAATATAATTATATTCCAAATTGTATTTCTAGAAAATATCTTCGCCACACTGTGTTCATGTCTTTTAAAAATATATATTTTGAATCACGCTCGTATCCATCCAAAAACTTTTCTATATATATATATACGAGTTACACACAATAGTAAGTTGAACGTCTTCACTTCCTATACTAACAACCGCATAGAGTTTGTTCGATTCGTGACTATATCGATTGAATCCCGGACGTAGGCTCCGAGGGAAGATTGCAAAGAAGGTGCGGATTGGAATTTGGAACCCACCTGATTTTCTGTACCATTTAATTTGCTCAACCCTAACAATAGCATGGAAAGCAAAGCTGGGAGCAAAATTTTCAACTCATGATCTACCAGAAATGATGACCAGAACGATCGAATGGCTAGGTTTAGAAAAAGAGTTTTTTTAAAATTTCAGTACACAAAAACCTTTTAACCATCTAATCGATTTGACTTAGACCTAGCTCACGCCTCTCCTTCTGCATGTCTCCTCGACCTTTTTTTGTTTTAACCTATTCACAAGTCTTGTCAATGTTTCGAGTTAATTTGCATCCAATGGAAAAAAGAGGTGGAAAAAAGGGTGATCACGTAAAAAAAGAAAAAGGTAACGTCTCAAAAATTCAAACTACTTTAATTCATATGTTATACTTAATTATATAAGATTATTAATTTATGAATATAATTTTTATATTTTGTTATAAAATTTAATTTTCTTTTTATAGTTCCTATCAAATTTATAAATTATCTAAAAATTATCATAACTGCATAATTATATGACCAACTATATAAATAGTGTAGAAAAAGGTAGCTCACGAATGTTAATTCTTATAAAATCTACCTGTAATTATAATATGATCTTCAATTTTTAATTGAAATATATTTTAAATTATAATTATAATTGTTCTTAATTAATATCAAATAGTTTCAATAAAATACAATATCTAATATTCATCTTTATTTATCAATTACCTTATACTTGACCTAAAATTTCTCAACCATTACAACGAAGTTCAATCTAATTCAATTTTTTCTCTTCTTAATAGCTCTTTACGTGTGAACTATTAAATTTTTAAACATTTTAATAATATATATATTATATATTATATATTATATTAGTTAATTTATTTTAATTTTAATTAAATAATATATATATATATATATCTATATACAAAAATTAATGTATACTCTATTTAATTTTGTTTGTATTAATTCCCTAGCTTTAGTAATTAATTTTTTAATGGCATTTGAAAATTATTTTCAAACTTGGCTAAGTGTTTATCAAATCAACATTAATTGAAAATAATAAAATATTCTCTCTAATTACTTTAGGGTGATAAATTTTATATTGCTCACTCAACTACATCCATATAATTTATGACATGTTAAATTGTATGGAATGTTAATTGGGGTAAAAAAAATATTTCTCGTGTTTTGTACAAGAAGAGGATTACAATATATAGTTTATAAAAAAAAAAAAGCAACTAAACTGTAGATAAAAAAGCAACTAAACAAGAAGAGGATTACATAAACTAATTGTATCCTATCAGCTATAACAGAATGCTAATGAAAGTGTAAATAAGAATAAGAGTTATTATTATCCTAACAGAGTTATCATTATCCTAACATCTACCCTGACAAGTCCTTGCACATCAAGAAGTTTAGAGCACATATAGTTAAATTTCTTATCTGAAAAGGGCTTGGTAAATATATTTGTTAGCTGATCTTATGAACTGACAAAAGAAACCTTAGTTCATTACTTACTACTTGTTCCTTTACAAAGTGATAATCCAACTCTATGTGCTTCATTCTTACATGTAACACTAGATAAGAAGAAAGATAAATTGCTCCTTTATTGTCACACCATAGTTGACCTTGCTAAATTGGAAATCAAGTTTTTTAAGCAATGATTGAAGTCATATAAGTTTGGATATTTCATTTGTAATTGCCTTATACTCACTCTCGGTTGATGATCTAGACATTGTAGGCTACTTCTTTGCTAACCATGATATTAAAGATGGCCCAAAAATATATCATAACCATTTATGAACTTTTGTCATCCATATTACTACCCCAATCATTGTTGACATAACAACAAAGAACCATAAACTTTATAAAAGATAATAGCAAACCCTTTGATATTGTGTCCTTGAGGTAACGCAACAATCTCTTTAGTTTTTTCAATTGAAATCACTCAACAATATATGAATTGGCATAGTTTGTTAATAGTAAATGCAATATCAGGCCTTAATATGGTAATATATTGCAAAGCTCCTTTAAGCCACCTATGTTGGTGTGAAAATGTATATGACTCACTAATGGTTTTAGTTAAGCTTGGTGACACCACTAATCAGTAAGATAAAGATTATAATTAAACTCGATTTATTTAGGAGTTTACGAATATTTTTAGTTTTAACAACAATAGTCCTTGCTCTGTATGTGCAACTTTTATTCCAAGAAAGTAAGATAAGTTGCCAAGGTCTCTCATAAGAAATTCAAGTAACAATGAAGTAATAAATTATGGAACTAATTGAGAGTAAAAACCGATGATAATAATATCATCAACATAGGCCTATATATATAATTCGGCCATTGTTTTGTAAATAAAGAGAGAATTACCAGCCTTGGAAGAATTAGATCACAAGGTATGAAGAAAAATTACCTAAGTCTACATACACACGAAACTTGCTTTAAACTATAAAGAGATTGTTGTAATTTGCAAAAAAAAAAATTGGCTTGGACTCATCAATGAAACTAATCGACTGCTTCATGTAAATGGTCTCAGTTAAGATGCCATGGAGAAAGGCATTTGAAATATAAAATTACTTGATAGGCCATGATGCATTACAGTTATGGAAATAACTATTCTAATTTTTATGGCTTTATCACTGGAATAAATGTCTCTTTGTAATCCACGCCTGCTTCTTGTGTAAAACCTTTAGCCACTTTTCAGGCTTTATATATATAAATGCAGCCACCATACTACCTCTTGATCATGTACACCCACTTATTATTAACAATGTTAGCTTACAAAGGTCTAGGTACCAAAGTCTAGGTGGATTTGGATAGCAAGGATTTTATTTCATCTATCATAGACTTTTGCCACTCTTAAGTAATATTTATCTTCATTACAGATTTGTGGTTCATGTTCCAAATAATTTTATTTTGAAATTAGTTTTCTTTGCAATATTTAGTCCTTTATGTTGCATAATGCTCAATCTTAAGACTATGGGATGGATACAATTAGTATTTGAAGACGGTATAGAAGACATGAGTTGGTAGTTAAATAGGTCAGTAATTAAATTAAGACATGACAAAGAAGAATTAGCTAAAGGAGAGTTATCTTGTAGGATTTGGGTATGGATAGGAGATATATTTGGTGTAGGATGTAGTGAATGTGGAGAGTTAAGAGATTAAGGTTAGGAAGGAGTTTGTAAGGGAGTAGAGTTTTTACATGATGGCACTGCAGAAGAAAAGGGAATTCTTAAGCTTAACCATGATGAATGTGAAAAGGAAGGAGAGATTTTACTGTCTGAAATCCAATTCTTACAAGTAATGGCATTTTCATGAAGATTTATATATATATATATATATATATATATATATATATATAATCTAAACAAAGATGACCATGATGGTTTAGTATAGGACCGAAATTAATGTATTGGTGTAATATGAAAATTTATTTTTATTGTAAGGCTAAAGATATAGGTAAATTACATAATAAAATTGTTTATTTTTAGTATATTTTGATTTAGATTTAAATAGTAATTCAAAAGTTATTTCATTATTTAGACTTAAACTAGGCATGGAATTAATATTATTATCAAAACTTGAAAATTGTATGACCAAAACCTTAAAGAAATAAGAGAATGACGAAGAAGAGTTAGTTCTGAATAAAATACATGCCCAAGTTTTCACTCAAATATACCATTTTGTCCATAAGTGTGAGGGTAGGTGATTCTATAAACAATTGCATTTTCTTTGCAATATGAATTTAATTTTTGAAATTCACCGCCTAGTCTGAGTGAAAAGCTTTTTTTATAGTTAAATTTTAGAGAAATAAAATATTTAAATTCTTTGAAAATCTTTAAAAACATCACTTTTATTATGCGAAGGAAATTGTAACTGCCCACTCTCGCAAGACACATACCCGACAACTTTAGTGATGTCCGGGTCCATACCCCGCAGGGGTGGCATGCTAGAATAATCAATAATATAAGCATAAGCAGAAATCAGTAATCAAAATCGGGCCCAATCTTTTCTTTCATAACATAAAAAAAAATCACATTTGTTAACACCACACTCCAATCATTCTCATTTACAAACCTTTCCAATATGGAAAGTTATTACATGTAGAAACAAATCCATGTACACATTATACAAACATTACGGAATACATTAATAAGAAAGTATAAATGCAGATGCCAACTGATCCCGACCTCTACCTCTTACTTGAATACAGTGGCTATACTCCCGTCTATCCAACGGGGTAACTATTCTAAGCCTGAAAAATAGTTGCAAATTTTGGGTAAGTTTTGCAACTCAGTGAGTGACCATCATCGATGGCTTACTCGGTCACACAACACACAATTCACATCATTTATTTGATAATCATATTAAATCATATGCACTTGATCCATCGTTTCATGTTTTACATTCAACATATCATAATCATTCATATCATGCATATACAGTGCACATGAAACTGACTTTCTATTTGTTACTTTGTTGTGACCGAGTGCCTAAACTGTCCCGTATCTATTTTAGATACTGGGCTCATTGATAACTGTCTCATATCTGTTAAGAATACCGGGCTCATTGATAACTGTCCCATATCTATTAAGGATATCGGGCTCATTAAACTTTGAGTTTGAGGCGCTGATGCGCATAATTGAGCTTAAAGCTCTTTTCACGTTGGCTACTCTGATCACAACTGCCTTTATCTTTCATACATTTATAGAGTGAAATGCATTAATCACATATCATCACTTATTTACTTTCACATATCATCGGACCTTAGTCTGGTATTCGACATTTATGTAGAGAAACACTTTGTGATCATACATTCATGTCATGAAGCATTTAGTTTGTCACATTCACATACAATTAGCACTTCAATATCACAATCATCGGACCTTCATTGTCCGAAATTCAACAATCAACTCACATTCATAATTATTCATAATCACTCAATTCATAACATAAACAAAACAAACAATAAAGTAAGACCATTTAGGTCTACTCACAGTACGCTCTAGATTAGCATTAGCTTCCATGATCTAGAAACGTCTGAATGCGAACGTTTAACATGCACATCACAATTATGCCATACGCACGTTGCACACACAATAATAATTGCACAATCACTTAAACATTCGGTTTTACACCTATGCATCTGTGTAATGTATAATGCATGCTCAATGACAATCCCCGGTACTTTATTAAACTTCATATCAAATGCTCATTTTCATTACATAACTCAATCACTCATCATTTCTTTTCTAGCATTGCTTGCTCTTATTATCGAATTCTCATTCACTATAATATGATACACTTTACTCCTCTTCTTTGAATCACAACCTCAATCATGTGAATATCTTTACTCCCAACAAACTCATACCTTTGGTACTTTGATATCAACACTTCATTCACTAAGGTTATGTTGGACCCCGAACTTTTATTGGAAATTAGAAATTATTAAATGAAATTTAATGAGGAAATATGGTATGATTCCTTGTAATGAATGAAAAGTATGGACGAATCTATGATAATTTGATGAAATGAAAGACATCTGAGTTTTCTTGTGTTTTGCATATGTTTAATAAAAAGGTGATGTAGTAAGGTTTTGAACATGGCCTCGTCTAATGAGTAGAATGGTGTTTGTTGTATTTTTTAGACAATTTCTGAATTTGGTGTAGATTGGTTGACTGCATTAGCTCCCTTGAGTGTTATGGAGGATTCCAATGATTTAGCATATGTTATGTATGTATTGTGGGAGCTTTACTGAAATTGAGGTGGAAAGAATTCATTTCGTTTTTTATGACTTTGAGATTTTGGGTAAATTTGTATGTGTAAGGGTACCATGACAATTATAGTGAATGAATTGATTTGAATGG
>JAOQMQ010000003.1:11215457-11239497 GCA_027563845.1 Erythroxylum subrotundum
AAAAGCCCCCCGTCCCCCTTAGTCACTCTAGGTTTTGTGTCTTGTAAAGTGGGCCCTATGACAGTTAATGCTTGAGCCCAAAAACCTAGATCTCTACGCCACCTATGCTCTCTATTAACTTTGTCTTTCATTTAATCTGCTTCTCCCTTCGCAAGCCACGTTGATTTATTGCTGCCCTGATTTATCTCTAATCTCCGTGTCTTTGACAATTTTAATGAGGGTCCCTTGTGCTTATGCGTGGATGGGCCCTTGTTTTATGTGCTGCGTGTCTACTCTCTTCGTGATTTTTGCGCCTCCAGCTAGTGCCTTTAATTTCTCCCCACTGTTGAACCTTGCGCTAGCTGTTTGTGAGGTCATGTTGCCTTCCACGTGTTGCTTCCTCTTCATTGTGTCTGAAGCTAGCAAATTAATCCTCCTAGGTCCCTGCTTGTTACGTTGTGCTCATTGCTATCTCTTGCTGTCCCATTTTAATTCGCTCCTGTGCATCTTCATGCATTCTGATTTTGATCCTCCAAAAACACACGTTTACTACTCCTTCAATTTGCTGCCCTTGACATTTTGCTTCTGATTGCTTGTTTCTCCGTGTCCTCTATTAATTGGTGGGACCATTTAATTGTGCGTTGATGTTGCGTCCCTCCTTTGTGTGTTTAATTGATGCCCACTTAATTTTCTTATTCAAGTCCTCACTCTTCTTTGTGACTGTAGCTAATCAATTGGAAGTTCCAAATTAGCCAATTTCACTCTAAATTGCGTCACTTTCCTAGAACATGCAAAGACACAAATTACCAAAGCAACATAAGCAGAGCATCACAAAAACCTATCAAAAGAACATAAAACACAAAGAATTAACATGACAAAAATGCAAGTTATCACCTTCTTTTAGGAAGATAATTAATTCACTATTGATTCACATAATCAATCTTGATTTGGAATAGTCAAAAATTTTGTCAAATATGTGAGATGAATGACATTATAAGTAATAAAATAGAAAAAAAACCTAATTTTTAATGTCCAAATCACTATATCAAAAAAAAATGTCCAAATCACACCAAAGTCTAGAAAATACTAAGAAGCAAGATTAAGTTTCCCTCGACATTTTTTATTATCATTTCAAGTTGTCCTATGTTAAACAAAATGATGGCCCTCTGTGCATATTTGTATATTTAACAAAATGAATGGCCTTTATGAAATTTTTTAAAAGCATCATTTGCTTTATTATCTTTAAAATAATCATGTTATTGATTAAGTATAATAATTATGAAACTTTTGTTATAATTTTATAGATTGAATCCTCAACATTTAATAGCTCTAATTATAATAATATTAACAAAGTGGTTTACTTTTGTGGACTGAATGCTTCTTTGAGGACATTATGGAGTGATAATAATCTTGTACATATTTTTTTGGATGTCTCAATTACCCTATTGGCTATTAGCAATTGTGGATTTTTCTAATAATATGATTAGCAATTTTGCAAGCAAGTTATCAATGTGATTAAAAAATTAAACAAAATATATATCTGCACTAAATAAGGAAGTTGAAAGAAGGAGAAGTATATATGATCCAAAGGAAGATGATGAGCAATTAAAAATTATGAAGCAAGACATTAAGATGTTGACTAGAGAAAAAAAAAGTGTTAAAGTTGATGTTATTCGTAGGGATTATTTTAGTTTGTTTCATTATTCATCTTCTATATGGTTGTAAAATTTTAGTATGGCTAGTACGAATGTACTTATGCTTTTTATTATTGAAAGGAGATATACAATTATGTGCTAGACTGTATTCAAGTATAGTCAAATTCAATAATGTTTTGATACAAATAAATATAGTTGAATGTAATAAGTTAAAACTCTTAATTAGGTGAAGACACACATTAGTTAGATAGTTGATACATTACTTGACCTAAAATAATATTAAATCTCCTTGCATACAAGATCTATCATATATAAATACTTATTGTATATTTATAATATATATAACCAACCTCTAAACAAATCAACAATGCTCATTCAGTTTGAGTAGCAAATGTACAATATAGTTACAAAATACATTAAATCAATGTCATAGATTGAAATATATTGATACACCAACTCAATTGTCTGGTTTGTTAACTTGTTGACTGCTAGTCCAATTGTCTTTTTCCTCTTACTTGCAGTAGCTTGTAATTTTCTTGAGGTGATGTTAGACTTATCATTAAACCCAAAAGCATTTAGTTCAAATGACATTTTGAAAGATCTTGGACCAATTTGTCCATAGTTCCTTTGAGTAGTATTTGTAAAACTAGCAACTTATAAACCAACCTATTAATGAATATGCATATAAGTTTAAAATTGATCAACCTGCTGATGAACATGCATATAAGTTTAAAATGAGTACAACTTACATTGATTCTTTATTGACTAGGATTGCATTCATTAGTAGTTGACAATTTGATTTTGTTAAATATAAATAGGGTCAAATGATTAGTATTGTAATTTGTAAGATATAAGAATCATTAGATTACCACTGTATAGTTACCGGTGACAATACTCTTCTAACACAAGGCCCTTTAATTGAAGTTGTTTCAACCTACAGAATATGCATAACATTAATATTCATAATTAGATTAAATTTAAAAAACATAAAAAGGGATTAATCACTTACATTGACATGTTGTCATTAGATCTTCTTACATTACATGACCTACTATTGTATCTACAAGCATTGTACTTCTTACTTTTTTGTACTTAACTCTTTTGCAATACCTTACTTGAACTTGGTACATTATTTTGTTCATGTTTATATCTCCTCCTTGACTTCTTTGGCCTTTCTAGCATCAACCTTTTGGCTAGTCAATGTACTTCCTTATAATCATTTAATGGCTAAAATATCACACCCTAATAAGCTACAACAATTGATCATACACTATTAAATAGGTACTATTTTGTAGCAATCATTCACAAATGCCTCTGATTTTTGTTTGGAGTGATTGATAACATCGATCGCATGTTTGCACAGGTAACTATACAAGTTCAACATTCTATAGCTATAATAATTATCGCTTCCTAGTCTTACAATATACTTTCCGTCCCTTTTACTAACCTCATATGCTTCGTCACTGTTCCACGTAATTATCCATTGCATTGACTCTTTATTTCTTTTCTAGCTTATTCACAACTGTAGGTGCAATATCTGATTTCTAAGTATATGCATATACCCTCCTTTCAGCATGTCTCCTCATTGTCATTGTTCCTCTGATTTCTAGTATACTAATTACTGGTCTGTCTTTTGCTAATATGATCCATCCTTAAAAGCCTTGCTCAAGTTAACCTTATTCTCTTTTGGATATTCAAGCAAAGCAGAAACATATCCAAGTCTAATTTTTTTTCCAATTTCTTCAATTGCTTATTGAAGTCTTTGACGTATATAGTCCATACATATGCCCAAAATTATCTCCTTAAGTATTTACCACTCTATTACCTATGCCAATTATGGTAAATACGTTTAGGGCACATTTTGCAACATGCATTTGGAAGTGTCTCCTCGATAACACTTATTAATTCTTAGATACATAAGTTACAAAAATAACTATCAAATAATGAGATATAATAACAAATCATACAAATAGCATCAGTAGAAAGACACAAACATACAACTATGTACCTTTTGCATGTAAGAAATTATTATGACTCAATCTTTATATTTCAACTCTAAATCAACTGATAAGAATGAAAAGAACCAACTCTATGAATCAGTATCTTCAACTTTAACAACTACTTATATTATAAGATGCATACCTTCCTCTCCATCCTTTCCAGTTAGGGATGTCAATAGGCCATGTTGGACCGAGTCCTTGGTTGGATGGCCTGTAGACGGGCCAACCCATCCTTATTTTTTTAAAAATTTACAAAACAATGTTGTTTTGTTCTTCCGACCGAGCCGAACCATTTTGGCTCGTGGCCTAGTCAACCTAGGCTAAAATTGACATGCTTATTTCCGACTGAGTTGATTAGTTATCCTTAAAATTCACTCTACAAGAAACAACCATCCATCCCAAGTATGGGCCTCAAATGCCTCCATCATTCCTTTATAGATCCGAAACAAATGTATGATCTTTTAAACAAAATCAAAGAGGTCTCTTGTTTCTTTGACAATTATAGCTTCATTGTTGATTTAAGATTACCCTATTTTAACTCCTATATATAACCTTACAACTTAGAATATTCACGTGTATAGTCTAATGCTCTCTTCTTTTGTAACTTCCTCTTAGCAACCCCGCATATAGTAAAATTCACAAATATGTTTAACTTTTCCCTGCATTCTTTAATCATCTTCGTAGTGGTAATTCTAGTTTTCTCCAGAAAATTGTCTTAGATATGTCTGGACAAAAATTTTATTAATACCATTTAAAGTATGTTTTTTATTTTGAAACATTTGTCATTACTATGATATGTTGCATGAAATTCTCAATTGCATCCTTTAATGATTCAAACTCTAATTCGCTTAGACTCACTTTTTTCCATTGGACATTAAACCCTGTTGCTATTGAATAATCAACAATAACATCTTTGAATTCTTTAGAATTTCTAAACTACATACCTAGTGTCCAATGTAACATACTACCCTTGATTTATGTAGGAACTCGTTTCCGGAATCCAACTCCTCATAAAAACATAACTATCCTTACTTCATTTTCTTTATTACAACACTATTCAAAGCAATTCAATTTTCAATTTGAAATTCATCCCATACTCGAACCTCAATCGATATGATTCTTCATATTCATAAACATCTCATCATTCACCACAAATCATATCCTTTTAGGTTTTTTCTCACTTATTAATAAATAACAACAATTTATATACAAGCTTCATCAACTCAAACGAAAAACTTCTTCCAATACATTCAATTCCAACTCAACTCATCTCATCCGTATACAATTCACATGTCATATCCATACACAAATTCACATTTCATAATAAATACATAATTCCATAGTTCATTAACATCATAAGATAAATGTTTACAAACTTTAATGGCATTCCAAGCCATATTACATCATCGATATCAAAATCCAAATACAAAAGATACAAAACTCCAAAATTCTCAACATATGTCCAAGTTCTTATTCTTACAACAATCTAACTTAAAATACATCATGTGAATAAACAAACAAATGCCTTGACTTTCCTTCACCTGATTTCTTTCTCATCACCTGAAGATGGGAATGAAAGAGGGGGTGAGCTTTAAGTTCGTGGGTAACATGCTTATAACCGAGAAACAAGCAAAAATCATTAAAATATTTATGTCCATTGAAAAATTTACAGTAAAGGCCATGCAACATAAGTTTCCCAAAAATTTCAAAACTTATTAAGCAATTCATGCATCAAACATAACAGAATGCATCAAAATGATCACAGATCATAAACACATAAGCACATCGAAAATGGTTCGGGTGGATCCAAAACAAAACGTACTACACATTTTTGCGAAGCGGTCATGTGTAGCCGTGAACTTAGGGAAGTCCGTGAGGAGCTCCATGCCACTAACGGGCAGGCGGGAAAAGCCTATAGACAAGTGCACTTGACTTACTTAAGGGACCACCACAAACTCATATAAGCATGCATTTCACATTTTTCAAACATATTGCCAAAATGGCACATTTCCGAAAAGCACTTTTATAATCCTAGCATTCTTTAAAAAATCACTTTCACATTCTTTTTCAATCATCAAAACAATATGAAAACATTCCCAAAATTCATTCATAAGAAAAAGACATATGGCATAACATCATCATACACAATTCAATTGTTTATCACAATGTTATAAATCATAATGAAATTCTCACATCACAACATGTAGCAATTTCTCAAATCCATCAAAACCATAAAGCAAAATTTAATTGAAAAATCCTTTTATTTTCTTAATTTGGAAAGAAACCCTAATAGCTCATTACTCAAATCATAAACATGAAACCCACCTTATTTCTATGCTTATACTTGTTCAAAAAGCATCCCCTCATGCTTCTCTTGCTTTTCTTAATCTCCTTCATCAATGGGAAAAAAAATTCCTAATCAATAGGAATCTAAAATTGGACAACTCATAACACATAATCATAAAATTGATCTTAGAAAACTTAATCCCATACATTTCTTAAGTTATCTAAACCAATACCCTTTCAAAATCCAACAAATCAAAATTTTCTCTTATCTTAATCCTTCACCAAATGAAAGGTTTCTTGGCTTGAATGGAAACTCTCATGCTTCTCTTCCTTTTTCCTTCATGAATCAACTCAAAATCCATCTTGAAAACCAAGAAAAATCAAGACCTAACCTTTTCTTCTTTCTTCTTCCTTTACTCCCTCCACCGAAACTCTCCCTCTCTTCTCTCTTTTCTTTCATTTTTTTCTCCCAATTTCGTGCTTCTCTTCTTCTTATATGAAATCCCCCACTTCTTATTTACAATTGTGCCATTAATGAATGAGCAATGTCCAAAATACCCTTACATGTAAGCCTTGTAACTTAAATGGCTTAAGTGTCCTTCCAATTTTGCCCCTCATTTTATTTTTAAAACTGACATCTTAACTCCTTATTTTGATCAGGTAAATGAAGCAATTTAATAACACTTCCTTCTAGAGAAATGTCCCTCTACGTCTTATGTTTTCATAGACAGCAAAATCACTCAATTTGGTTTAGAAATTTGAAAGTTATAGCCCAAACACTTTCAGACTGTTACTAAACCGAGACTGTACACTATGCCCAACTTCACTCCAGAAATTGAAAGTCTTAAAGACTAAATTAAAATTTGATTCCTTCAGATAACTTGTAGCCCTATGTCTCTAGTTTATTTAGGAACAAGAATCACCTCATATGGATCTCTACAGATCAAGATATCACCAAAATACTGAAGCATGTTTAGACTTTTTCAATCGATCCTCTCACTTTGATCGAATCAATCTTTTTCAATTTTATCTCAAAATCCATAAATTTTCATGGAGAGGTAGAGGAATGTCTTAGGAATCTAACGCTTCAAGAATCAGGTCAATCGGAGGTCAGACGAAAAAGTTATAAGCAAAAGAGTGGAGAGAGGTCGGGTCAGGAAAACATGACAATAGTCGACTGGTCGAAGACTATTAGTCGACTAGTTGAATAATACAAGTAAAAACATGATGATTAGTCGACTAGTCGAAGACAATTTCCAGTCGATCATTATAGTCGACTAGTAGTCTCGACTGAAAATTCTGGGTCTTTCTTCTTCCGACATCCCAACTTTCACAATTCATAACTTCTGACTCAGAACTCCAAAATTTACAAATTTGGTATCAATGGAAAGCTAAAAGAAAACTCTACAACTTCTATGAAGAGCTTAAAAACCAGATCGGCCTCTAAAGGAGTCAAAAATTATCTCAAAGTATCTGTCAGATAAACGTCATCCTAAACAATAACAGAACTTCTAAACATCATAAGTCTCTACTCCATTGTCCAAAAAATGTCATACTTTATATCAATGGAAAGATAAAAAGACAATCTACAGCTTTCATGAAGACCCTAAGAATAAATTCTACCTCCATGAGGGTCAAAAACCCAAGCAAAACTTATGTCCCGAAATTGCCATCCTAGACAGCATACAACCTTCAAAAATTCATATCTTTCAATTCCCACATCCAAAAATGGCATACCATACATCTGCTATGAAATTCCTCTATAACTTTCGAGAAAGCTACTTGATCCAAAATTACCTATATCAGTCCAGAATTTGTCTCAAATCTAGCATACACAAAATCTACCCTTATGGGGATTTGCAAAAACATGCAAAGTAACTTTTGGAACAAGCATAGGCAAACACAAATGAAAACTAAATATCTTTCATTAACATCAAAATATAAGTTCTTACAAAGCTTTAGTAGGCATTTCTAGCCCCAATACATTAAAGTCTCAGAAATTCAAATTTCAAAGAAGCTACATGAACAGCAATTGTACTAGCTCACTTTCTCAATTATAAAGATGTCACCCACAACACATACAAGTTTACTCAAAAATCTCATAATCATCAAAAACCAAAATCAATTATTCACTCTTCATCAACTTACTACATTCACTACCTTAATCTTGTATATCATTTCAAATTCAAAAATTTTCCTTTTTCTTTGCACATGAATAAATCACCACCAATTCCTCATTTAATTTTATTTAATAATTCTAACTTTCAAGAAAAGTTCGGGGTCCAAAAATTTATGTCTAATACTTGTGCTAGTTCTTCTAATTAGCTCCCCAAGCTCCTCTTCAGTAGGCTACTTATCACTATCAATGAAACTTTCATAATCATTATAATCAATCTCCATTAGTTAGTGGCTATATGGAATTGAAACATCTAATGTATTTTATATTTCTTCATCTTTATTATCACTCCTCTTTTAGCTTCATTATTAGTGCACATCCCCATCATTACTACTCTCTTCTTTATTGATATCTGCATTAACTTCATTATGTATAATACAATCATCAAATCTCAAATCCTTATCATTACTTGTTATAACCAAAACTTTTAAAGCCATAATTGGATTATCAAGGTTGTGTGTAAAATGAACCTCAGTTGTCCCATGTATTTTTAAATGTTATTTAATCTAATGCAACTTTCTTTATATTCAATGAGCCTTAAGGACTCATGGAATCTAAAACCTAAAACTCTATACTAAGCCTTATCTTAAGACTCATTGAATCTAAAGATCGAAACTCTATAATAAACCTTAGCAACTTGTAAATATCCAAGTTCCTCCTTCCCTATCTCACAAATTTGTCTATAGCTAGCTAAGATTCACTTTATCAAAATAACTTGAAAATTTATTCTCAAAACTCAACTCGGAATTTTTTAAAAAAAGTATCCACCGTAATCTAATTTCAAGATTCCATATTTAGTCATTATGACCCTACAAAAGGCAAGTAGATAACTATGCAAATGGAAAATAAACAACAATTTATAAACAAACATATACAAACATGTATATAAGCTGCTTTGAGTAATGTTAACTAAGTAGAAAATAATGTCAATTGAGTAGAAAATACAAACAATGTATACTTTTTTTTGTAAGAGTTTAAGGAGTTTGCCTAACAGAAAGCTACTCCTAATAGTTATCATCTATCTAATCTATAAAATGATCATTAGGCACTTAAAATATAATGATGATCAAGTAACACAACATAAAAACTCATTCTGATAAAGATCAAATGATATATATTGCAATAATTCTTAGAGGAATACATAGATTTTTAGATATTTCATATGCATTTCATCTCATATAGAAGCTCATAATTAAAAAAAATGATTGTCAAAATCTATGGTAAAAGTTCATAGATTGTTTCTACACTAATCATGATAAGTGTGAATTACATCGTGTTTTAGGGCTTAGTTTGATATGTATTTAATGGTTAATTCAATCATTTAGTATGTGTTTAGGTTAGAATTGTATTAGTTTGTTAATTATTTATGTTTTATGGGTTAGTACAAGTCTTTGAGCTTAATTATTATATTTTTGAGGTACCTTGATGTGTTTGTTAGTGTTTTAGGGTCAACATCAAAGAACGGAGAAGTTTTGGAGACATTCAGGCTAAAACAACGGCCCACGATCGTGATAATAGGCCACGATCGTGACAGAAGCCTAGGACATGGCCTACGATCGTGACCTGCTTGCCATGATCGTGACAAAAGGCTCGGATGTGGCCTACGTCAGGCAGATGCGCAGATACTCAAAAACATCAAGTTTTGAGAGATTTTTTGGACCTTTTAGACCCTAGAAAAATCCTAGGGCTACTTAGAACACAAAATGTATTTAAAGAATAAGACAAAGAGGCAGAGGAGCTTTTTGCATCAACCACTTTTAAAGAAAAACTAGAGAAAATTATCGAGAGATAGAGCAAGAGAAGAAGGAAGAGGGAAGAGGAGAAGAAGTTGTCTTAACGTACTTCCTGGATAAGGAGTTTCTAGACGTGCTACCTCCTGTCATCCGTTCAATTTGTATTTCCTGCTATTTTGGTTTTATTATTGTATAGAATTGGAATAACAGTTGATGATAGGATTTTTGGATGTTGATGATGTTCTAAAGTCACCTTCAGGGTTTTATCTTTGATTTAATAAAATATGATTAGTTATGTGTTATTTGGATTTATTGCGATTTAATTATGGACATGCATAATTCGATAATAAACTGAGGGGTGAATCGAATGAAAAATAATTAAATTGGGTTAACGAGAGTTAAGTGATTTAATATAACAAGAATTAAATCAAATCAGTAAATTGTTCAAAGAGAGATATTGCATAGGTTTCCGATAGTTTTTTAGACAACTTCAGATCCAATTAGGGTTTTGGATAGGATGTTAATTAAGCAATTGCAACTTCCATAATCTGATTAGGGTTGATAATTTAGGGTTAATGGTTATAACTCAAGAGAGAGTAATCAACCTTAGGATCGTCTAGAACCAATAATCCAGTAATTCATAATCGATTAGGTTAGCATTAAAGATAGGTAAAATTTCCTTTCTCTCAATTGGTAATTCCTATAGGTTGATTCTTGAGTGTGTATTGCAACTGCTAAATTATTATCTTCGCGATTGATTCTTGAATTGATTTGCTTGATTGAATTGCATTCTTATTTTAGTTCCGTTACATTTTGAATTTTTGCGAATTGTTCAGGCCTTAGATTTTAGGATTATATTATCCCTCCTTGTGAGATTAACACCTTAGGTACTACGTGAATGACCCGTGTGCTTACAAATTATCGAGGTCAATTAATTAAAACTTACACACATCAATAACCATAATCACAAAGACCAAATGTGCTTAATGTCGAGCTGACTTTCCTATCTTATAATTGATTTAGAGATAGTAAAAGAATTAGTAAGGCAATGCATTCTGAATCATTGATATTTATTTATGGAAATGAAACAAATTTAATTGAATAACAATTTAAATCTACCCTAAACATGCTAATTTATGGTCATTAGCTTGACCTTGTATCATTGGAAATATAGTCAGGATCAATTATGAGCGACTTGCTTCCACCCTTTTCATTCAACATCAGTTTTGTAGCCTGTAAGTAAGCTAAAAATTGCAAATGATCATAAGGACAATATTGATAAAATTATGAAAACCAATTAAGCTCAGTAATTTCCTTTTTTCGAGTGAATTGTCAATAAAACAAGAATTAACAAAAGTCCCTGAATCTTCCATGGAATCCAGTAGTTTGCCCGGTAAGAGGGTGAGTTGTTGTTTTATTGGCTATTCCTGATTTTCCCTCATCTCCTCTTCTTCTTTACCTTCTTGAACATAGACTTTCATAGCTTCTTCAAACTTGATGTCCGTTGTCAACTGCTTCTTCGTCCTCCCGTTCCTTCAAAGATTCGAGCACATCAATTTTTCTGAATGAGTCGCCCTTCTCCAGATTCTTTAATACATCATTCATGTTGAATGTCACTTGGTCATCACTAATCCAAATGATAAGGTTCTCTTTATGGAAATCTACCCAAGTTTTTTTTTAATGTTCAAGCATGGTATGCCAAGATATAGGGAATGGGTTGTCATTCTTTTCTTCATCCTCTTGCTTCATCTTTTGGTCTTCTCCAAGATAGGGTTCAACTTGATTTCCTACTGGTTTTTCTTGCTCTTCCTCATTTCTAAGTTTGATAGCCTCATATTGTTCTCGTTGATGTAATTCTATATTGCTCAGAGAGTCTTCCGCACTTCTCTTCCAAAATTCATGGGTAAGTTGTCTCACTTGAATCTCCAGGTTGTGAATAGAAGCGGCATGATTTTTTGTTACTTGATCAAATTGCTCTTCCAATCTCTTCTGGGTCTCTTCCATATCTGTTAGCTTAACCATGATTTTGTCCAATTTGGAATCCCATGAACTAGACTAATCTTGCTGAAATCCTAATAGGTCTTGATGTCCCATGTGAGTACTTACATTGTTAGACCAATAGAAATCTGGGTGGTTCTGCCACTCCGAAGTGTACGTGTTCATATAAAGATGATGATTTTTCCAACTAAATTGGGGCTCATTAAAATTCGCAAGAGTCCTTTTCTCCTTATAATATATATCCTCCATGATCGTTCTTTACATCTCTTGATATTTAATTTTCTGGATTCTCCATCGTTACCTTTTGATGTCCAAATCAATGTGTTTGTGACTTTTCGCCCAAACTTCCTAAACTTTTTTTTCCATAAAAGATTATGAAAAAGCCTTAGATTATAAGAATTAAACTAATCTAAACCTCCCTGGCAACATCTTAAAAAACTTGATTGTTGGGCACCGTTTCCAGAACCCAAATTCGGATCATGAACGTGAGCTTAATCCTATGGAATTTCTTGAACCTCTTCGATTTATCTTCTTGGCTTTGATACCACACTACGAGGGGAACAATATAATCATACAACCATAACTGAACTGCGGAATATCATAAGACTCTCAAATCTTTCCTTCATCATACTCTTTAATACATTACTTACAACTAATCTTCATCATTCACATTTCGATACCCTCAAATAAAGAGTTTTACAAAACCATAATGGCCTTTCCAGCCACAATACAACATAAACCGAAATCTCAAATTTCAAAAGTTACAAGAACTACAAAATAACAATTTAAACAATTCCCTTATTGCTCTCGATCACTTGATCTTCTAGCTATAACCTAAGGATGAGGACATGAAGGGGGTGAGCTTAAAAGCTCGTGGGAAACAGTTTATAATAAAAAGATAAGCAGAGACCTTGAAAATATTTTACTTGTCATAGAAAAATATCTTATTGAATCGTAAAATACTTGTTTTTCAAAAGTCTATCGTGTAGTCAAGATTCACAACTTACAAAACATGAATGCATCAAACTTGATCAAACATATCATAAACACATAAGCACATCATAATGGTCTGGAAGGTCCATAAACAGAACGTACTACACATTTCTGTGTAGCTGTGAACAGAACGTACTATCGCAATCCCATTTAATGGTCTTGCGTAGCCGTGAACTTATGGGAGTCCATGAAGGAGCTCCATGCCACTAGCGGGCAAGCGGGAGAAGCCTTTAGTCAAAGTGCACTTGACAACAGAATGGACCAAACCAAATCCATATAACATGTATATTTCGAAATCTTGTAAACTCATTGCCCAAAATGGCACATTTTCTTGATAGCTTACTTTTTCATATACTTAACGTATATCTTGAAAACCATTCTTGAAAACATGATTTAATAAACATGCATCTTTTTCAAAAGAATCATTTGTAAAGACTTTTCATCAATCATCACACAATTCATGATGCAAACATATAACAGATTTCACAAATCATTCATGAGCAGTAATGCAACACTTGTGATGCAAATGAAATCAGAAAACTTCTTTGATTTAAAGAAAACAGTAGTGGCTTATTGATTCTATTATAAACATGTGCCCACCTTGATTTCCTTGCTTATAGACTTGCTCAAAATGCCTCTTCTCTTGTTCCTCTTGTCCCTCTTGATTCCTTTATACAATAACAAAAATCCCACTCAATAGGGTTTTCAACTTCATTCTTTCACCAAATGAAGAGATCTTTAGCTCAAAAGAAAGCTCTTCTCTTCCTCTACTTGTTTCCTTTCTTGAACAACTTCAAAATCTCTCTTGAAGGCTAAGAAAATTAAAACCTTAACTTGTTTTCTCTTCTTTCTCTCTTTCATTCTTTTTCATGTCTCTTTCTCTTATCTCTTTTCTCATCCACGCATTTTGCTTCTCTAGAATCTTCTCATTCACGTTTTCTGCTTCATTTATAAGCAAGACAACACTTCTTCTTCCAATTATGCCCTTAATGAGTCCAAAAAGTCCATTGCATCCATCCTTATAGGCTTATGTTCTTTTAACCTTAAGTATCTTGCCAAAAATACCCTTGAACATTCCGACATAACAATTTCTTCTAGAAAAATTTTCCCCATTGTCTTAAGTTTCTAATGCCACCAAAATCATTCCATTTGGTTCAGTGATTCAAAAGGTATACTTCAACCATTTTCGGACTGCTCTTGTCCATAACAGTATACTATGTACAACTTCTATCTAAAATTAAAACATCTTAGGGACTGAATTAGAACTTACTTCCTTCAGAAACTTTGTAGCTCTATGTCTCTAGTTTACCAAAAATCAAAAATAATCTCATTTGTACCTCTATAGATCCAGAAAACATCAAAATACTGAAGTATGTTCAGTAGAATAACACCAATTCATAATACTTAAGAGCACACTCACTGTACCCATCCCTCCTTTTTCACTCAATCTTTATAATTTGATTCAGGTGGGTATGATTCTTAGTAGAGATATAGAGAAATGTCTTACGAGTCCAATGGTTCAAGAATCAGATCATTTGGAGGTCTAGTGAAGAAGTTATGGTCAAAAGAATCCAACATGTTCATATCTTTACTCACATTGTACATGCCTTGGCGTAAATGCCATAACTCTCACTACAAGTGTCGGATTGACTTTGTTTTTAGACTATTGGAAAGAGGACTTCAAGATATACAACTTTCATGAAGACCTCGAAGGTTAATTCTATCTCTTGACTTTTGTATCGTCTCACTTTTTCTTCGTCTTACTTTGCTTCGTCTTACTTTCACTTCGTCTTACTTTGGTATCGTCTTACTTTCACTTCGTCTTACTTTTGTATCATCTTACTTTCACTTCGTCTTACTTTCACTTCATCTTACTTTTGCTTCTTAAGACTTCTTCTTACTTCTAACGTCTTAAAACTTCGTCTTACTTTTTCGTCTTAAAACTTCGTGTTACTTTTTCGTCTTACTTTTCCTTCCAGAACATCGCCACTTATAAAGATCATAATTTTTACTCAGATGTCCAAAATTTTCATACTATATACCGTTGGAAAGATAAAAGAAAGATCTACAACTTTCCAGAAGGCAACTTTGCCAAAACCTATTTATATCAATCCCAAATTTGCCCCTAAAGTCCAAAGACCAATTTTCCATTCATACACCAATGTGCTGCACCCAATTCTTAACTTCATGACAAATTTTGAGACTCTTAAAGACAAAATTGAAATTAGATGTCTTCATACAAAATTTAGCCATATATATCTAGTTTAATCCAAATTAAGAATCATCTCATTTGGACAACTAGAGAAAACGTTGTGGCTAAAAGTCTAAAGCATACTCAGCGAACATTTTCCAAATCAACTCTTTATTTCAAAATCTTTCCTTACACATCTCATACCAAGATTACCTTTTCTACTTCATTTATTCCTCATTCTCAACTTCATTTCAAATCAATGTCATCCATAAAGAAAATTTTAATCCATGACTCATAAACATCAAATCAAAATATACATATATGTACATATTCTTCATCAATTTACTACACAAATTCAACTTCATTTTTCTGCTAACTTTCACCTTAATTCTTTCTATTTCAAAATCTCTTATCCACCAAAAACCCCATAGCAAATCATGAATCTATCCACTTTTATCATTCACTACTTTACTCTTGTCTATCATTTCTTGGTTCAAGAACTTTCCTTCATTTGTTCTTGACTCGTGACTAATCACCAAAATTCCTTATTCAATAGTTCTAATCTTTTAAGAAAAGTTTGGGGTCTAACATTGATCATGTCATTCAAGCTTTAAAATTTATAAGACCTCAAATATTGCAAGCGCACGGGTCACGAATGTAGTATAAGAGGTGTCGATCCCACGAGGAGGGGACTAATCTAATCCTAAAATCTACAGCTGAAAAGATATGAAACTTAAAATAAACAATGCAACGAAAAGTAATCACAATAATTAAATTCAACCACTTAAATCAGAAGTTAAACATGAAAGTATTAACAAGTGAGCAATATGCAATCACAATAGAAATCAACCTAAGGAATTTACCAATTTATGAGAAAGGGGATTTTACTTATCATTAGTGCTAACCTAATTGATTATGTGTCAATGGAGTGTCAGTTCTAGGCTATCCTAAGGCTGATTACTCTCTCTTGAGTTATAACCATTAAACCCTAAATTATAAACCCTAATCAAATTATAGAATTTGCAATCTCTCAATTTACAAATTATCCAAAACCCTAATTAGGTCTGAAGCACTATAATAAACGATCGGAACATCACACGAGATCTCTCTCTCCATAATTACCAATATGATTTGTCACAGTTTCTATTAAATTGCCTAACTCTTATTAATCTGATTTAATCATTTTTCGTTCAGTTCACCCCTCTTAGTTTCTTACCGAATTATAAAAGAATTCAATCAAATCACAACTGTCATCCAATAAACACAATCGACTAAATTATCATTAAATCAAAATAAAATCCTGAAGGAGAGTTAGAACTCATCAACATTCTACCATCTACCATCATACCATCCATCATAACTTTATAATGTTTTGGGACATGCCTCTATAAAATTTGAGATGAAAGAAATGTTAGATGTCATAAGGGTGTGGAAAAATAAACTACTCAGCTAATAAATGAAACTGTTTAGTGGTCAAGGGAACAAATAATGATAAATACAAATGCTAAAAATTACAAAAGATAGTTAGCACTCTTATGGGGAATTTGATAGCAGCTATTCAACTAGGAGTCACCAAATATAAGTAATCATGAAGGCATCGATGGACTCTACTATGTCCAATACACGCATGTAAATCATTTGAAGGTAACAAACTGAAAGGTACTTACAAGAGAGGTTGATCATGAAGCAAGATCTCTATAAATTGAATGTTGAACCATCCACATGTGAGACCTATAGAAAATAAAGAAAAGAATTAGAACTGGCTGACGTACTGAATAATGAGAACTGAAGACTGCTTCTATCTTACAATAATGGGATAGTGCTCTTGATAGATATAGATACTAAAACCTCAACACTAAAGTTTCTTGCTACAGAAGTCTAGGATACATAGGGTACTAGAGTTGAGTGCATAAGTGCTTCTAGTACAATGCTGTAAAATGTGTAAATTGATTATTGAACCATGCATGTGTCAAACCTGCAAAAAACAAAGAGAAGAATTAAAACTAGTCTATTGAATAATGAGAGCTAAAGATTGCTTTGGTCTTGCAACAATTGGATAGTGCTCTTGATAGATACGGATACTAAACTCAACACTAGGCATTCATGCAATGGAATTCTAGTCCTGGTTGTGTTCTTCAAGATCCAAAAATCAAAATAGTTCATAGTACGAAGGTTCCTATCTACAAAAAACATATGCAAAAAGACTGATATAAAAAAACACGTGATTCTGTACCCATCTACAAAACTCATTTTTAAAAGCTTGTACCCATAAAAAAACTTGAGAAAAATAGAACATTCATAAACAAACAAAAAAATGAGTTGATATTGAGACCCACCTGCGTTTTTCTCCCAAAAACCTCTACTTTGCCTTCTCATAGTAGAAGACAACAATGATGGTTTTTGGTAGGGCGATAACAAATTAATCGATAGGGTCCATCTCCAAAAAGCCTCTACTTGGCAAATAAGTGAGCTAATAATGAGATTGATAAGAGGATGATGATTAATGAGGGATGTATGACTTCATAGGTAGACATAATAAAGAAAATTTCTAGAAAATTTGAGATTGAACACTAGGAGAAAGGGGAAACTTTATCCATTTTGTCAGTATAATCAAAAGTTTATATATATATATATATATATATATATATATACGAACAACACTTTAATTGTTACTTATAAATATAGATAACAATAGTTCAATTTGTTGCATATATAAAATTTTAAAGCAATAATCTTTTGATTTTGTTCTCTTTTTTAATATAAGACAACAGTTTATTATTATCGTTGCATCTTAATATTATTAAATAATGTAGATATTGATAAAAAGGATTGTATAATTTAAGAAAATTGTTTCCTAAGATCAATGGTAATCCTGATTATTGCTGATATATTGATGGTATTATAATGGTATAATTTTCAATAATAACATTATTATAATAATTGACATACCAAATAGATTTAATGCTTCCATCTGCTATTCTTATTTGTAAAGGTTTATTTAATTTTTTTTCAATTATTTAATAATGTTTTTGAAGCTATACAAATAGTAGCTGCTATATCTATATAAGCATTAAGTTTCATTATATTACTTTTAAGAAACACATTATAAAATCGTTACAAATATATTGTTGCCTAAAGTTCTTTGTGTTGTAGTGCTTATATATAGCCCTCTAAATCTTTCTTTTATGAATAAGGAAGTCTTCTTTGCTTCTCATATTAACATGCGACATAAGTTGGAAGCTCATTTTCCAATTCAATTAATCCTTCCATTAAAATGATCTTTTGTATGAAGAGGAAGGAAACATGATGAAAATGCCCCTATCTTCTATACCAAAGTAACATATTGCTTTCCTATATGTGTACTACAACTTTCTCTACTTCTAGTAGTTTCAAAGAGAAACTTTTACCTCTGATATATGATCCATTCCAAATTTTAACTTTGAAAAATCCAAAAACCAACATTTTTATAAAGCTATAGGTGGAAAAATCTAATGCCAAAAATAGTTACGTCTTTTGTGATAGATCAACAACAACTTTAGCTTCTTCTTATAGTTGTTGATTATTACATATTCTCTCTATTTTCCTTTTCTAACCATATTTTTTATAAGTTACATCCATTCTCTGTAGCATCTTTTTTGGGATGATTAGTTGTTTTGCAGTAATGATATGGTGGGTAGGTTTAGCAGTGTAATTATTGTTTTTATTGTTGCTATTACTTGAACTCGATCCTAATTTCCTATTGTAATTTTTCTTCATATTTTTGCATCCATAGTTTTTATTTTAAGACTTTGCTTGAAAAGTCCCCTCCATTGATCCTTCTTATCTCATAGATCCCCTTTGTTCTTATACATGTACCATTATTGGATTGTTCAGCAAATGAAGAACTTCATATTCATCTCCAACATCAGTAGCATCAAAATGGGCTTCAATTTTGATAGCCTATACTTGATAATTTATTCCATTAAACACTAAAGGTGCCATAAAGACGAAAGAAGTTTCTAAGTGCCATAATGACGAAAGAAGTTTCTAAGTCCTTTTGGATTTGTTTATAGGTTTTATATTTTTTGTAAGAAAAGTGGTGAGTGTTTAAGAAAAGATTTTAGATGCTCTTATTTTCACAGATGCCTTAAAGTCTAACTATAATACCAATTATCTATTTGCTTTAAAACAAAAAAAAAACACATATTTAACATAAACAACCTAATTTATGAAATGTATTAATATTCATTTCATTCAATAATAAAACATCAATTTATCGATCAAAATTGTAAGTTATGATGAACATAAAATGGAGAATAATATGGTACTTAAAACCATGACTAATAGAAACCTATAATAAACTAAAGAAACTAAAAATAACAATAATCCTAAAAATCAGGTTTAATTTGTTGTTTTATTAACATATTTATAACTACATCTAATAGCTATTGAGACATTTAATTTAGACAAAGAAAAGACAATAAAAGGGGATTGTAAGAAACGTATGAAGGAAGGTACAAACTAGTTAGAGAAACTAGTAGGAGAGAGGAAAGTGGTGGGAAAAATAGAAAACAAAATAGCAAAGAAGAGTGAGGAAGGAGAGAAGCATGAATAGAGAGAGAAAGCCATTTTATAACAACCAAGAGAGAGAGAAAATGAAAAAAATAATCACAAAATAACATAAAATAGAAAAGAATAATAAAGAAGAAAGTGATAAGAGAAAGAGGTAGAGAGTAAACTGTGAGAAAGGATGATGGGAGAGAAAAATAAGGAGAACGATCAAAGATGTGTAATAGTTGGAAAAAAACTAGGGAAAACAATTGGAAATGGAGTAAAAGATAAAGAGAGAACAAATAGAAAAAAAAGGGATATAGTGAAAGTATGGAACAGAAAAAAGGGGAAGAATTTAATAAAAGATAAACTATTTTATGATGGTCCTTATCCAATATCTTTAATGTGACTATAAAAAAAATTACATCATCATCATTATTAAGACATTTTTCTAAGATGGTTAAAGATGTTCATATGTTATATTTAAGTACTTGTTGTTTTCAAAACAAAATAACAACAAATAAAGAGTTTGAAACAGTGGCTGAAAATTTTTGAAATAAGTTCTTTAACGATGGATAAGCAAACATAGTTAGTAAGTGATTTTCTTTAATGATTAGTGATGTAAGTATCGATCCTATCTTATTATCTACATTTAAAATCAAGCATATTAGAGCATGATTTTACTTACATTGTGATAAATATGAGTTTTACCCATTAATTTAAAATAAATATTCTTACTTTATTCTTATTTGATCTAATCTTGAATATGGCTTAACATTATAATCTATATCCATGAACAACATAATTAGAGGCTTAATAGGCCACATACAAAGAATGGGTCAAAGTGAGAAAGGTATTTAATCAAGTTAGATTAATTGTAAATTTTGAAAAAAATAATTAATATGATATATTTAACAAATAAGGCTCAATAAAAGATATGCAATCTTATTTAGGCCCAATAGGTATTTAATTGGAATTAACTATAATTCTAATTAAAATTTAATTAAAATTATAATTTTATTTCAATTAAAATACTAAAAGGTCTAAAACCTATAATAAATTGGCTTAATCTCTAAAAGAGCTATCATTTCTTATCTAGCCCTCTCTATAATAGATATAGAGTACTCTCAACATCTTATATGAATATTATTAAAGGTCATATACGTGTGTGACTACGGTGGTTAAGATGAGACAATTTTAGATATGGTTTAAGAGAAACGGCAAGAAAAAGGTCAAGCTTCATAACAAGTTACGAATTGTAGTTCATGCTTTATTATGTTTCATGTGTTAATTATGTTATATAATTTAAGTGATCTTGGCTTTCAGAAAATGATTTGGTAAAGATTAGAATATCTTACTTATAAAATTTTTTAAAAAGAGTTTTTCTAAATTATAATAAGTAAGAAGTATAATTTAATGAAAATTATTTTTAGCTATATTTTATTAAAGGAGTCAAGATAATTAGAAAATGTTTCCAATTTGAATTTGAAATTTATTTTTAATCTAATTATAATTCATTTAGGAATCAATATTTTACTCTAATTTAATTATCTAAAGAGTTAGAAATATTATTTTAGATTATGAAGGTCAATAAATCAAATGAGGATTGATGTTTTATGTATGTAAATTGATTATGTTAACGTAAATTGCATGATTTAATTTTACATGTTTGATATATTATATGAGGATACTAAATTTCATGTTTATATGTATGACATTTTACATGCAATTCTGTGTTTGCCAACTGAAATTAAATTAATTGTTAAAATATTAAGTATATGTTTAAAACATGATTGTTGCCCTTCTACTTTTATAAGAATCAACCAAAGTTTTCTTTATTGTTAAGCTTATTAAGCAAATTCAATATCACTTTAACACGAATATGTTTAGCCTTAAAATAATGGATCCTCCTTAACTAAATTTGTGTGAATTTGATGAGTAAACTTATGATCTCAGGAATTTAAAGATAGGGTTAGGAATATCATACAAGATATGTTTTAGTAAAAGTTATCACATAATTGATATATGAGTCATATGAAATGTATCTACCTTATTTAATTTTAATTAGTTTGTTAAGCAAACTTAAGATCAATTAAATTTTAATAGGATCCTAGCTTAAAAAAGAGATTTGAGTAATCTTTTTGAATAGTAGTGAGGGATATTATTTTGAATCAAATAATAGAACCAAATGAATGAAGTCCTTATCTTTTCTTATTGTCACAATATATAACCAATTACCTGCTTTTCTTAAATTTATATTTTTCTCTAAATAGAAATTACTTTTTAGTATAGTTGATACTAAGTGTTAGTAAACTAAAATTTTTGGACATAGGTTAAGTTTGAGAAGAGTTCTCGAAATCAGATAGAAATGTTGTATGTCTATTATGCAAATTTTTTGTTAATCCCATTTTAGGATTTGGTGACAAAGTTTTAGAGATATTTCAATATCATATAAATGACAAAATGTACCGATATTTTGAGTTGAGCAATGTCTCATAAACTTTAATGGCAACATATAAGATGGATGTTAATACCGTGATAACAAAATACAAATAGTTGCATAGAGTAGAGTTAATAACAAAATACAAATCTTAAAATTATTTCACTCAATTTAGCCTTATAAAAGCATAAAATGGACTACAATTAAAGGCATTTTCTATATTATGTTAATAGTTGTCATTAAGAAAATTTAATTACATGAATTTTCTTTTCAATATGTGATATGATGGAGATCATATATGTTACTAATTTATGTTATTGAGTATTTAATACTAAATTTGGATTTTACATTATTACAATATTCAAGGCATGATAAGAAATATATTGTTGAGTAAAAGCATTTGATCCAATTTTATACAAATAATTTGTATGTGTTAGATCAAGGGAGAGTTATACTTAAGTGGTAAGAATATAAAGTTAGATAACTAAGACTATCCTTTTATTTCATATCGATTACATCAAAATAATGAGAATTATAAACGCACATTATAGTATCCTTTTGATTATGAATTATATAAAACTTGTAAGAATTTTTAGGTTGAAGAATAACCAAATCAACCTTTAGTGAAAGGATGATGATGGTATTAAATTGCTAAATTTTATAAATATGATGTATTGGATGTAATAACAATTCATAAAATGATAATACTTATATTTCATTAGATTTACCAATGACTTTATGTGATATAATCAAATGTATTAAGCAAAATATTGATTTAAATTTTGAAAAGTTAAAATTATTTAACTCTAAGTAAAATTTAACAATGAGAATGTTGAAGCATATCGATAAGATTGATATCAAGAGATTTAAATTTTGTTGGTTATCTATAGGAAATTAGATTCTCTAGTGAATACCTCTATAACTAAATTCTATAATGGTATAGATTTATATAAAGGGAAAAATATAATATGAGTTATTGTATACTTTAATATTTATTTCTTCTATAGCTAAGCCTAGTACAACTACTTGCCTTTGAAAGTTCCAATTAAATCAATTAGTATTGTCTCATATATGAAATATTAAGATTTTGAAAGAGTCCAAGTTAATGATTCTAGATGATGCTTATTTAAAGTATATGTTATCTAATAAGTTTAGAACTACGTAGGATAATTGTTGGACCCCGAAAATTTTCTTGATGAATTAAGCATGATTTAAATAAATTATGAGGTTTGATGGATTCATTTGTGGGAGTTAATTATTTATGTCAAGGTTAGTAGGATTTGTATGGCATAGATTAATTTAATTGAAGCATTAATGTTATAAGAATGAATGAAGGGCATTTTAGGCATGTCACTTAAGCATATAAGGCTATAAGGTTTAATGGAAGGGCAAAATGGACATTTGATGATTAGTAAGGGTATAAAAAGAAGAAGTTATTGTTTGGCTTGAAAAGGAAGAAGAGATCGTGGAGGAAGAAAGAAGAGAAAAGAAGAGGAATGCTAGGGTTTTGGAAATTCTTGAAGAATTTGACGAATTGTGGAGCTAAACAAGTAAGTATGAGCTTTAACCCTTCTTGATTGTTGGATGAACCATGTTTAAGGATAATTAGAAGTGAAAATGAAGTTGATTGTGTGTAGGAGTTGTTGATGAATGGAGTATGAAAATGGTTTAATCTTATAGGGTTAATGATCAAGGATAGATTTTGATATTTTTGTTAATAATTTTGGGTTAGAATGAGCTTAGAAATGAAGTAAAAATGATGTTTTAAGGTTAAGATGGGTTGTATTTCAAAGATAGGAAGTATATGGATGAAGAGTGTTGGAAAAATCAGGTTTCGGGAGGTTTCTGGTGTCGCACGTCGCGACTTGCAGTTGCGCACGTCGCGACATGCTCTAGCTTTCACGTCGCGACGTGCTCCAGCTTCTCGTCGCGGCGAGCTTCATTTTCTAGCACTGATATGCTTTAGTATTTTGGACATAACGTTTGTTGTAGATGTCCAAATGAGGTGATTTTTGATTCGTTGTAAACTAGAGACATAGGGCTACAAGTTTTATGAAGA
>JAOQMQ010000003.1:11243327-11258359 GCA_027563845.1 Erythroxylum subrotundum
TATTTTTTATTTGTTATGAATCCAATAATGGTGACTTCATAGTAAATTGAATTTAAGGTTAAGATATTATGTAATAACAAAAATATGGTAAAATAAACTTCTTCATGCTGAATGTTTCCTCGAAAAACATATCTCATTGGCATTAAATAATATGTAAGAAATTGGGTCGTGTTTTATTCAGTTATAAAAATGTTTTAAAAATCGGGCCGAAAATTAAATTGATAAGATAAGAAGTTAAAGGTTTAACTAGTATTAGATCGTCCTGAATCTAGTTAAAGATTGAATAAAATTAAAGAATTTAAAATATGATTGAAAAAGTCTTATTTTAAATTTTAATTAAACTATTAAATAAAAATTAATTAGTTTATAAAAATCAACTGATTAATTAATAAATTTATCAATTTTTAACAACAAAGGTTATTAAAGTAAATTGATAATGAAAATTGAAAATTGAACAAGAAAAATTGATCAGCTCAAGATTTCTTTATTCCAAGTTAGGAAAAAAAAATAGAAATCTAAATTGTAACATTTTTAACATTATTTTGAATACGCATTGCATAAATACAACAAGCACGTATAATTGCTACAAACGTGCTAATTTAGACTCGATATAAATTGATATTTTGCGTGTAAGCGGCAAATATTCAAATGGAAATACAAAATCTATGGAAATTTATCACTACCCATTTCTACAAAAATCTCAGAAGATAAAAATTGCACAGTTCGACTTTGATTTTATGCAACATTGGCAAACCTCGGGCTACAGTTAAATAACCTTTTTGCCACAAAATAAGAAGCCTAGACTAACTAATTAAAGAGTCGTTTAAATTCATTCCTATTTTTTATTTTCTATTTAGTTTTTTAGATTTTATTTTTAAAAAAATAAGAATTAGAAAAAACGTTAATGTAATATATTTTTATTAACGATAATAATTATATATTAGATAAAATTTGAAAATAAAATATTTGTATAAATTAATTAAATAAATAGTTTTAATCTCTTATATAATATTTAATAATATGTAGCACTAAAATTTTTATATTTATTAAAATAAATAATGAAATATTATTTATAAATTAATATATATTCTAATTTTTTAAATTATTAAAGTAATTTCATTTAAAATTTATATATTTGAAAGATATTTGAAATTTAAAATATATTTATTGAGCAGTTATTGAATTAAATTTAAATTCAATTCAATTGTTTATAGTTCTTATTCATTATTAATGTAAAATAACTAAACAATATATATTTATTTTAAAATAAAAAATATGAAAAACAAAAAAACAAAAACTATTTTTGATGATTGTCATAAGTTATTAAAATGAAAAATAGAAATAAAAAAATTCAATAAACATGTTTGAAATTAAAATAGAAATAAACACTCCTTAAATTTTTCATATCAATCCAGTCTTATTCTTTGCCGTGATTGTGCTTTAATTAATACTTAAGAAATAAGCCCATATATTAATGTGAAAAAAAGACTACTAATAACTTATATGAATCATCACCCCCATTATAATCTAATTTTATTATATGTACTATTGAAGTAAAAGCCGGCACTGACGGACGTTCTCCCATGTGTACTCTTTTCTTATTGTTAACTGAATCTAAAGGCGGCCGTACCGTATAATTTATGTTTTCCTTTCAGTTTCCATGTAGTCTAAAAGAAAAGGAAAGTGGAACATTACCGGCCAGCAACGAGAGCTTCCCACGTGCACCGACACGTGGCTCGATTTACAAGATCAATGTCTTCGCAATTCAGTGGACGCGCACATACCAAAAAATCTTTCCCTGACACGTGCGAGTGCGTGTACTTTTGCAGGATCGATGCACCACGTGCGCCGCACGAACCCCACCTCTGATCCTCAACGACGGCGTCCTGCCATAGCCATACACGTAAAGGACCACTACGGTCCAAAATTGCCTCCACTTGAGACAAAGCACACACGTTGATAAGTTCCAACTACTCTGCCAGGCAAAACAATACTACAGTCAGACGTCGTCAGATTAGTATTGCAATTGGCTTAAAACGACGTATCACATGGTCGAGTCTTCCTTGTGTTTATTACAAAGTTTTATGTATAGAGTAAAATAACAGATGAAATAACAAATATAAATCGTAAAATAAAAACTTTGAATCCAACGAGCATCTTGATTTTTTTTTTTAATCTTCAGGAGGAAGGGACAGAGCTAGTGGATAAAAAGGAGAAAGTCATTCATATTTGACAAGCACATGTATCTTATTTTATTGCTGTGCTTAGTGCTAACTAATAAATAAAAATTGAAACACTTAGTTTTAGCCTTAGGAGAAAAGAAAACACCTTAATTTTAATTAAAGAAACTCCAAAACTTTCGTTGGTCAAATCAAAACTCAATATCACGTGGCAACGTGACATTGCGTTCTATTTAAAATATATAAATTCTAAATCCTAAGTCAGCTATAATTAAGATTCTTTTTCAAATATATAAATCAAAAGTTAAAAAAGAATATTAATAACATTTATTTGAAAATTTCCAATCACAAAGAATTACCATTAATCATAATTAATAAGTATGTGGTCTAGATAAAAATAGCGGGGTTGGGTTGGAATGAGGATAATGATACATATGCTAAACTAATCCCTTCAACAGGTCGTAACACAGCTGGATAGTCAACTATCCCCAACTTCTCGAAGACCATGTAACCCTTGTTGAAAATTCCTCAAATTATGGTCCGCAGAGGGCAAATTGGGAAGTTAAAAGCCCTTCATTTGAACAGCCTAAGCTTCCAGATATTGCTGCCGTTGGGACCAATCCATATTAATCCAAATAAGGTCAAATGTGAATTATCAATGATTTTTGCCGTTTTGACTCGTTGTGTTGTTGACCCAATCCCGTTTTATTCGTTTTCCTTTTGGGTTGTTGTTAACATCATATAATTCATCCCACAAGGACTTGCGAAATTAAAAATATTTTATTTTTCATCTCTTGAATCATATTTTTAAGATAACGGAGAGAGACAAAAGACGGAAAAGGGGCGGCAGGATAATGTGCGCGGTAATTAGGCAAATACTTTCATCTCTCTTAAATTAATTATTATAACAAAATTGAAATATGTTATATGTGCTTGGCATGAAAATGGAAGTAAAGAAAAGTACGTAACCCAAACGAAAGTGCAAGCACAAGAGCAGGCGTGACTGACCAGTGATTTGTCTTCGTGCCTTCCCAGTTCCTACACAACAATACTCACGTTTTTGCCATGTTTGAATTCTAAAGTCAATTATGTCAGGGAATTAGTTTTACTTTTTTTTTTTTTTTTTTGAATGGGGAATTAGTTTTGCTTTGCATTTACACTAAATGAGGTAATTCTTTTATTAACTTCATTTTTATTATCAGGATAATGTCAATAACTGAAATTTATATAATTTGATGATGATTACAGTGTTATTCATTATTTCCAACTTTCTGTTTCTTGAAATAATAGGTACGTACTTCAAAGTAATATTTGGGTCGGGGTCAAACTATACGATTAAGAAAGAAACGTCTGCGACCTTACTTCCTTCACCGGATGGTCAATGCACACTAGCCTCAAAACTAATTAAACATTAAACCCAGAAAAAACATACGCAATACGTTTATAGCTTATTAAGCTCATAGATTAACGAGGAAAAATATATTAACTGCAATTAAAACCCAAAAAAAAAAAAGAAAAAACTGGTCTGGGTATGGAACGCGTCCTGAGTTTAATGAAGCAGACAACAAACTTACAAAAGATAAAAACATTTTTTTCCCAAATAGGAAATATCAAAATAATCGCATAATATGTGATTTGATTTGACTAGTCAAATTGGAACGTAAAATCATTCTTAATGCACCAATCCAATTCAAAGACCCCACCAATCGGTCGTAACCACCGTCGCTGGTCCGCCGATTGCACGCCCATAAATTTTGCGAAATTGACTTATAGTGAACTTACATATTTTACTGTCTTACATACGTGGCGGAAACGGAACCCCCTGTGTCCCTCGTCGTCTCTCTTCAAAAAGGAGGGGAACTGCTTGCTTTTACCCTTGTCCCCTCGATCAACACGTGTCTTCACCGGCAATCATCGGTTACCGGCGTCAAAACTTATTAGAAGCTTCTTCTTTTTTTTGAGAATCACTTCACTGTATAAAAATTAAAAAAAGAAAAAGTCAACTCTACTCCTTTTTTCGTAAATTGTATTTTCAAGTAAAATTATTTAATTTATACTTAAATTTCACCTAGTTGTATGTCTATAATAAAATAAATACTATTGTGAAAATAAAATTAAAATAATTAAATATTAAACTATTTTAAAATTATGCTAAAATTTAGCATTTTCTTTAAGTGATATAAATAACATTTTTATGGACATTAAATTATATATTTCTCTTCATTTGTTTCTTAACACTGACCTCGACAAATATAACTTTATTAACAATAATTTCTACCATAACAATATAAATGTTAAGGATGTTTATGATTAATTTGTTCTTTATCATTAATGTATCATTTACGTTCATTAATTTTGTTTTGAATTTTTTTCAAATTTGAGTCTAAAATTCAGTTTTAGAAAGTATGATGTGACGCAATATTTAGAAATTTCCAACAATACATAATTTTATTTCCAAAGCTCAGTGACGCAACTACATTTGATGGCTAAGGAAAAAGAGAGAATAATTTTTCAAGGCCTTTTGTGTTCCTACAGTCGCAGCCAGTAACCGGTCTTAAAAACGGCGAAAGAAAGTAGCAAAATTTTTAAGGGACCCACACGCAACTTCCTCCTCCTCCTCCCTCCTTAAAAACGAGAACAAAACGACAAAAGTGACACGTTGAAAATTTAACAAAAAATATTTATTTATTGGGTGTTTAAATGTTAATTAGAAGAAGTTAATTAATCATAGGGTGATAACAATAAGAGAGATAGCGAGAGACAGGGAGCGAGAGAAAGCAAGGGGACCTCTAGAAAGACCAAAGCCCCAAAGCTTCGCTCTGATTTGCAGAGAGAATCCAAAGGACCAGAGGTAGTTGATAACTAAGAACTGCGAAGAACACACACACAAACATACATATATATATATTTAGAGAGAGAAAGAGATAACACTGTTTCCATAGACTTTTAGTCCCTTCTCTTCTTATCCAATCCGTAAGTCTCTAATCCCCCTCTCTATCTCTTGCATTATAATTCTTTCCTCCCAATTTCTCTTTTGTTTGTGAGCAGATCTTAATTCTGTTCTTGGGGTATTTTTTTTTGAAGGTGCTCGATTTTTCTTTTTTCTGGGCTTCTACTTTATATTGGTTTTTGGAGATCTGCTGCGTTTACTCGCAACTTCCCTCAATCTGAATTATCGTTTTAACTCTGTTTTCCTTTTTTCATTTTGGGTTTTTTTGTTTTCTTTAAACTAGTTTTTGTCACAGTGAGTTTTGTCCATCTCCGGCTAGAGAAAAGAGAACAGCGAATTTGATTTGAGGATTAATATTCTCTCGATTGTTTGTTTCATCGGATTCAGATCATCCAAGTGTTTCTAAATTGTATCGAAAAAGAACATTTTTCATTTCTCCACTTCGGAACAAACTTCTGAAATTGTATTTTCAGCTTCTTCGTTCCTTTTCTTGTTCATTCTCTAGATTTGTTGCAAACAGCTTCAAATTTTATCATTTGGGGTTTCTGGGTTCCATTTGTTTATCGGAATTAATCTTCTTCAGCATACAAAAAGTTAAATTCCTGTTCTTTGTCTTGGAGAAAAACTAGAAAGTCAGTCCACTTTATAGGAAACTTACGTTAAATTCGCTCCATCTAGGGTCTCTCTTGTTTTTGGTTTTTTGTTTCCCTATTTTCGCTGTTCGTGGTGCGGTGTCAGTGCTTGGTTTTGTCCGTTTTGTTTCGCTCTGAATACAAATGCAAAAAGCTGGATTGGGCTGGTTGTTTAATTCCTTTTACCTGGCGAAATTACAGAGACATGTTGGAGGGTCGATCCTGTGACTCGTGTCTGGTCTCGAGGGTGTTTGGTAAGTCCTGCCAGCCTGAATCTCAGTGGCTTTTGATGTCTTATCAGCTCAACGGCAAGCATCCATTAGACAACTCCGAGGATGGTTACCGAGAGAGTAAATCCCAAAAGCTGTCGGATTCTCGTGAAGCCATTCGCGAGCAATTCGATAATGATCAAGCGGGGCATTCATCTGATTCTGATCCCCTGATTGATGCTATTGGGAGAGACATGTCAATTAACTGTCTCATTCGATGCTCACGTTCTGATTATGGTTCCATAGCATCGCTGAATAGGAGTTTCAGGTCGTTAGTTAGAAACGGTGAGATATATAAACTGAGGAGGCAGCGTGGTGTCACCGAACACTGGGTGTATTTCTCATGCGAACTGCTTGAATGGGAGGCCTTTGATCCCATTAGCCGCAGGTGGATGCATTTGCCAAGGATGACTTCAAATGAATGTTTCATGTGTTCAGATAAGGAGTCCTTGGCTGTGGGCACTGAGCTTCTCGTATTTGGGAAGGAAGTGATGTCCCATGTTATATATAGGTATAGCATTTTGACTAATTCTTGGTCTTCTGGGAGAAGGATGAATGCCCCCAGATGTTTGTTCGGATCTGCCAGTCTGGGAGAGAAAGCCATTTTAGCTGGCGGTTGTGATTCTCTGGGAAATATCCTGAGCTCTGCAGAGATGTATAATTCCGAGACCCAGACTTGGGAGACATTGCCAAGCATGAATAATCCAAGGAAGATGTGTTCTGCGGTGTTTATGGATGGCAAGTTTTATGTAATTGGGGGGATTGGAGGAAGTGATGCAAAGCTTCTGAATTGTGGAGAGGAGTATGATTTAGAAACAAAGAAATGGATAGAAATTCCTAACATGTCCCCTGGTCGGAGTGGGAGTGCCAGAGAGGCTGAGATGCCTGCAGCTGCTGAGGCCCCTCCTTTAGTTGCTGTGGTCAATAATGAACTGTATGCTGCTGATTATGCTGACATGATTATTAGAAAGTATGACAAGGAGAGAAAATCATGGTTTACTGTAGGAAGGTTGCCTGAACGTGCAGTCTCAATGAATGGCTGGGGTCTCGCATTTAGGGCTTGTGGAGATCGGCTTATTGTTATTGGGGGACCTCGAACTTCTGGTGAAGGTTTTATTGAGCTAAATTCCTGGGTTCCAAGTGAGGGCCCTCCACAATGGAAGTTACTTGCAAGAAAACGATCAGGGAACTTTGTGTATAATTGTGCCGTTATGGGATGCTGAGCATCTGGATATGGTGGCATCATGTGATCCGCTGCCAATGAGATGTACAAGATTTAGTTTATCCATCAATACAGGAGTCTTGCGAATGGGTAATTTGCCCCTTGTTACTTTTTTTCATTTTCTTTTCCCTTTTGGCTGGGGGTTGGGAGGAGGAATTTCAGATTTTTACTCAGGATACGTCAGAATTTTTTCTTGAATTTTATTTTCTTTTCTTCCAAACTTAATTTCAAATTTTCTTCCTTCTAATTTGTGTCTTCCCCTTTTCCAGTGGCACGATAATTTCAGATGTTGGGTTCCTGTAGCACAGGAATAGTTTTAATAATATTGATTTACCAACACATCGATTAGGTCACCGATTGTTCTTTACTGTTTTCCTTTTCTTTTCCCTTTAGAAAAAGAAAATCAAATAACTAGTCATATGGGCTCAATGATCCGTCCTTTTCTTGGCATTGTTATTGAGGAACAAAATAAGTCCTGAGAGGTTGTTATTTTGGATGATGGGTTATGTACTTATTCATTTGTCATTGAAATTAATGGCTTATATACTACGAACAGTGTTCCTCCACTTTTTACTTTTTGTGCATTATTTGAGTTTGCAAACTTCGTACATGTTTTAATTGCACTTTAGATGAAGAAAATTTACATAATGCTGGAACGAGAGTCCTGTCAAATTTTGGTTTGAAAGTTCTTTCCCTTCACTCAATGTTGCCTTTTCAGCTTAAATTAGTAAATCACCTTCTATTTAATATCTGTTTACTTATTTTCTATAAAAGGAACACGAACATAATTGCAGTTCATTTATATATCATTTGCATCTTTGAAAAGTGAGATATCCGAGTGTAGGATTTCTCGATTTCTAGTTCTGGAAGATTTCATTTAACCATTCAATTCTACATGCCTGGAAAGAAAAATACGATTCATTTGTCAGATATGGTGCTGTGGTAGCATCTTGTTATACTGCTTTCTTATACCAAGACACTATGTTTACTGATTCCCATCATTAAAGTATTTCTGTAAAGATCAAAAGTTCTCTGGAATCTAACCAACCTTGAAAATTTTCTGCAATATTACATTGTAAAAGGTGGAGTCAAAAGATATGACTTGGGCATGAGAAAAATAATCCCTTCAGTAAGCTGTAGGTATCTAAACCAGTTAACCGCGTAACACATGCTATGTGCTTTTGGTGCAGCATATGAAGCAGATAAAACTTTTTGTTATTTATGTTTTCGGTTTTATGTTTAAATGGAGGATGCCAAGTTGACATGTATGTGTTGGAGTTATGTTGTTAAGGATCGCTCATAAAACAAACGAAAAGAAAGTGAAACTGGAAAGAGTGAGAAGGTATTGGTGTTGGCATGCACACCAATTCAAAATATTGGCAGGAACAAAATACTGTTTAATAACCTTGATGTTTCTTCTGAGCTTTTATGTTATTCAGGCGGTTAGATGCCAATATTCTATGCATGATTGTTATTCAGGATGCCCTTCAGGTATTTGGTGAAATAGGTAAGATGCCAATATTCTATGCATTATAAGTTTCAGGGAAATTAACTTTGTCCTGTGTTGCATAATATCGCTTTTGTTTGCAAGTGATTATCTGACTTGTCTTATGCATTCCCCGCACTTCAGTCATCCTTGAGGTGTTGTTGACCAGCTAAACCAGACAGACAGCTAGAATGACAATTTGTGTGGCATTCTTCCTGTTCTGGGGGTGTAAAAGTTTGGAAAGAAAAGGAAAATATTTTTTTAAAAATTAAAGTTAATTAATGATAGAAGAGAAATACAAAGTTGAGAGTCATAACACTCTCCGATCAACCATAAAACGACAACGTTTATCTCCTAATAGCCAAACACATATAAAAAACAACATCGTTCGAAAGTAAAAACTAAAGATCCCCAGTTGAGACAAAGGGGAAAAGAAATCTCCAAAAACCACAAATCTCCATTCTTGCTTTACCCGATTAGGGTTGATGGGATCTCGCAATCACCATCATCTTGAGGCACCGAGGAGTGAGTTTTGAGACAGGTCAGATTGAGCGTCCCAAGCAGATGGGCTCTAGCCTAGCCTTATACCGAAGACGCTCCAGCCTAGCATTTGATGAATAAAAGGTAAGACAAATCCTTTATGAACCATGTTTCTCTTCTTCATGTTTCACACTAAAAAATGTTCGATGCAAGGTGACTGAGGCTTTCTTTCTTGTCTTTTTATGTACCAGTACATCGGTTGAGTGTCCCAAGCATCGTTCCTAACCTAGCCTTATATCGATGGCACTTCCCCTCTGCCACCTGAATGGTAAGTCCCACTTCCGATGCTTTTCATATTTTCAGGGAATATTATCTTCGAGATCTTCCTGCTACTGTTGGTATGCATATTTCTCTATATTCTCCATAATTTAGCTAGTTGGGATGAGCACTCCTTAATAGAGCTTGAGGAGATTATTTGCTCTCTGATTTTAGCATAAATACACTCCCTTACCTGTTGTTGATTTCTACTAATGTTTTGGAACCTACGTAGGTTCCTTTCTGCCCATATTTCCTTGATGCAAGTTGCAAAGGAAATTAGGCAGATAATAGAATTAGGATGGGAAATAGACTTCAGTCTGATAAACTATTGCAGTATCCCTGTTGTGTGTTTTTAATCTACCAAAGAATCATGAAGTCCATGATGAGACTTGAGTGTCATGTTGGGTATTCCTGACTTCCATGTTTTGTGCTTTGTAGAATAGAGACACGGTTTTTCTTTTTTTCCATCTCTTAGTACCTTTATCTCTTACCACTGAGTACTATATTCGCTTTTTCCTTATCCTTCATATTCCCCCATGTTCCTTGTTGAATTCCCTCCTTTCCCTTCCCTGCCTTTTGTTACTCTTGCCATTATGACTTGAAACAGTCTTTCCTTTGCTCATCTGCTGGAAATGGAAATTGCACAAGTAAATGTCATGGATGTACTATATAAATCTGTAAGGCCCTATATATTGCAAGTAATCTTCATGAAGACTTCCGATCCATGATTCATTTTGTCCATTTCGCATATTGCAGTAGGTTGCAAAATTATGATATGAATGACTTGAGCAGCTAGGAGAGGCTGTAGCACCCCACTTCCGCAAGACGCGTGGCTGACATCCTGAGTGATATCCGAGACCGTGCCCTGCGAGGGTGGCATGCTAAAGCACTTAATCAGTCAACACTCTGTATAAATTTTTTATTATCTAACCACAAACATAGTATGCGGAAATCAATCATCAAATAGGGCCCATTTTATTCCATAAACATTTTTCAAATCATTAGAATTTCATTAATCACTAGGGCCCATTCTAGAAACAAAACACTCACAATCATGAAGTCAATACAACATGATTACATTCGCATACACATTGTACAATAATTTCAGAATACATTCCTTAATACAAAATTTGCGGAAAATACAATTCAGTACAAAAATAAAGAAATACAATACAGACGCGAACTGATCCCGACCTCTATCCCTTACTTGTATGCTGTAGGGATACTCCCGTTTGCCTAACGGGGTATTCCCCTGATCCTGAAAAATATTTGCAAAATTTGGGTGAATTTTGTGAACTCAGTGAGTGACCATCATCGATGGTTCACTCAATTCATCCAACATATCATTTCACATAACATACAATCACATTTTTGCATAATTGATCATGTATATCACATTGTCACTTAACCATGGGCAATTTTGGCATTTCAATCCAGCAAACATACTTAATAAAATGCATATGAAATGCTCATGAGACACTTTTCCAATTTTTACGTTGTTGTGACCGTATCTATTTTGGATATCGGGCTCATTAATAACTATTCCTTATCCGGTGAGGATGCATGGCTCATTTTATATAGTGAGCCTTAGGCTCTTAATCACTGTCTGAGCTCGAGGCTTTTTTTTTCACACGTTGAGTTTTAAGTTCTGATCGGTGACTACTCTGGTCATAACTGCCATTATCTGATTATGCATTCATGAATGGAATGCATGTATCACAATCAATCACATTATAAAGCATATAGGTCTTCACATTTACATTCAAGCAGCACTTCAATATACATTCCACATTTCACAATCATCGGACCTCCTGTTCGGAATTCAACAATCAAACACATTCATTTATCATTCAAATCATAATTTAAGCAAACAATAACTGAGAGAAATCGTCTAGGTTACTCACTAGTTGCTCCTGAAGCTAATGCTTGGAAGTTCCGGCAACATCTGGAGGTTGACGTTCTAGTTTCTCCTCTATATCAAACAACATACACAAATATCACAATTTGTACAATCATAAGTGTTTAATAAAGCACATGAATGAAATGAAATATATACAATGCATGTTCATGACAATCCCGGGTATCTTACCATCAATTCCATCACAAAATCATTCTCATATCCAAAACTCATCTAAGTATAATTTATACTTAGGTTTATGTCTCACTAAAACCATTAAAATCACATTTCATTTCTCATTGAATTACTTCAGATTTTTTCAAGACACCCCATTCAGGTCTACTGTTCATGTTCAATCCAAAGGTGAAAATGAGGTAATTTGGTCAAACTCTCTTCTAGAAAAGTGTTCCTCTATGTCTTATCTTTCCATTGAAACCAAAATCACTCAATTTGGTTCAGTAATTTGGAAGATATGCCTCAAACATTATCGGGTTGTGCATATTCAAAAATAGTGTACTATGCACAACGTCCATCCATAAATTCAACAACTTAGAGACTGAATCATAATTCGACTTCTTGAGACAATTTGTAGACCTATATCTCTAGTGTATCCCAAATCAAAAATCATTTCATTTGGAATCCTATAAGTCCAAATATAATCAAAAAACTGAAGTATGTTCAGTGGAATAATACCAGTTCATATTATTGAAGAGCACACTCACTGTACCCATCCCACGTTTTTCACTCAATCTTTCTCAATTCATTTCAGATAGCTATGATTTTTGATAGAGATGTAGAGCAATGTCTTACGAGTCCAATGGTTCAAGAATCAGGTCATTTGGATGTCTAGAGAAAAAGTTATGGTCAAAAGAAGAAAAACTGTTCAGTAAAAGCGAAAATCCCAAATGCACGATCGTATTTAAGCACGAGGGTGCAAATCACCCTTCAAATAAGCACAACAGTGCAAATCCATTATACACGACGGTGCAATTCCACTTCTTCTTCTCCATCGACATCTCAACTTCAAACCTCCATAACGTTTGGTCCTGAACTCCAAAATTTACAAACTTTATATAAATGGAAAGATAAAAGAAAGATCTACAACTTTCATGAAGACCATTTTGTCAAAATCTGCCTAGATCAGTACAGTAAATTCAACGAAGTTCAAATAAAAAATTCAACTTTCTTACTATTCCTTCCCAGAAATTTCTGGATTTCCTTCTCTAAAATCCAACACTTCAAATATTTTTTTCTAGTTTTTTTCACTCCATTTCATTAATCTCATTTACCATAAATTCATACTACTCCAAATTATACAAGTTTAATAAAAAATCATTAAAAGCCAAAAATTCATTTTCAACCTATTCATGCTCTGTCACTTTTTCTGCATTTTTAACTTTTGTTCTCAATCTCTATGTTTCCTCCTAACTTTCATTTAAACACTCATTCTCATCTCAGACCATTATTTTACAATTACTCTTAAACTCAAAAACCATTTTCTTAATCATCTCTAAAGAATTCATCAACTTACGTATACACTTATATATTTTCATACATACACAGTGAAGAATAGAGCATGTTTCACTTTTTTATATCTAATTTTCTGCACTAATCCTATACATCATTTCATTGCTATTTTAACTCCAAAAACCATTTCCACAACACTTGATCACTAACAATCCATCAAAAACTAAATTAGCGCTATGACCAAATTTTTCATCCATCAATACAGTATTCATAAACATATATACATAAATGCCATGATCCATGCAACTAATAGTAAATTCATCAATTTATTTCAAAATCCACAACTCTAACAAATTTATTCACTACTTACTTGTTGAAAACTCCAAAAGCTTCAACTATCTTTAAGCCCTAACTCCATGCAAAATTACGTATTCCACTGTGAAAACTGACTAGCTTCGGTTCTTTCTTAAGCAGAACAGACAAATAGCAAGGTGGGATTTGTTTAGGAAAAGGAAAAGCAAAGAAATCCCTTAGAAGGATTTTGATGAAAAACTTTGTGTGTTAAAAGGAAGTTCGAAGAAGGTGGCTGGACATAACACTTGCGACATTTTACTTAACCCTTTTTAACTCTCAGATAACTATAACTTACTTCTACAAGGTTATAAAAGCAATTTTCTAAATTAGTGACACTTGTCACTTTCTTAAGGTCTAAGCTCTAACTTAGTTTCTTTTGAACTAATCTCTTTAACTCCCATCTTTAGAATCCAACTATCTCCAAATATCTTTGATTCCTTTTTCTTATTTTTCATAAAAATTCATAATTTCCGAAAATCACCAAAATTCACCAAAATTCAAAAATATCACAATCACACTAATCAATAATATTTCCAATATAAATAAAATTCAAATTCTCAAAAATTTCCAATAATCACAACTCAATCCAATTTTACCCGGAATTATTCATGAATGCATGTACAATTATTTCATGTGCAAAAAAAATCACTATTCACGTGTATGTGTATGACATATTACGCATGAGCATGAAAAATGCATTCCTAAGCTCTCACTGACCACTCATATTTACTATTCTAACCTTCCCGCAGGTAATGAGATGTTACAACTCTCCCCTTTTTAATTAAATTTCGTCCTCAAAATTCTTATCTGATTGATCAGGAAGGCAGGGGTATTATTTCCTCATATTCTCCTCCGTTTCCCATTTAACTGTCATCACTCGAATATTTTCTTCCACTTGACTGTAGTCAATGGAATCTCTCAGTATGTTAATCGCTTACTTAGTCATTTACTTTCTTAACTAGTTTCTCAATATATATCTCAGATTACTCACTACTTTCACTTCATGTGCCGACAATACATCTTTGTCAGATCATAATAATATTTCTTAGCATACTCACATATCACACATTATGGATCTGAAACATCCTTTTATCAATAACATTAGCTCATAATAATTTCATACAGACCAATTCATATCGGGCTTAGTTTATCATTTTTCCTAATCTAGGCACATCTTGTACTCAATGTGAGCACACCTTGGTAAGGTGATACTCTCAGAGACAATTTATCTTTTTCACTTCTCATCGGTGTTAATACACTTAACTCTTAAGTCTATCTCACAACATTTCGTAACTTCAGTGTTGTCCCACCAAATTCATTCGCCTTTCATGAGCCACTTAATTTCTATTATAAATTCATTTCACCCTTTTCAATATCTCAAATCAATTCTGGTCTTCAAGCCCCCCTTTTTTTTGACCTGCTTTATTTCAATGTAGGGGCGAACGACTCTTTTGTCGTATAACACCTCATACAATATTCTAATAATACCACCTTGATAATGATTGGTATGCTTAAAGTCACTTAGAACTATACATCGATCTTATGTTCCTATAAACTCCAAAATGTAAGCTTTAAGCATATCTTCAACAGTTAAGACTGTTTTCTTAATCCGATCACAAAGTATCATTAATGCGAAAGGCGGATTTGTTTTCAATTCTTCGATAAGATTCACAATTTCTAAATCCTCAATTTGGGCTTTGCTAATTCTTTAATGTGAAACTGATCTTAAATTTAACAACTAATAGTACTTTGATTTGCCCAAAATTCAACTTAACAT
>JAOQMQ010000003.1:11276156-11288192 GCA_027563845.1 Erythroxylum subrotundum
TATATAAGTGAGATGTTATGGAAAAGAGATTAGGAATGATGAATGCATAAGAATGACGTTGGATTAGTCAAATGAATTGAAGTTGAGGGTTTGATGAAATCCAATTGGTAGTTGAATGGATAAGAATGATGTTGTAATAGAGTAAGTGAAGTTGGGATAAATTTCAAGTTTTCCATAAGGGTAAATTTAGTGAACTGATTTAAGGGAAAATCTGGAATAATTTAGGTAGAATTAGACAAAGTTTTCTTCATGAAATTTGTAGCTTATCTTTTTAGCTTTCCAACGTTATCGAGTTTGTAATTTTTGAACATCGGAGTTGAGAGATATGAGCATGATAACTGGTGATGCTGCAAGGGAGGTATGCACAAGACAGCTATAAAAAGGGATGAGAAATTGTGGATTTGATGAGTCATTGGAGATGAGATTTGAGAGTTTTATGAGATAATTTTGGTGTTTGAGTTGTTATGAAGTGATTTTGCACTAGAAGAGTTAAATTTGGGAAGATTATGAGTGAATATGATGTTAGATTGGATGTAGGAAGCATTAGAAAGGGCTTGGAGGGGTTTTGGGAACCCTTATATCCGTTAGACGGACTTTAGGTCCGTTAAACGGACCTTTTCAGGTGTAAAACACCCCCAGGCCAGTTAAACGGACATGGATGTCCGTTAAACGGACCTTCTCGGGCCAAATTGGCTCTTAAACCCGATGGATGTCCGTTAAACGGACATCCATTGGACAGCTTCATGAAATTGTGATTTTTTACCATTTTAGAGGAAGAATCTCACTTTGTGGTCTTCATGAAAGTTGTAGATATGGAAGTCTTTTTTTCAATGGTCTAAGAACGAATGCAATCGAACATCTGTGGTGAAATTTATGGCAATTTCTACAAGACATGTTACTGCATGATTGAGGGAATAAACATGTTTGAATCTATTGGTCATAACTTCCTCATCCGACCTCCAAATGAAGTGATTCTTGAAGAAATGGATTCCTAGGACATGAATCTATCTCTACATAAAAATTTGTATCTTTTGGAGTTGATTTGAAAAACTTTTATGGAGATAAAGTGAGGGGTCAGTTGGGAAAGCATGAATGGGGTATGAACACACTTTGGCTTTTTTAGCGTATCTTGATCTATAGAGCTCCGAATGAGACGATTCTTGTTTCAAAATAAACAAGAGATGTATAGCTTCAATTTATTTGAAGAATTCAAATTGAAATTCAGGTTTGAATTTTCCCAAAATCTGTTCTGAATTAGGAGAAATGAGTTTGATTACGGCGATTAATTTGTATGAGCATGTCATTGAGCAAATTGTGAGTAAGATTTTTATGACATAAGTTGATTGAATTGTAGTATTAAGGTTGTAAGATTGCATGAGGGTGCAATGAAATAACCCTTCAAGGTTATATGCTCGCTCACGTCTTTTCATTTTTTTGCAAGAGTTGGATTTCGGAATCAAGCGAGATCCAACATAAGTGGTATTAGAGCAAGAGTTGGATTCCGAAATCAAGCGGTATCCAACATAGGTGGTATCAGAGCAAGAGGAGATTACAAGGAAGCACGCTTGAGTATTACAAGGAACCAAGTGTTGGGTTTCAAAAACAAGCGGACCCAATAGAGGTGGTATCAGAGCAAGGGTTGGGTTCCGAAAATGGGATCCAACAAAGATCATCGAGAAAGTTCAAAGAGTTCAACGTTTAGAAGCTCGTTCAATGGAGATCTTAGGTGTGTAACTAAGGCTTGTGTTACGTATTACACGTGGTGTTTGAGAAATTACATGATTGTGTAGATATTTTTGAATTTCTTCATAAGGAAATCAGAGAAATTAATCTGTTTTTGCATATACAAATTGCATATTGTTGCTTAAATTGATGTTGGATGAGTATTGCGTTGGCAATCGTGGAGAGAGAAAGCTTGAAGAAGCACATTGGTGATTCTAGGTTATGTTAGTGTTAGGTGTGTGTACCACACAATTGCCCAAATAGCTGGTAACCGTGGCAGTGGCCCGCGCTAGGGCATATCTGACGCATGTATCACACACACCAAAGGAGGAGGGCGCATATGCTCGTACGGTGCTTGTGACACACACCCCATTAAAGGTAATATGTATATGGTGCATGTCAAGCATGCGCCTGATGCATACAGTGGCCTGTCAGGCATGGCTTGTGTGTTACAGTGCCTTTAGCCCACAAGCAATGCTGACGCTAGCACGCTACAGGACAAAAAAATTGAAAATTTTCAAAATTCTCAATATGGTTTCCTAGGTTATTTTGGGTCAGTTTTGGGGTCTTGTGAATTTATAAAGTGATTTTTTTAAAGTTTTCTGGATCTGTGAAATTAGTAATACATAGGTTTAACTTTAGAAAAATCAAATAAGGTTATTAAAGCCATCTTTGAGTGAAATTTCATGCTTTAGACTTAAAATAAAAATGATATGTGATTTTGGTATCTCATATGGTGTATTTATTATTTGATATCACATGATTGTCACTCTGATTAAGATTTTCCTTGTGATAAATTCTCAAATAAAGTGTATTGATAATGTTTTTAGCACTAATATATGATAATGTTTTCATCACAAATGAGTATATGCATAAGGAGTTTGCATTTGTTAATGGTATATTGTCATATATTACATGACCGTACAGAATGTGAGGATAACATACAAGTGTATCCCTTTTGCTTGTGGAATTATTTGGGTACTAATGAGAATGTAGTCACCACAGTGGCCTTTCAAGTTAGTATTTGAACTATTCTACTTGTATGTTTGGGGATGTCTCTGGTCCCATGTTTGGTTATTTTGTCTACAGGTGTTGGTGCATAAAGACATATGATGGAGGGAAGCCATTGCTTGAGTGATCTATTTGCCCACAGGTGGTAGAATCATAAGAGTTAATGGTGTGTACTCTGATTACTTTTATGTTGAGGCCTTATATCCATTTATTATGTATTCAACTCATAATTATTTCATGATATATTTGATAAGATTCTTGGTACATATACTAGTTTGTGGCTTTGAGTATCGTTGTTATCCTACATTTGTGCTGATCATTACATTGTCAATTTGCAGTCACCTTTTCTATGAATAATAACAATGTCACTATTGAAACCCTGACTAGTTTTAACTTTAAGAAATGGAAGTAAGAATTGAAATTTACATTGGAGATGAAAGATATCAACATGACTGTGATTAAGGATAGGCTTGGGATAGGTCAAATAGGACATGTTATTTGACCATAAAAAGATCTACTCCAGACCATCTACTTACTGGACTTCCAGAAACTACCATAGCAAGAGACTTCGTCAACAATGTCTCATAGAGATATAAGGTATCTTCTAATACTGAGATAAGTACCTTAATAAAGGAATTGTATTCTATGAGATATACAAGATCAGAGGGAGTGAGGGAATATATCATTAAAATGGCTCACCTATAAGCTTGTGTTGTTCACCAAGCTCTGGATACACTTTCTTCAGAGTTTGATATTCTGGTTACTCAAGATGAAGCCTGGGACATAATTGCCTTGATCACCTACTGTGTTATTAAAAAGGAAAAGCTGAAGAATAAAACTTATACAGCCTTACTAGTAATCAAGGGAAAGGCAAAGATAAAGCACCAAAAAGTTAAAGGTAAGAAATCTAAATTTCCTTTACATGTGAATGTTGGTCAATTTAGTGTTGCTGGAGGTCCCATGGACGTAAAAAGTATGATGTGTTTCTTTTGTAAGAAGAAGGGACATAAAAAGCTAGATTGCCAAAAGTATAAAACCTGGAAAGAAAAACAATATCTATCAGGTAACTTCTTGGCTTGTATGATCCAAGAGTCCAATCTTGCTATAACCATATTAAGTTCTTAGCGGCTAGATAGTGGAGCTTCTAATCATGTTCCATCCATAATGCAGGGTTTCATATACAAGAGAAAGTCAAAAAGGGAGGGGAAAAAACTGATGGTGGGAAATAATGAAGAAGTTAATGTAATCTCTATAGGGGATGTTTATTTGAAACTTGTTATAATATTCACTCTTATATTACATGACATGTTTTATGTACCATCTTTTAGACAAAATTTGATCTCTGTATCTATTTTTGGATAATGATACAGTTATGGTTTTGTTTTTGAAACCTTTGTTGTATAGTTATCTTTCAATGCAAAACATATTGGTAATGCCTTCTTGTCATATGATTTATATATAATTTTTCTTGCCCCTTATGAGATGTATACTTTTCATACATTGCTAAACAAGTTACTAGAAAGAGAATCCAGATAACATTCTCCTAACTTTAGATTCTGATGATATGGAAATATTTGCTAACTATTGTGGGGGTAAATTGATCTAAATAAACAACAAAAAGGGGTCAACTCATGCTTCTGGCTTATTATACCTTATACATACAGACATATATGGACCTTATAAAGTTACCTCGTGTAATTTAAGATATTTTTTGACATTTTTTGATGATTATTCCTGTTATGACTATGTCTTCTTGCTTAATGAAAATTTTGAAGTTCTTGAGAAATTTAAGATCTTTAAGGCTGAAGTTGAGAACCAATTGGAAAGGTCTATTAAGATTTTCATATCTGAACGTGGAGGTGAATATTATGGCATACATAAGCTTTTAAGACAAGAAAAGAGTTTGTTTGCCAAATATGTAGAATCGTGTGGAATAGTGGCTCAGTTCACTATGCCATGTAGTCTTGCGCTAAATAGTGTGGTTGAAAGTCATAATCGCACCTTAAAGGACTTGATGAGGTCAATGCAGAGCAGGAATAATTTTCCTGATTACCTTTGGGATGAAGCCATAAAGACTGCCTTGTATATACTTAACAGAGTCCCAAGAAAATTAGTTTCATAAACACCTTTTGAAATCTGGAAGGGGTGGAAGCCTAGCCTCTCTCAGATTCAAGTATGGGTTGCCCTACTAAGGTACGTTTATATAATTGTTATGAAGATATCTAAGGGATATATATTTTACTATAGAGATGGAAAGTTTAGAATAGTAGAATCGCAAAGAGCTAAGTTTTCAAAGTATGATACCTATGATGAGGGTGGTGTTTCTTTCCCTTCAGATGATAGCAGGGTGGATACTACTGTTAATTTATATCCATCACTCGTATAGTTAAAACTTGTGGATCAAGGTCTCAATATCATTCCATTACAGAGACAGAATCCATGCCTATACAAACTGATGCTCGTGAGCAACGAGAGCATATTGAACCAATTCAATTAAGAAGATCCACTACAGTGAGAAGACTTGCTATCTCATCTGAACATATACTCTATTTAGGTAAACAAGAATATGATATTAGACATATGGTGGATCCAGTTACTTCTGCAGAAGCTATTTATGGACCTCATGCAGATTTGTGGTGGGATGTAATGAAGGATGATGCGCAATCCATGAAGCACAATAGGGTATGAGAGCTTGTTGATTTACCTCAGAACTGCAAACCTATCAGTTGTAAATAGATTTTCAAGACCAAAAACGACTCTTAGGGTAAAGATGAGCACTTTAAATCTCGGTTGGTTACCAAAGGGTTCACTCAGAGAGAAGGAATTGATTTCAATGTTACTCGATATGTGTTTAATTGTTAATATATTTAATCATTTAGACTTAGCGATTAATGACATGAAAATGCTTAAGATACTCACTTTAATTCATATATGATTTTAGTTACAATTTGGAAGCAAATAAATTAAAGTGAGTCGAAAGTACTGCATTTGGGTTATTTTCTAAAGATCAATTTTTACTTGCCTTCATAAAGCAGGAAGAAGAAAATTAAAAGAAAAGAAAAATGGAACACAAAGAAGAAGAAAAATTTAAAAGCAAATAGCTGGAAAATCAGCCCAAAACGACAGTACATAAGAGAGGCAGGAGCAGTTGAAACGCAAACGTTTGCATTAAACGTAAACAACGCTTGCGTTAAACTTAAAATGTTGGCGTTCAACACAGCGCAGAGGATGACCTAGCGACATAAGGATTTAAGGAGGAACAAAACTTATTTTTCCCATCAATGCTACAAGACCCAGTGCAGAGGAGAGGGCTGCTGAGCTGTGACGCAGGCGTGACAAACGTAGGCTACGGACAGCTTATAGCTGCGGCTTGGAGAGCAGGCATGTGTGGGAGGTCTGCGTTTAATACTGCGTTAAACGCAGATGAGGAGCAAGCTGCAGGGGTTTTTTGGAGAAGCAGTGAACAGTAGGCGTGGACCAGTGGAAGGGACGTTTATTCGTCCCATCAATGAGCAGTGAAGGAAGCTACAGTAAACAGAAGAGCGCTGTGTAAGAGGCCAAACAAAGGGGTCTTCGGTGGGGCTACAACATTGGGGCTGAAGCATTTTTTTAGGAAAGAACCGTGAAAGGCTAGACTTCCCGACACCGGTTCGGAGGCGACATCGACGCCGACAACCCGAGTTAAGTATTTTTTTTAATTATTTTGTTGTTTCCTTCTCTCATTAGAAATTGATTGTGTTATCCTAAGTTAATTGATTTAGGTTTCGTGTATGGATAATCGGATTTTCGTTATTGTTCGGTTATTTGTGTATGAACCCATTGGGTATTGTGAGATGATGATTTTAATGCGTTCATTGAATCGTTAATTACAAACCCATTGCTACAATTTTGATATAATCCGTAATTGTTATGTTGAAATTCATGTGTAGCGACTAATGATTCGTAATCATTAGGGATAACATGACCTAGGTTAAATGACGCATTGTATGTGGTTGTTACCTTATTAATTGGTTTTCCTAATTCATAATACTACTGCCTAATTAAATCTAGAGATCGTATCCTAAGTTGTTAGGTAGTTAGGTTTAATTAACGATCGTATCTTGATTAAACAAAACCTAAGGGAAAACTCGGGTTAATTATTAACTCACAATTAATAGTTGCTAGGAGAGGTTTGAGAACAACAAATTAATGAAATATGCTTAATTAGGGTGTAGGCCAAGATTGGAGCAAAAAATTGGGTCCCTACCGAATTCCACACTTTTATCATTTTTTTGCATGTTTTCTTTAATTTATTTTTATTAGTTAATTTTATTTTATTTTCTTCTTTCAAAAATCAAAACCCCCCGGTTAAACCTAAACATCAGTTACTTTCATTTCATAAACTTCGCACACACTCTTTGTGGGATCAACCTAGACTTACCACTGCTATAATAGTAGGTCTAGTTATTTTATTTTAACTAGCGTTACGACGCCCGGTCAAATTTTGGCGTCGTTGCCGGGGAGTGCGGTGTTTTAATTTTTGTTTGTTTTGTATATATTTGTTCGTAATTGATTTCTTTTCAGTTATTTTGTGATCTTGTCATTTTATTTTCTTGTTTTATGACTCATATTCTCAATCTTATAACAATGTTTGGACTGATCAATCTAACTTTTGTTATGGATGGGATAATCATCAGAATTACTTTTATGATAGTTTGCAGGACGCACAACAATTCTCGTACTGACCAGAAGCCTCCTATCACGACTCCGGTCCATCTCTGGAAGAGTTGAATAATATTTTGAAAGCTAATACTTTGTAAATGCATCAGAATACTATACAATTGCAGAAGGATGGAGGGCAATTTCCAAAAAACACATGGTCTAATGCCCAAGATTCGGAGAGCCATCATGATTCAGGTGCATCTTTAGAAGAACTTGTTAAGAATCTTGCTGCTAACAATTTGCAATTTCAGCAGGATATGTAGCAATTTCAACAAAATATGTAGCAGCAATTGCAAGAATTTCGACAAGAGACAAAAGCAAGCCAACAGAGGATGGAACACCTAATGGGTCAGATGGAAATAAGCCTTGATCGCCTAGAATCGCATAGCGAAGAGGAGAAGTTGTATCAACCCGAGGTGTACCCAATTGAAGTCTGTGCGGAAACTTTACAAAGTGATGAGGAGCTTGAGAATTTTGAGGTCAACCTTCAACGAATTGTTTTTGTCGAAGAAGTGGAGAAGGAGCTCGAAGTTGAAAAGGACACATCTTTTAGCTCGGAGGTAAGTACTGAGTCTACGATTATTTTTGAAACTAACTCTTTACCTTTACATAACAGATCGGAGGAATTAAATGATGAAAAAAAGGTGAAGAGATTTTCGAAATATTTTCGGAGTGTATGGACTCAGTTGAGATTAAGAATCTAAGGATAGGAAAGACGCTAAATGAGGATGATGATCAACTAAGGCCCTATCCGGAACTACCTCGCATGGAAGTGGCGCAAACTGTAATACCCGAAGATCACAATTTTGTCACGTGAGGAGAAGAAGGAGTCAAGCCAGCGACCCTAAACAAAGGCGCTTCTTAGGAGGCAACCCAAGGGAAGTAAATTTCTTTTCCTTTACATTTCTGCGTTACTTTTTCTTTGCACATGTGTTTTTGAATTTGTTTGCCTTACTTGTTTTTAAGTTTTCAATCAAAATGAGAGAAAGAATAAAACAAATTAAACAAACATTTTCTCGTTTTCTATTACTTCTAGGATTATATAATCATGATTAGAGTGTGAATTGACTAGAGAATTTCATAGCAACTTCAGCATGTACTTTTTTTCTTGTGATTGGTCGATATGCATTATCTTTAGAAGGGTAATGACTAATGGTAGACAAAGCCGGTGAGATTTTGAGCTTATTTGACTGACACATCCATATCAGTCTCATTGCCTTTTGATAATGTGTGACCTTCATGACATGTATATCTCGATTTTGCATTGAATTTCTATTCGAGACCACATTTTTATCACATGCATTAACATGGATATGATTAGGCATTCTTTGTTTTTCATAAACTACATTAGCCAAATAACCTATCCAATTGACATAATTTTTCCCTTGATAAACCCCTTTGAGCTTTAGCCTTTCTTTTTGTATAAACCACATTTTACGCTTTTAAACTTAACCAAATGTCCTACCCAAGCTAGTGGAACATTTGTGACTGTTGAGTTTGTGGATATACAAAATTCTAAGTGTGGGGGTGTACATATGTGAGGGTTGATTATAATATTGGGATGTTATTTTATATCTTATCGTTGAAATTCCCAAGTTGATGTAGTTTATTTTAATTTTTTTATAAGGAAAAAAAAGAGAAAAGAAAAAGAAAAGAAAAAAGAGAGAGAATGAAAAAAAGAGAGAGAATGAAAAAAATTGTTTAAAATAATTGTATGATTGAGGAATTGCATATGTGTGGAAAAGTTGTTTGGGGTTTATGCATCTTCCTAGAGTTGTAATGGATGTGTTATTTGAGCATGTTGAATATAAGGTAGAGGTTGGCTTGGAAGGTTCACTCTTGTGATTTCATTGGCATAAATTGTATGAGTGATTCCTTTGGATTGGTATATGCTTTATGTGGTTTGTGTGTGAGAGATGAATGAGGTTGTGAAATATAAATGTTGCATTCGTCATAGCTGACGGTACCCAGTTTTTGATGAGTGTTGCTTTGTTTCACTAGCTTTGATGACTTTTATGCTACTTGACCAAAATACATCTCACCTTACCTTTACCTACATCGCAACCCTTAAAAGTCCTTTGATTCGTGATTTTGCATGTGACTTTTAATGGCAGAAAAATGAAATGATATGAAAAGTTGTGGATTGTCATGATCATGAATGGTATTGAGTGTACCCATGGATATATTTTAGTTAAACACATTTTCCGAGCCTACCATTAGATTGCTCAGTTTTTGAAGATATTGAATATTGATTGATCGTAAGTAAAAGCTTGGAATGTTGATCTCTTGTTATGATTTTTGAAAGTCATTCATCTTTGCTTGTGATTATATATTCTTGGAACATATGGGAATTGAGTAAATGTTTCAAGTCTTTGAGCTTAATTTGGATGTTTTGCCCGAGGACAGACAAAAACTAAGTGTGGGTAAAATTGATATGTGTTTAATTGTTAATATATTTAATCATTTACACTTAGCGATTAATGACATGAAAATGCTTAAGATACTCACTTTAATTCATATATGATTTTAGGTACAATTTGGAAGCAAATAGATTAAAGTGAGCCGAAAGTACTCATTTGGGTTATTTTCTAAATATTAATTTTTACTTGTCTTCATGAAGCAGGAAGAACAAAATTAAAAGACAAGAAAAATGGAACACAAAGAAAAAGAAAATTTTAAAAGCAAACAGCTGGAAAATTAGCCCAAAACGACAGCACATATAAGAGGCAGGAGCAGTTGAAATGCAGACGTTTGCGTTAAACTTAAAACTCTGGCATTCAACACAGCGCAGAGGGTGACCCAGTGGCATAAGGATTTAAGGAGGAACGAAACTTATTTGTCCCATCAACACTACTGGACCCAGCGTAGAGGAGAGGGCTGCTGAGTTGGGGTGCGGGCGTGAGAGGCGTGGGCTACGGACAGCTTGTGGCTGCGGCTTGGAGAGCAGCAGACGAGGAGCAAGCTGTGGGGGGTTTTTGGAGAAGCAGTGAATAGTAGGCGTGGACCAGTGGAAGGGACGTTTATTCATCCTATCAATGAACACTGAAGGACTACAGTGAATAGAAGAGGGTTGCGTAAGAGGGCGAACAAAGGGGTCTTCAGTGAGGCTACAACATGGGGGCTTAAGCATTTTTTTGGGAAAGACCTATGAAAGGCTAGACGTCTCGACGCCGGTTCGGAGACGACATCGACGTCGACGACTCGGGTTAAGTATTTTTTAATTATTTTGTTATATCTTTCTCTCATTAGAAATTGATTGTGTCATCCTATGTTAATTGATTTGGGTTTTGTGTATGGATAATCGGATTTTCGTTATTGTTCGGTTATTTGTGTATGAACCCATTGGGTTTTGTGGGATGATGATTTTAATGCGTTCATTGAATTGTTAATTGCAAACCCATTGCTAAACTTTTGATATAATATGTAATTGTTATGTTGAAATTTAAGCGTAGCGACTGATGATTCGTAATCATTAGGGATAATATGACCTAGGTTAAATGACGCATCGTATATGGTTATTGCCCTGATTAATTGCTTTTCCTAATTCGTAATGCTACTGCCTAATTAAATCTAGAGATCATATCCTAGGTTGTTAGATGGTAATGTTGGACCCCGTTTCCGGAGCCCAACGGACTGAGATATGAACCTTGAACATAAACTCAACTTTAACCTCTCTTGGCCCGAATGCCATAACTCTTAACCTAGATGTCGGATTGAGTTCATTTTTACGCCCTTGGAAAGAAAACATACAGGGCTACAACTCTCATGAAGTCCCCAAAACCTGATTTTACCCCTAAGAAGTTCAAAATAAACAGTTATTCCAGAGCATGTCCGTTCACGTTTAGCGGACATGAATTGACTCAAGTGCACTATTTCACCCGAGAGTGTCCGTTAAACGGACACCCATGTCCATTTAGCAGACATGATTTGAGCTTGGGAGGCCAATTTGTCCCGAGAGTGTCCGTTAAACGGACACCCCTATCCGTCTAACGGACATGGGCAGGGCAAGGGGTCCCTTTTGACCCAAGACGGTCTGTTGAACGAACTAAACGGACATGCTTCGAGCTTTGGGGGCCAATTTGACCCGAGAGTGTCCGTTAAACAGACATACGTGTCCGTTTAACGGACATGAAGTGGCCAAAGGGTGTTTTTCCACCCGAGAGAGTCCATTAAACGGACAGCCCTGTCCGTTTAACGGACATGGGGTTTTCTCAAAATCCTCATGCCACTCCAAAGCTTGCCCAAACCTACCACTCATCATGAACACATATACACTTCCTAAATTGACATATTCTAGTGCCTAAACACTTCAAAAACATTACACAGCAATCCCTAATCACTCTCATCTCGTCAAATTCTCAAATCCCAACTCAAAAGGGTTCACCAAACCTACATTGGCTAACCATTCATTCAAGCCATCTCAACACCAAGTCCAAACAACATTCTATTCTAACACCCCAATATCATGACATTCATACCATTTGAAAGATCAAAAGCTATTCTATAACTTTCAAAGAGACAAAAATCCCCAACTCTACCCAGACTTTTCCAGATTTCCTGCATACATTCCTATCCTCGTGGAAATTTAAAACATAACAATGC
>JAOQMQ010000003.1:11331292-11345986 GCA_027563845.1 Erythroxylum subrotundum
AAAGTTCTTCTCAGAAAAGCTCTACTGACAAAAGCTCTACTGATAAAAGCTCTACTGATAAAAGCTCAACCAAACGGACCCTTAGTTTTGCATGTCCGTTTTTTTCCAGAAACATTCAACGTAAAAGCTTAAGTAAAAATAAGCCAAGTTCCAGAACTATTAACTTGAAACAAAATAATTTTCAGAAGTAAATAAGAGCCTGACAAAATTTTTTTCCAAAATATGGTTTCGTAAAATAATTAAATCATAAACCTTAATACAATAATCAAGATTTCGAACCTTAATTTTTTTTAATCAATCAATAAAAATCAAGCAATTAATTCAAGTTAAATAATTAAATGTGACTCTGATAGCACTGTTAAGAAGTCAATCTTGATCGAATAATGGACGCAACAAAAAAATAAAAGTTTACGGTTTCCAATTAGATCCCAACAATTGAATAACTTAAAAAAATTCAAATAAGAAAATATGAAATCATACCTAAATCAATATTCCTGTTGAAATCCTTTCGAAACTTTTTCGATGTGTCAACTACAAGCTATTTACGCAACACTGCCCAATATCTTTTTCGTTTCCAAATCTTTTTTCGAGTACACTTTTTTTATAGAGAAGTATGTTTTTTTTAACTGTCATTTTCGATGTGTCAACTACGAGCTATTCACGCATTCATCCTCTAATAGTATCCACAGAGTAGTCAAAAAACACTTAACTCTTTAAGAGAAATTAGCAGGAGTGCTAGCTCCCTTATACTTATTTCTATACATAGAAAATCATTAGGGTTTTATTTTTTATTAAAATTAAATACATTAAGTAAAATTAAAGTCAAACTCTAATTATTATTAATTTAATTTTAATAAAATCAAATATCTCATATTTAATTCCTAAGATTTTACAAATTTTATAGTCAAGTATAACTTAATTGAAAGTTATTTTTCTCTTTTAAACTGCTTTTTATATATGACTTATTAAGTTCCTAATATATTAGAAATGATTATAAATAATAATTCTAATTCATAATTAGAATTAGATAAATTAAAACTTATTTTAATTTATCTTTAATTTTTCAATTAAACAATTATAATCATAGAGCAAAATTGATTTCTAGTAATAAGTGATGATTACTTAAATATCAGAAATATCAAAGTGGTTCAACTTGACCTGTCTATGTATGGTTATGATGTATAATTTAATTTTTTCTTCATTCAATTTTCAATTAGACAAAGCATGGACATAATGTCTACTTTTTTAATTCAGTCATGTTCATTCTTCCTAATTAGTATTTGATTTAAAATTAATATTTGAAATACCTTTTCAAATGTCGATTCACTTTGGCCAAATAATTCTTTAAACCACTACTAATCAAGAACATTAGAATATTCTCTCGAATTACTTTAGAGTAATTTTTTTTCCTTCGTGGATGAAGATGGAGTCAACATAGACAAACGTATGCAAAGAGCGATTTATAACGTGAGACCTTTAGATTGAGCTATTCAATTCCATTTGGGTTAACATCCTAGCCAATAAGGCTTCCCCTATTCGAAGATCCGGTTTATAGTTCCATTTCTTTTTTTGGTTTTCTTCAAAAAAAAAAGGGGCACTTTCTAAGATCTACGAGCAAAGACTGCTTAATTCTTTATTAATTTACTTAATTATCTCCATGTGTTCATACTGTATTCAAGTATTACCAACTGAATTACCCTAAATATGATAAATCATACGTAGCATCAAAATGTAGTAATTCTCATATAAGATATTTTGGTAATCTCAAGTCTAAGGATCAATTATATAACCATCATTATAAGAAAATCCACAGACAATTAAGTAATATTCTATTTGGGATCCTTATAATCGGGTTAGTTCAGTTAACTTATTCTTTAATAAGAACTCACACATTAGTTTAAGTATCTCTGTACTTTAATTCAAGAGACCAATTACTTTCTTCATAAAAAAGAAACATTATATGTGCTAGTTTTATCCTTTCATCAATTTTTTTTGTCTTGATGAAACTACAACTAGGAACTATTTGGGAATAATACATAAAGACAAATTTAATATCATAATTATGATCTTATCATAATTTCAACCATATAGTAATTATTCTAAGAATTTTACCTTTAGTATTAAAACATTAAATGCAATAAACATAATAAATAAAGATAAAGAATGTTTTTATCAATTAAATAATACTGTCATGCACTAAAACTGTAACCATTCGATTGGCTGCAAGACATAAACTAATAGTCCTTTTAATTCAACCACTACAGTGGGCATATGAGGATTTATTTTTAACAAAGCCACATAATGTTGGCTATAATTATTCAACAAGAAATTCAAAAATTGGTTGTCAACCCTCACCAATTCATCCAATTTTGTTTTAGTCAATTAAATCAATAAACCAAAATTGGTCTAACTAATTAAAACTTGATAATCAATCAAGTTTGAGCAGCGTTGCGGATTTCATATCGTTCTGGCCAGTATCGACCGGAATGTTCCGTACCGACCGAAAAAAGGTACCGGAATGGGCATGAAAGGTACCGGTGATAAATTTCAGTCCGTACCAGCCGATTTCGGTCGGTACCGGCCGGTACCACCAATACCGAATTTTTTCGGGCCATTCTGTAAAACAAAAACTCCAGGGACCATTTTGCAAATAAACAAAACTTAACCCTAATTTTATCTCCCTCTCATTTGTCATCTCTCTTCGTCTTCTCTCCCTTTCGTCGTCCCGCGTGTCGCGCCTCCGACCGGCCTCGCCGCCTCGTCCTTCTCCTCCTCCTCCTCTTCTCCTCTGTCTTGGAGTCGTGGAGTCACACTCGCCTCACCGTCTTCAACCGTCGTCCACGCTGCCCGAAGACGTCGTTGCCTGCTGAGGTCCATCGTCCGACGTCCACCGCACACCGTCCGGCCTTCTCCTTCATCCTCCTCGCGCTCGACCGCGACCCGACGTCGACCCAAATTGGTGAACACCGATTGTTTTGGCATTTTAATTTTTGTTTCATTTTTCATGGAATTTTGAAATTTATTGCTTCTGTGATTATGTTGGTTGTTGGATGATGGTGGATTTGGGGTTAAAAATTGGTGTTGTGTTGAATTTGGGGAAAATTTTGAAGTTGATTTCGGTTGAAGTGAAGTTGTGTGAATGTATTGGATTTAGGGAAAATTTTGAAGTTGATTTCGGTTGAAGTGAAGTGTGAATGTTGAAGTTGTTTTCTGTTGGCATTTTGCATTTTGGAAATAGATTGGTCCGAATCCGATTGGAAATTAAATTTGGAATGGTGATTGTGATTTAGTAGATTTTAAGGTATTAATATTGAATTAGTACAGTTCCGTTCTAGAGCTCAATCCGGTACCGAACTCGGTACGGTATTCATAACATTGAGTTTGAGACGTATAATGCATTCAAAGCAGATATTTTCTATCTATATATATACAAGGAGTCAAAGAATCCAAATTACGTACACTTAAGTCAATGAAATAAAATGAAATCTATACGAATAGACACTAATCAATGTATACTCTTTATTGGAAGGATGGTTCAGTCGTATGATTTTATCATTTAAAACAAAAGTAAAGTGTTTTCTCTAAGAAAATTTCTTGTTTATTCTTTCAAAGAGAAAAGCCAAAATCTAAAGAGTAAAGAAATATAATAGAGCATGAAGTTTTATGTTTGATGAAACCTCATTTAGAAAACTGAATTATAGTTCATAATTATTATTTTGTTCACGTTGACTTATTAGGCATATTAGATTATATATAAACTTTAAACAATATACATGGATTTTTTTTTGTTAAAAGAATTGCAAGATTCTAAATTCAAGTTATGCCTGTTGATGTGCGCATAAACTTGAATCTTAGAAGTAATTGGTTAATGATGTGATTGCAGATGTAGATGCTCAAATAACAAATAGTTATCTTTTTATTGTATTTGCAAGATCGTGTCGATGTCTTTCATATTTAAGTGAGTTTTTTAGAGACAAATATGAGATTATTGTCACTTCGATCGTAAAGGAGTTATGCTTTTACTTGCATAAGATGAGTGATACATACGAATCTAGGGTATGTTTGATCGGAGATTTAATAATAAAATAGAATATAATATAATATTATTTTATTATTAAAGAGGAAGGTTTATAATGGAATAGAATGGAAGAGTAAGATTCTATATTACATCTCATTTCATCCTAAAGAGTAAAAATGAAAAACTTTCAATTTGAAAAGTTTATGATGAAATATAAAATGATAAACAATTTTACACAATATTACATTATAAACATTTCATCCAAACAACATTTCGTTGTATTACATTAAGAGTTCTTCTATCCCTCTTAAACAACAATTTTATAAAATTACATCCATTTACATTCTATTTTATTATAAACTATTCTATTTCGTTCCGTTCTATTTTATTAAACACCTTACATCCATCCAAATGTAACCTAAACTAAAGTTTGCATGTGATTAAGTTTTGGAGGCATATAGCACATGTATATGAAACTCTCTTAAAAGATGCGGTGATGGAGAACGAAACACGAGTTGTTTTGTTTTACTTTTTTTTTTTAAAGATGCGGTGATGGAGAACGAAACACGAGTTGTTTTGTTTTACTTTTTTTAAAAAAAAAAAGTTATTATGATGTAAAACATAACATTTCCAACTCTAAAAAACAGATTTCAAAAATCTGTGCGCGTCACCTTTATCAATAATAATGCAATAAATTTATACGTGGAACATATGATTGAGTACAATTCAAATAAACTATCTTATATTTAAAAGGATAAAAGGAAAACTCAATACCGTCCCAAAAGCTTGTATGGTGTGGTCACTATTGACATTAATAATAAAGATATCCATATCTTCGTAAAACCATCAAAGCAAGAAAGAAAGAAACAATTCAAATGATTATGCAAAAGGCCGAAAACTAGACTTTCAAATATGAAAAGAATATGATGATAGGATTTAGTAGCAAACGTTAACGTTAATGTACAGCGAGGTTCTACTTTCTAGGCTTTGTGAAAATCTGTCTGCGTCTATTTTATATGCATACATATTCTCTTCCTACCAAAAAAAAAAAAGAAAAAGAAAAGGAAAATTACCAAATCTTTGGATTCCCTCTGTCTGTGACGTGAACAATTTGTCCATGATGCCCTGCCGTCTGTTCCTAATTTATTTTCCCTTTTATTATTATCTTCTTTTGAATTAAAAAACTAAAAAGGAAATGTTATCAACCGAACTGACCCACACGTATCCCGTGAAACAATTACTTCACCTTTCAAAAGTAAACGCCAATTCAATTCACCTTCTTGTTGCTTTGCACTTCCCAAACTCAAATCAGCTTTCCCTTTTCCCTTCACTTTTTCAGTTATTACTTTGCATATTCCCATCATTCGCCCCATCTGAATGTTTCCCAAGATTCAGTACCCTTCATCGATGAAATGCACATTCAACTTCACCATTAAAACTCGTACGTCACGTGGGATCCCAAGTGGAGTATATGTACTCCGGGATACATAAAATGGTATCACATCAATAAATAGCCGGTGCATTTAACGAGGCAACCATAATAAAGTAACAGTAAAGGAAAGAAAAACAATCACTTTTTAGATAGATCCGCCGGCCCACTTGTTCAACCCGCGCTTCTAGGACATGACTCTGACATTATCACACCCGTACGCTTTTCACTTTCTCCCACTTGGTCTTGTCTTAATCTTTTAGTTTTCTAACTCATCACAACCGTTGATCTACTCTTCAAATCTCTCACTTTCTCCCACTTGGTCTTGTCTTAATCTTTTAGTTTTCTAACTCATCACAACCGTTGATCTATTCTTCAAATCTCTATGTGAGAGAGTATCCAACGGTGAACTTTTATGTAGACGGACCAACCCAACTCATGAGGAGCGTGTTAGGATCTTCTAGTTCGCTACTTTTCTTTTGTTTAAAAAGTAGTTAAATAAACCCGTATCTAATGAGTGTTTTTGTGTTTTCCATTTCATTTCACTCCTAGCCCACATTCCTCTACTAACCCAATCTCTATATAACCCTTTCAACCTCCTTCTCTTTCCTCATTCTTTTTGCCTTACACTTGCCGCTAAACACTCGGAGCTATTCTCTAATGGCAGAGACAACATCAAAGCACCAAAGAGAAGAGGCCCATGTTGTAGATGTTGAAGAAAATAAGAGACAAAAGTCTTACAATCATATACTCTCTATTCTTGAGGACGAAGAAGAAGAGCCCACACAAGACTTATCCTCTCTCATCATTACCCTTCAACAAGAACTGTCTTCTGATTCCACTTTTGAAACTCTCTTATACCCTAGTTTAGAAACTGACCCAGAAATCCTATCAAATGTAACGACAACTACTAATCCTATAGAAGGTTACCCATCTTGGTCTTCTTCTTCTTCATCATCGTCTTTCTCAAATGAAGAAGCAGAAGACGAAAGAGAGAGGTTTATGAGACACCTCCTTGAAGCCTCAGATGACGAGCTTGGGATTCCCAGCAGAGAAGAAACTCTGGAGTTTCTTAACAATCGTAGTGATGCTTCCTCTATAGTAAATGGGTTCTCGCTTTGTGACAGGTTGTGGGAGTTTGAAGATGCTAATGCTAACTACTATGACTTGGTGCAGTCTGAATTGTTAATGTCCAACACATGTTGATTTTTGTCGAATATACAGATACATGTACTTGCATGTATGTATTGAAGCTTTCCAAATGACAAATCGTCTGTTAATATAATACATAGGGATGACTTATGAGCACATCACATGCCATTGGTGTCTGTCTGCCTGCCTGTCTCGTAATAGATTAAAATGGAGGTCTGCATGGGAACCTTAACTTGGACAAGTGTTAAAACATGGTGGATTCAGAATCTTTAAGCTATTATTTTAATGTATTGTGAAGTTACTCTTACTGTGCTTCTTATTCAGCTTTAGTTTGAACTATTAATGCTTTTAAAATATCAATTAAAGTGAAGTCTCACTTCATGACTGAAAAATAAATATAATTTATTTTTTTTATCTTAAATAAAATTTGAAATCATGCCACATTAGTATATTTTAAATTGAGTTGATAATTTTTGTAGGACGTTAGCTGTTTAATTAAGAATTAAGAAGCGACTGATGAGAGATCAACTTGAGAATTAAAGGATATTCTGCAACTTTGAACGACCTTTTTATTACACAATTGGAATTCATTATTCAACCTTGGGTTGATTTAACAAAGAATTGATCATTATTCTCAGAACTTTATAAATCAAAATAATCTATGTGATTAAATTCTCAGGTTTTGCATATCTTTCACGAATAAGATTCAAATCTATTTCCACCGTAGGGAAAAAGAAATTCCTTCCAAAAACCTGTCCGTCCATTTTGATAACTGTCGCAATTGTTTCTTTTAATATGTTTGTTTAAATTGTAAACACTTCAATTATTTCACTTCTTTACAATAACAGGTCAAAGACACGTAGATAACACTCCCTCAATTTCTGCGTGTTTCTAATTCAACGAATTCTTCGAAAAGAGACGTATAAAAATTAAAGAACGAAATTTTCAAAATTCCACCTACAAGGTATAGAGTTCCTAATTTTATGTTTTATGTGTTATACAACATTTAGATAGATAGAAACGGGCGAGTTGTAGCAGAGGATGGGGATATTGGCAGACAAAATACCATGTAAAATGCCATAATCTACTTAAATAGTATATGCCCAAGCCAGGGCCGGTACTGAGGTTTTATAGCCTTGGGCAAACAAAAAAAGGCTCTTATTTTTTTTTTTTGGTTTTATAGTACTGGGTAAATAAAAAAAAGCTCTTATTTTTTTCTTTTTTCTTTCTTTATGATAATCAAGATTGGACCCTTATAAAGACTAAAAGAGATAAAATAAGGACCTTTTTGTTACTCTTTATGAAGATCAAGACTTTCACAAAAAACAAAATAAAATAAAATGGGCCCTTTTTATTGCCTATTTCATTTTTTATGAGGCCTAGGGCTGGCTCTGGCCCAAGCCACTTTTTGGTCAAAATAAGATTGTGCAAATCATATAATGCATCAACCAATTAGCTTAGCTTCTTCGAGCCCTTGTTTTTCACAAGACGGGATCATCTATCTAACATTATTCTGTCTAACTTTGTCTAATCGAAAAACGTCGTCGTTTCTGCTTTAAATTTTACAAACTCTGTTAATCTTCCAAATTTTATGGCTTATGAGTCAAGTTGACTCCAATCGACATCCTCCTCATCTTCATCTTCATTATCACAAAATCAAAAATTTCGGACTTTTTTTCCTTCTTTTCAACACTAACGGTCCCCAGATTCTTTCACTTTCATTGATTTTCAAATCCTTAGAAGACCATCGTCACTTAGAGCCCCTCTCACTTCGTCTCTCTTCACCCCCTTCTTACACCTTATAATACCCAGATTCTCGAATCTCAACCACATCAAAGTATGCAACTTTTACAAAAACCTTGATTCGGTTCTTGACCTAATCTCTCGATGTGGATTACATATTGAATCCCTCAATATTTCCAACCAATCCCACTTCCCTTTGATCGGTGTGTGAAGGTTGGGATCGAAAGTGAGGAATTCCTAGCTTAAGCTTTTTAAACCTCAATTTGTGCTCTAGACTAACAAGCTCAACCTTCTTTACACTTATAAGAAATTGTCCTTCACTGGAAGATCTCATAATGGAGAGGACTAATTTGGTGTTGAACATATAGTGAAATATTTGATCAATCGTCGAGTCAAGTCTCTTAAGCTTGACAAGGAATAATAACTTGAGTGATGAATACATAAAAGATATTGCCTTGTCTTGCCGTGGATTAGAAGTACTAAAGATCAGTTATTGTCCTTATATCACAGAAGAAGGGATCAGATAATTTTTGAGAAACTGTAGGGAAATCATGCATTTGGAGATGAACAGATGTCTGGAGATAAAGAATATTGATTTAAACTTTAAACTTCGTAAATTGGAGAAATTGTAAGAAAATGGACTAGGAATGTATGATGAAGCATTGGCAGTAATTTAAAAAAAATGCCCTGGATTGATGCAACTGGACCTGGAGGGTTGCCTAAATGCGACAACAAAAGGGGTGACTCAAGCGGTGCAAAACTGTAAACTATAGGAGATTAAGGGATATAAGTTTGAAATGGTGTGACAATGTGAAAGTTAATATTATAAATTTCTTAGTGTTCTCAAGGCCATCACTGAGAAAAATAGTCCCGCCATGTGGATTTTCTCCATATCATAACCAAGTAGCATTCTCCTTACGACATGGATGTTTACTTTGCCAAGGGTCGCTTCTGGAGCTTCGAAATCTATTTGGCTGAACTTTATAAAGTTCTTTTTTCTTAGATTAAATTCTTTATGAAGTTCAATTGTACTCTCTTGAATTGATAATATCTTGTAACTTTTTCCTTTTGCTTTTCAATATCATTTGTTGTCTCAGCAAACTCGCTTTATGTAAACGTGTATCAACTTTCATGAACAACTGTCATTATTCTTCATTCTTCCTAAGTTTATTTGATCAAGTCTATGGAATCTTTATGGTGTTCCCAACTACTGTGTCTCTATGCAGTCACCACTCTTTATCCAAAACTATACAAAATTACCATCTTGATGATTCAATTGGAAGCTTTTCAAATACCCTTTAAATTTGTGACTTTAACTTGCACTTGCATGTTCGTGCAAGTTAAGTTATGATTGTGACTTGCACTTGCACGGTGGTGCAAGCTAAGTCACGATCATGACTTACATGCATGACTGTGCAAGTTAAATCACGACACACGATCGTGACTTGCATGCACGACCATGAAAGTTAAGTCACGACCGTGACTTGCATGCACGACCGTGACTTAACATCTTTCTAAACATTCCCTTAAATTCGGTTTACAACTCAAATAGCCAATGTTCATTTATTAAATGTGAAGCTCGTCAACATATATGAAGATAGATAGTTAGAACTACTGATACCTGCAATCTACCAACTGCTAGCAATCAAATTTAAAAAAAAGGGTGTGACTAGCGTGACTCCTTGAGTCACGGGTGTGACTTACAATCCTTTACATAACCCCCTTCACCTAATACTCATCTTTTCCTTGTTTCCAGATCTCATTTGGCGTTTTACGTCTTCTACACCCGCAGTCACCGCTTCTTACCCAATCTCCAACCGTAGCAACCACGCAGATGCACGCCCTCATACACAGCCAGCCGCACCGCACCGTACCATCCTCGCATGCAGCCGCCACCCTTCTCACTTGACTCTCCGCTCTTCACCCCGACCACAAATGCATGCCTCGCCAATGCACCCCTTGCCCAAGGCACGCCCGTGCATCACTCTTCACCACCACCGTGCAAGCCCTCGCACCTGCCGCACCGCACAGGCGAATGCTCGTGCCCTCACACCTTGGCCAGCACACAATCGTGCCATCCATGCCTCTGCTCCACTCAACACCACACGCTCGTGTGTCACCTCCTCAACCAGCTCAATGGTGAGAGGCGTGTTGTTAACAACAACAAAACCTTGAGGTCATGGGTTTGAGTCGTGACCTCACCCATGACCAAAGAGGACAATACTGATTAAGGTTGTGATCGCGTGCAAACTTAAAGTATGCGGGGCCCCCACTCGCCCCGCTAGATTGGGCTTGAGTCCGCCCCGGTACGCAAAACACGGGCCCAACATTAAAAATTGGCTCAATGGTGAGAGGCGTGTTGTTAACAACAACAAAACCTTGAGGTCATGGGTTCGAGTCGTGGCCTCACCCATGACCAAAGAGGACAATACCAATTGTGGGGGTACTGAAGTTGGTGGGACCCCGCCTCCTCGGAGGTTAAATCCACCCGGTACCTGGGCCTGGGGCCCAACAATGTATGCCCATTCGTCCACCACACAAACCCCAAAAAGATATTATTATAAAAAATCACATTTTAATCCTTCTAAAAAACTATTTAGAAAAAAAAGCATATATACAATTTAAAGGAGAACACACACCGCCTATACCAATGCAGCCAAATATGCCTATAAGAATGAAACAATCCAGAGTTTCCTCGTCTTCACCACATGAGCCAAATTTCGGTATCCCGTGTCTAAACTTTCAATTAGAGAGCACCAACAAAGGTACGCCTTTCTTAAGGATCGCCAAATTATTCCGAATATATTTTTAGATTCTCAAGAACTTATTGAATTGTGAATATTTGATCGAGTACACGAGTTGCTGTGAAACATAGGCTGAGAACAATTTTTTCAATTTAGGAAAAATTCGTATGTGGAATTGACATTAGAGTTTCTGACCACTTTAAAAGTAGTTCGTGAAACTAAGCTAGGGACACTACGGGGAGTCTTAAATTTCGATTAATGAATGCAAATCATATGATCACTTTAGAAGTGATGAATTCTATTTTTTACTTTCCAAATAGTGATTTATATGAATACCCTGACAATTTTGTGGCTACCGACTTTTGGTCCCAAGTGACTAATTATCAGTCTAAATCATCTGCCATCGTGGACCCTGTCCTTTGCTATCTTCATCGATTTTTAACTTTTACACTATTCGGTAGAGGAGATAGCAATGAGATAGTTTCTAAAACTGAATTATATATTTTGTGGTGTATGGTACATGCCAGGCCCTTTAATGTCGAAAGTTGGTTAAGTGTGCATTTAGACGAAGTGGCTTAATCTAGTGCAGGTAAAATAGTAATTAGGGCATTTGTGACCCGAATTGTAGAACATCTTAGCTTGCTAACTGAGAGAACACCCATGCAGCTAGTTACAGGCAACTCGACTTTTTACTTGAAATCTTTGGTGTCGATGAAGGTTATCAGGCGGCAAGGCGATCGCTATGTTCTTATCCATGATGACACGGGGGAAGCTTCGAGCAACAAGCGAGCTCGTGTTGCGAAAATGGAAGTTGCATAAGAAGATGATGTTCCACGGCCGAACAAATGCATCAAACTTTTTTAACTACTTCCGTGGAGTACCAATCACTGCTAAATCAATTGATAGTATTTGAAAAAAGAACAAATGACAGGCTCCATAATATTGAGGCTAACCTGGCGAAGATCCGAAGATTGATGGCCAATTTGAATGCTCGCTTCAGACAGCCTCCACCCCCATCTTAGTATCATGTTTCTATCCTTTTTCCTTTTATTGCTTATTGTTTTAATTTCTTTTCGTTTTCATCTTTGTCTTTGCTTTTGTTCTTTTCTCTCTTAGATCCCTCTTTCATTTTATTATCACATCGAGGGCAAAGTGATGTTCAAGTGTGCAAAGAGTATTAGTTAAAAAAAGGAAAAATTTTATTATTTTTGTGTTGTATGTTTGTTTTCCCACTTAGTAGTTAGAGATGCATGGTTATTAAATGAACTCAATCTAGATTAGAAAGCATAATATGAGTGAATGATTATACTTGCATGCTTAGAATAATTGACTTGGATTTCCGTTAAAAGGATATTAGCTTGTTGTGATAGATGAATGACACCTTTCATTCGGTAAGATTTTGAGCCTTTTTGAAATATTAAACACCAAATTCAATTATTCTTTGTTGAGAGTGTTCTTTTATGATTAAGGAACTCTAGAACTTGCTTGCAAATACTAGTTGAAATCGCACAATCTTATACAAATGTTAAAATGATGAAGGAAATTAGGATTTACCCTTTTTGCTTAAAAGGCCACTATGATGTTACCTTTAGTGAACCCCCTTTGAGCTTATCATGAAACCATTTCTTTCTTTAAACCTAAATAAGAGCCTTGACCTTAATAATTTATCTTATTCATTGTACCTAACATGAGGAAAGTTGAGCATTTGAATGGGTATAATTGGGTTAAGGAATAATTGTGAGGAATCATAACATATAGTTGGCTATTACATTAAGGATGAATATGGTTATAGAGATTTTTACTTCTCCTATATATTTCTCTTCTCTTGATTTTCTTGTTTTAGATTCATAAATAAATAAATAAATAAATAAATGAAAAATATAGTAAAAAATAAGAAGAAAAAATCAAGAAAAAAGAGAGGCAAAAAAATAGAAAACAAAAGAAAAGTGTTGGACCTCGTTTTCGGAGCCCAACATCCGAAGTCATAAAACTTAATCTTCATTATCCCATATTTCCGGAGCCCAACTCTTGCTCTGATACCATAAGTGTTGGACCCCGTTTTCTCGTAAGGCACCCCCGTTTTCTCGCAAGACACCTGTCAGACGTCCTAAGTGACATCCGAACGCGCATCCCACAAGGGTGGTGTGCCCCCACCAGTCAGTCAACATAATCAAACTCATTTCTCCTATTTCAGAACAAATTTTGGGAAAACTTCAAACTGGAGTTACAATTTGAATTCTTCTAGAAAAATGTTCCCCATTGTATTAAGTTTCCAATGACACCAAAATCATTCAATTTGGTTTAAAAATATGAAAGTTATACCCCAACATTTTCGGACTATTATTATACTAAAATAGTACACTATACTCAACTTCCATCCAGAAATTGCAAGTCTTAAAACTGAATTAAAATTCTATTTCTTCATATAATTTGTATCTCTATGTCTTTAGTTTATTTAGAAACAAGAATCATCCCATTTGAAGCTTTATAGATCAAGATATCATTAAAATATCGAAGTATGTTCAGTAAAATATCCAATTCAAGTCTTCCAACAGATACCCTTACTTTGATTCAATCAATCTTTTTCAAATCAATACTAAAAGCTATAAATTTTTATCTAGAGATAGAGAAATGTGTTAGGAATCTATTGGTTCATGAATCACTTCATTTTGAGGTCAGATGAGCAAGTTATGGCCAAAAGAGTCAAAGGTGTTCACGTCTAGGAAAACCTGTAGGTCGCGAAAAGTTGTTGGCATTACGAGGTGTGATCTCACCTCTCGTTGTCGCGATCGCACCTGAGGCTACTCCCAGGGTGCGGTCGCACCTTCCTTTGTCGCGAGCGCGATCGAAGTTGTGCCATATAATACATCCCCTGCGACATCACTAACTTAAATTGGTCATATCTCTAAGCTCCGATATCCAAAAATCTCATAATTTATACCGTTGGAAATCTAAGAAGATAAGCTACAACTTTCATGAAGACCCCGAAAAGATATTTTGCCTCCAAAAGGGCCAAAATTTCCAATCAATGTAGCTGTCCCGTATGTCCATCCTATGCAGCATCACAAACTTCTAATGATCATATCACTCAACCCCAATGTCCAAAAATTTCATACTATATAGCGTTGGAAAGCTAGAAAGGTAAACTACAACTTCCAAGAAGACAACTCTATCTAATTCAGCCTAAAGTAATATAGTTTTTTCCCTGAAATCAGAACATACATTTTCCCCTATGAAAAACTTGAAAATGCAATGTACAAACTTGGAAAGTCATGATCAAAACGAAATATATTTCATTAACATCAAAATATAGGAGTTTTACAAAGGTTTAATGGGCATTTCAAGCCACATTACATCGTAATCGAAAAATACAAATGTTGGGACCCGTTTCCGGAACCCAACTCTTTACACGAAACCATAAGAAAACGATCAAAATTTTTTTTTTTTAATCCCAAATCACCAAACACAAATCGGATAATCAAAGGAAAGGACTTCAATTCCACATCGAAAATCATAAGGAGAAAAAACAACACAAAGCAGCGGAACGAATCACAGAGCGAAAGGCGGAAGCGAACGAATCGAAGCAAATAGATTACGAATCGAAAACA
>JAOQMQ010000003.1:11346086-11358340 GCA_027563845.1 Erythroxylum subrotundum
ATTTTCTCACCAATTTCTTTCTCATTTAAATTCATTTTAATACTTCTAATTTTCACCAAAAGTTCGGGGTCCAACATTGTTGCATACTTTTTGACCCATCAAACTTTATGATTGTGAGTTTAGCCATAAGTATCCCTACAAGTGCCTTATCGGCAGAACAAGACTTACTTCTACAAGCTTAAGAAAATCTTTAGCATTCTGATTTTTAGTGTTAAGAAGAGTAGACTTAATATTGTTGGCAATTTTCATTCGTATAAAGTTCAAACATAGCCTGTTAGACCTTACCCACGCCTCATAGTGTGCCTTTTCAGCCTCTGTACTAGTATCATTAAGGTCAAAAGGCTTATCCTCTAATAACGCCAAGTCAAGATCCAAAGAACCTAAATGGAAAGTGAATTGTTCGCTTCATTTAGAGAAATTCACACCAGTGAGCAAGGTAACAGAAGAAGCTTGAGAGTGAAAACTAATAATTGCAAATATATAAAGGCTCACTAATTAACAGATTCAGACAGGAAGCATATACATTGAATATATTGCAGGTTTCCTTTGGGTAAACACAACAATACATATCATCACCATGATTAGAATGCTAGTTAAACTTTATAAGAAAATTAAATAAACTTCATCAAATACATCTAGCATTTTTGGATAACCATACGTATGTGACAAAAATATATAAATTTTCTCTTTTATATTTATTAGTTATAGAACACTGATTTACCTTTGACTAAAGTCCTTAATTTCTATCAACTAATAAATTTTTCATAATAGCATTTCATAAAATACATAAATTATATAACGACACATTCAAAAACTAATTTGGCCACTTTAGTGACTAACAAATTAATTTTAATCATACTGTCGTATATATAATAATAATAATAGTATATATTCATAAGATGAAATTAAAATTAAAAATTTGATTATAGGTCAAAATATCATTAATATGACCAAAATATAAGAAATCAAAACTTTAAAATCAATTCATCCATCATCAAATCAAATCTTTAATTTTTCATTTTAAAAAACACAATTCCATAAGAAACAGTAAACAGAAACAACGATTGTGGATTTAAAACCATAATGATGAGTAGGTTAAGGCAAATGCACCAAACATAGAAGCAATAAATAGATCAAGAAAAATCATAGTGAGACTCAAGTGGTGAGACACTCCTTCATTCATGTTTCCCCTTAGTCGCCACAAGAATCAAAATAAAGTATGACAAAGACACGTATTAAACCATGTTGTTTATGTTGTTTCTGGAGACGAATATAGGAAGCGAGGTGGTTTCTACGGTGCCGTTCAAAGCAAGTTGAATCCAAGAGACCAAAAAAAAAACCTATTCTTGATATGGTAGGTTTACGACTATATGGGAGAGGCTTTAGTCTTTTGGCTAAGATAAGAGCACCCATCATCTTTCTACGATAGCTTCTTCAAAGTTAAAGGCAATATGGTGGACTCACTTCAATTTGGTTTTAACATGAAAATTACGTAAATCATTGTTATATAACATAGCAGTTAAAAGAATGGAAGCAGGCATTGTTAGTAGTTAAGCGTTAAATGAATTTACGATCGAGATTGCAATTGTTTCAAAGCCTGTCATCGACATCTGGTATGTCTTCTGCGATACACGATCCAAGGAAATTAAAATTTCTTGTTTACGAGTTCATCCGAATCGTGACGCTCCCATTAAAGTAAAAATGGAAATGATGGTATAAAGTAAAAGGCCTAAAGCGGACAATATCTGTAAGCGGGTGATCTGAGATGTTATACTACAAGTCTCCTCTCACCTTCCTCATCCCAACAAATAGGAGTTCTGCACCTCCTACCATAAAAAGCTTCATATGGTGCCATCTGAATTCCCGAGTGATAGGAATTATTATAAGCAAACTCTATTAAAGGCAAATGATCATCCCATGAGGCTTTAAAATCCATAACACAAGTTCTCAGCATTGCCTCCAAAGTCCGGATCGTTCTCTCTGATTGTACATCAGTCTGCGGATAGAAAGCTGTACAAAAGTGCAATTTAGTTCCCAAAGCCTCCTGCAAGCTTTCCCAGAACCGTGAGGTGAACCTGGGATCTCTATCCGAGAATATCGAACTTGGAATCCTATGAAGTCTTATTATCTCATCCATGTATTTCTTGGTCAAAACATTCAAAGAATCCGTTTGTCTAATTGGCAAGAAATGAGCAGACTTGGTTAGCCTATCCACAATCACCCATATTGCATTATGCTTCCTACTGGTTCTTGGCAATCCCATCAAGAAATCCATCGTAATCTTCTCCCATTTTCATTTCGGAATCGATAAGGGTTTAAGCTTGCCTGAAGGTGCTTGGTGCTCAGCCTTGACTTGCTGACACACTAAGCATCTTTTAGCATATTCTGCAACTTCTTTCTTCATCCCTTTCCAGCAGAAATGCTCCTTCAAATCTCTATACATTCTCGTACTTCCTGGGTGCATCGCATAAGGTGCATTATGTGCCTCATCCAAAATTTCATCTTTCAACTCTTGCACATCAGGAATACATAGTCTGCTACCTACCACCATCAATCCATCTTCCCTTACCTCTACTTCAGAAGGTTTACCATTTCTTATCTCTTCTCTGAGCTTACGTAAGTACTCATCCTGTTCCTGCAATTCCTTAATCTTTTCATTCAGTACTGGCCTTACTCTAAAGTTAGCCAATAAACAATCCGAGTCAGCTTGTGTCAATGTCACTCTAAGTTTGGCTAATTCCTTCAACAAAGGAATATACACTGTCTCCACATATGCCATAGTCGATTTCCTACTCAGTGCATCCGCTACTACATTAACTTTCCCTGGATGGTAGTCTATCATCAAGTCATAATCCTTTAACAGTTCTAACCATCTTCTCTATCTCAAATTCAACTCTTTCTGGCTCATCAGATACTTAAGACTATTGCGGTCTGTAAACATCCTGGTGGTGACTCCATATAGGTAATGTCTCCATACAGGTAATGTCTCCAGATTTTCAGTGCAAAAATTATGGCAGCCAACTCTAAGTCATGCGTGGGATAATTCATCTCATATGGCTTCAATTGTCTAGAAGCATAAGCAATCACCTTATCTCCTTGCATCAACACACAACCTAATCCCTTCCTCGAGGCATCGCTATATACTATGTATCCATCATTACCCAAAGGCAAAGTCAAAATTGGTGCACTCGTTAATCGATACTTAAGTTCCTCAAAGCTCTTCTGACATTCATCTGTCCATCCAAACTTCTGATTTTTTCTGGTCAATTTGGTAAGTGGAGCTGCTATTATGGAAAAGCCCTCCACAAACCTCATGTAATACCCAGCTAAACCCAAGAAACTCCTCACTTCTGCTATATTCTTAGATGCTTCCCATTTCACAACATCTTCTATCTTCCTCAGATCCACATGTACCCCGTGCTCTGAAATCACATATCCAAGAAACACTACTTCTCTTAGCCAGAATTCGTATTTATCGAATTTGGCATACAACTCGTTCTTCCTCAAGGTCTCCAAGGCAACCCTCAAATGTTCCTCATGCTCCTTATCACTCTTAGAATAAACCAATATATCATCAATAAAGACAATGATAAATTGGTCTAAGAAGGACTTGAAGACCCTGTTTATTAAGTCCATGAAAGCTGTAGGTGCATTCGTCAATCCAAAAGGCATAACCAAAAACTCAAAGTGGCCATATCGTGTTCTAAAAGTAGTCTTCAACACATCGGACTCCTTTATCCTCAGTTGGTGGTAACCTGATCTCAAGTCTATCTTAGAAAAGACTCTCACTCCTTGCAACTGATCAAACAAATCATCTATGCGCAGGAGCGGATATCTGTTCTTAATTGTGACATGGTTGAGCTTCCGGTAGTCCACACACATCCTCAACGATCCATCTTTCTTCTTCACAAAAAGGACCGGAGCTCCCTAAGGTAAAAAGCTTGACCTAATATAACCCTTCTCCAATAAATCTTCCAATTGCTCCTTAAGCTCCTTCAATTCCGCCGGAGCCATTCTATAAGGCGGAATCGAGATTGGCATTATGCCCGGAAGAAGCTCAATGGGAAATTCAATTTTCCTAGGTGGTGGTAGTCCTGGTAATTCCTCGGGAAAGACATCCGGGAATTCTATGACCACAGGTATTTCTTCTAACTTCCCTCCATCTGCCTTTTTGTCTACCACATAGGCCAAAAATGCGTCATGTCCTTTCCTCATCAGTTTTTCTGCTGTCAGAGTCGAAACCATTCTAGTCGGAGTCGCTTTTCTGTCCCCTATAAATACTACCTTTCTACCATTGCCAGTTTCAAACTCCAAAATCTTTTGTTTGCAATCCAAATTGGCATTATATTTCTCCAAAGTATCCATCCACAAAATCACATCTAAGCCTCCCATCCTCTATGGCATCAGATCCACTACTAATCGCTCCTCTCCAATAAATATCTCACAGTCTCTATAAACTTGACTAATAATAATACATTGGCCGATTGGAGTACTCACCATCAAGGGAGTATCCAACGGGCTCAATTCTCTACCATGAACAGTTCTACTCAATGACACAAATGAATGAGTGGAACCCGGATCAATCAAAACAATAACATCTTCAGTAAAAAGTTTAATCATACCAGTTACGACTTCTGGAGCTGTCTCTGCATTCTCCTTTGTCATAGCAAATACTCTAGCTAGAGCTTGTCCCCTCGGTCTCCCTGGAGGGTTCACTTTCTTGACCGCATCAGAACTTCTACTGCCCACTTCTGTCATTGTCCTGTGTCCCACTGTCTCAGCCCTCTTTGTAGCTTGCATCTGACTTCTTTCATGCCTTGGATTCTGAGAGCACTCTCTTGCCATATGTCCCTTTTCCCCACAATTGAAGCATGCTCTAGTCAGTCGATAACATTCCCCTTTGTGAAACCTCCCGCAGTGCTCACTTTTGGGAATGAGCGGCTTATCCCCATCTCCCCTCCTGCTACCTCCAGCCGTTGAGGCTTGATGTGAGACAGTTCTCATCTGTCGAGGCCTACTCGCTCCATTGCTTTTCTCCTTAGACGGTACAGGGAAAGTCCTGGCACTCCTCTCTAACATAGGAGCACCGCCTCCCCTCTTAGACTGTTCTTTGCCTTTCCTCTTTTTGTTGACAACACTCTTTATGTTTTCAATATTTTCTACCCTCAGTGCTGCTTCCACCAGCTGTTGAAAGTCACAGAAGTTCTGCACCACCACTTTTTCCCTGATGGCTAGGTGTAGTCTTGATTTAAACCGACGACACTTAGCCGCCTCACTCAGCATCATCTCTGCTGCATATTGGGATAACTGTGTAAACCGACGCTCATACTCACAAACCGTCATCTCCCTCTGGGTGAGACTCAGGAACTCCCTCTGCTACTGCTGAATGTACACCTCAGACAGATACTTCTTCTTATAAACAGCGAGAAAGTCCTCCTATGCCAACACTGGTGGCTTCAACTGACTCCCCGGGACACTCTCCCACCAATGCAGAGCATCCCTTTGTAGCAGACTCGCAGCATACTCAACCTTCTCATCACTCTCACGATCCATCTGATCCAGTATCTGTTCTATCTTTCTCAGCCATGTCTCAGCTTCCTCGGGATCAGAGGTCCCATAAAAATCCACCGCTCCATACTTCCTCAGCTTGTCGAACTGCTTCCCCTTCTTAACTGGGGCCGAAGCAGAAGATTGCGGCATCTGTCCTATAGCCTGGACAAACGCTTGAGTGAAGGATTGGAACAATCTCAGATCCAAGGTAGGCATTTGCTCCTACAGAACAGGCGACTCCTGAGTCTGTGATCGAGAGGGCCCACTACCGTGCCCTACAGAAGCCTCAGTATCTCCTGAGGCTCTAAACTCATCCGTGCCCTCCTCTCTTGGTAGAGGGTAAGGTGCAACCGATCCTTGCATAATTCCTCGTGTCCTTCTACGAGGTGACATTTCACTCCTTCAATAGAAACACTAGCGATTAGCTCACATGTTACCTTAATCCTGTTTCCTACATGTATGCATGATATGCATGTCACTTAATGCAAATAATCAATTCACAATGCAATCAATTTATCACATAACACAATAATGTATAGCACAATATATTCTAAGCCTAGGACTCTTTAAAGCCTAGGCTCTGATACCACAAGATGTTGAGCCACGTCCCTGAAGTCCAACCATGGTGTTGGACCCCGTTTTCAGAGCCCAACTATCCGATTCAGAGTCAAAACCAAGCGTAAGTGGGTTTTCTTATAGGGCTCGCTTGCTTTGAATCAATCCTTTCGAATTCAAAACCAAAAGCTACCAATTTTTGTGGAGAGATAGAAAAACGTGTTAGAAATCCAATGGTTGAAGAATCACTTAATTTGGAGGTCGGATGAAGACGTTATGGTCGAAAGAATCCAACATGTTTATGTCCTTACTCGAATTGTACATGTCTTGGCGCGATTGTCATAACGTTTTCTAAAAATGTCGGATTCATTTCGTTTTTAGACCATTTGAAAGAGGACATCGAGATCTACAACTTGCATGCAGACCTCGAGTGAGATTCGGCCTCTAACGGACATACATGTCCATTTAACGGATATACACTGGCTGAAAAGCCATTTTCCACCCAAGAAGTCCGTTTAACGGACATGGGCTGAGAGTCCTTTTTCACCCAAGAAGGTCTGTTAAACGAACATGGGTGACCCAAAACCCTTTCCAAAGCCTCTCCAATGCTTCCAACATCCATCCTAACACCATATACACTCATAATCTCCCCAAATTCAACCCTTCAAGTGTAATAAACACTCCTTAAACATTCAATTACCAATTTGAATGCATTAAACTCCCAAATCTCAACTCAAATAACTCATATTATACACAAACTCCCATCATTCACCATAGCTGTCATGTTTATATCTCCCATATAGCATCATCAATTATAAAGCTCATATCTCTCAACTCCGATACCCAAATTTTACAAACTTTATACCGTTGAAAAGTTAAGAGGATAAACTACAATGTTTGAGAAGACCATTTTGTCTAATAAAGCCCAAATCAATCCAGTTTTCCCCCATGAAGTCAACATATAATTTTCACTCCTATGACAACTTGAAATAGGAATTGTACACTACAAAATAATAAGCACATACACAAGGGAACTTTTTCAATCTTCTATTCATTTCCAAATCAAAATGAAGTTCATACAAAGCTTTCATACATAGCTTTAATTACATATCAGCATTTCATCAAAGCCTTAACACAAGTTACAAAATACATTTGATGCTCAATGTTCAATATGCTTATAAAGCTATCTAAAAGTCTAGCTACTAACTTAGTACAAAAGCTAACTCTCTCGAAATTGTCTAAATGCCTTGCAAGGATTCACTGATCTTCTCGATCTGCACCTGAGGAGTGGGAAAAATATTGGGATGAGCTACACAGCTCAATGGCTAAGATATTTATAGCCATTGGCGATGAGCCACACAATCAACCATATGTATATATAACATTCATATAGGCATACACATCGCAATGAAAGTTCAACATTTACAATTCAATTCACATTTCATAATTCAAAACATCATCACATATGACACATTGGATGCAATTCACTTCAAAGCATAGCTTAACACATCGAAATGAAAATGCACAACCAAATGGCTCGAGAGTTCTGTGAAACAAAACGGTGAAACCGAAGTTTACACCGTGAATGAAATAAGTCCATGTTTCAGATCTCGTGGGCCACAAGCGGGCAGCCGGGAGAAGGTTTTACGTCGACGTGCACGTGACTACGAAACGGTTCCTCTCTCGCCCAAACACAATCAAATCTCATGCTTCAATTCAATCATTCACAATCTCATTTTCTCATGCTTTTTCTTATACAAAATGCCATGACTCAATTCAATGGCATAACATGATCATACACACAATTCAATCATATCAAAATGTCATACATGTTTCAATGCATGACATAGCATAAAACACATCATAATGCATTTTCCACATCATAACAATTCACAATTTGGAAATTCAAGCATACACACATACACAAGGCATTATGCCCATAACACAATAACTATAAATAAATTACCCACCTTGGACTCTTGGAAAATCCAAATTCAATGGTGCCCTTCCTCTTGCTCTTGGGTAGGTTCTTGATTTCCTAACACAACCAAAATTTCCATTAATTCCAATTCAATTGGAAATTTCCCAAATTTTCATAATCACAATAAAATGAAATTAACTCTAATCAAGCTTCAATTTAACCTACCCATAGTTCATATAGGTTAGAAAACTAAAAACCTAGCTTAGAAACCCAAAAATCAAATGCGTGCTCTCAAATCTTCTTCTTCTAACGCAAACCCCTTTCTCTCTCTAGAACTTCTTCATCACAACACAACAACCCATTTCCTTCTACTAAAGTAAGAAGAAGACGATGAACTTACCTTGGAAAGCTTGATTCTTCTTCTTCCCATGAAATTTTCCCCCTTTTTCCCTAGCTTTTTCGATTTTTCTTCTCTTTTCTTCTCTACGTCATGTTTTCTTCTTCTCCTCTCTATGTCTTCCACGATACTCTCTCTTCTTTTTCTAATTTTTGCCCTTTTTGTTACTCCTTTTCTTCCAATATTACCCCTCCTTCACTTGGGCTTTCCAAGTTTACCCTTATTTTGTCTTTTATGACTCTACTCTTCCATTTAACAAGCCTACTACTACTTAATCTAAATTACTCCTAACCCTTCATTCTAATTTCAATTTCTAATCCTTCCCCCAAATTTCTAATTAATGGCCCAATTCTAAAATAAAATAAAATAAACAATAAACAAACATAATTAACTATTTAATTTTTTTTTAGAAATTAGAAAAATTCAAGATCCAACACTTTTACTCCTTCTTATTCCAAAAGCCAACATGTTTGGCATACATTAAATAAAATTGATAAGTTTGTTTTTCAGTCTCAAACTCTATGCCAATTTTTGGTATTCACTCTCTTGGAACAGATGAGTGGATGTTGTTCAAATTCTCCTCATAATTCGAATGTACTAAATCAGTTGACTTCATATTACTACCCTCATTGCCAATGTCAATTTCATCATTGTTATGCTGCTCGTCTCAAGTTCATATTATGATCGACCGTATGGAGTAGATCTACCTTCCATCATTTTGTTTAATACTAAAATAAACATCTATCAAATTTACAAACGACGTATCATTATGGCTTTGTTATCATATAAAATTATTTACACAACGAGAAAGGAGTGTTCACAAGCTACTGGGAACGTTAGATTAAGGAGCAATATGTATTTTAGTTTGCTCTGCATAGCTTATTGGAGAATGAAAGGTTTCATGTTGTGCAGTTATAGATTCTCATCTTCTCTCTAGTTAACCAACTAACAACTGAAAAAAATTCATAAATTCTTTCCATTAAATCAATAATATGCTTTAGAAGATCTTATACCAACCAGAGGTCAATATTATCACCAATAAACACATGATCAAATGTTTATATTTCAAATTAACTAATCTGCAATGTTAAGCAACTCAACCTTTACAATATACAGTAATTATCAATCATATAGATGTATAAACAAAAACAAAAGAAGTTAGAAAGGAATGACGTCCATGCATCAAAACAATCAAAATATCTTCAAAACTTGCCTTTAAGGAAAACATAAAGACTATCTTGAGTTTAAGAACCACTAGAGGAGTCATGTACTAAAGTAGCTTATATCTCTCCACAATAAAATTTATAATAATAGTAAATTACCAAATGATGTCTTCCAAAATGCAAATAGATCAGCAACAGAGTTATATAGTAGAGACTTCAAAAGAGGCAGACATCAAAGGGGGCATTCACGAAAAGGTGGTTTCAGGTCTGCTGAGCCATTCCCATAAGAATTATTCAGAGATGGAGACACAAAGAGAGGGAATGATAATAAAAAATAAGTAATAAAATATACAGATGAAAAAAACGAAACTTACATGAGAAGAAACATGAAAGTCATCAAAATCTTATCTTTCTTCCCCTATCACTGGTGTGCTTCTTGGAGCAACACTAGATTCTCCACAATCTTGGTTTTTGGAAATATTTTAAATGGTCTTGTTACTCATCTTTTACTTCTTTACTCCATCAAATATGAGAACAAAGTTAATTTGCTTTGTGAGAAGGGGAAAAAAAGCTTTGAAAGATATGAAAATCGAACAATTAAGAAACGCAGACATCAGTTGATGGGCAGGAAATCTTTTGTGAGGTTGCTTTGGAAATGGCACATAGCAGCCATTTGGTGTTTCTATGAATAACACAATTATCGTTTACACTCATCATCATTATGGTACTCTTGTAGTATTTGTAATGACTAAATTTTAATGTAGTATTTGGAATATTGTATTTTTGTAATTTGCTAGCAATACAATAATGATTTGAATTTTCATTTTAAGTCGTTCGTGCAAAAATAAATAAACAAAGTTTTACTGCTAATATCCCACCGATTTAATTATGGTACTCTTTTTTACGTTTATTTCTTAATTTCAATTATTGCATTTGATGTTAATGTTACATTATATTAATAATTGCATTAATTAATTAAAAACGTATTTTTTGATTGACAGGCACAACAGTCATCTTATTTTGACAATTTGGGAGTTGGTATTTGCAATGAGAAGTATGGTTGTTCTCTTCCATGCCTTGGTGACATGTTTTGTAGGTAAAAGAGGAAAAATATAGGTTAGTGAGTTACTTCAGGTGATTGTAATAATATTAATAGGCTAAATGATACTTTTTTGTTTTTACATAACAAATCCAATCAGTATCCAACTGATAAATTAGTATTGCATTCATAAGCCTTTTGTAAATTAAACATCCAGAAAGGAAAAAAGGACGTATAACAAAATAATCCTCAAATAGAAGCAACCTCCTTGACAGATTCACATCATGCATATTCCCTTACTCCATCTTTATCAACTATATTGATCACAAAGTTTGATGGTACAACGACCAATCTAGATCAAATCTCCATTATGCACTTGACGATTCTTCGAGTGACATGACAATATCGAAATGTCAGTCCATCATGGTAAGAGAAATATGATGCATAACCAAAAGCTCTCCTATCAACCTTATAAAGTGTAGCAACCTGTTGATTGCGGAAAAAACAAAGCTATATCCTTTCGAGCGACCAGTTTTGTGATCCTACATGACCCTCGCATCTTTGACAATGATGAAGCACAAGAAAAGATTGGGAACTTTATCAAGAAGAAAAAAAAAAGAAAATAATGGAAAGAGAATGACAAGCTTCTAGTTAACTAGACAATAATAACAAAAAGTGTTAAAATACCAAAACAGGGAGCATAAGATACAACGAAGACAAAGAGGGCACTCCACTTTCCAACTTATTTTGGTCTTCCAAATACAAACACACAAAAATCATCCCTATCCCCTAAACGCATTGCAAAATTATCTGCATTACTAGGTTCTTATACATGAGATGCATACATCAAAAGATACATATTGATTTCTTAATGTAGCAAAAGGAGGGGTGAATGGCTGTTAAAATTACAACATGGAGAAAAGAACCTTTCTAAGGTAATTAAAAAATCATTCATTAAAGCAAATATCAAATTCTATACGGGGAAATTGTAGAACTATGCCTCTGTTTGCTTGGAAAAGTGAGAAGATCGAACATTCACTTTTTCTTGGTGAACTGAACCGCTACAATTTCCTTCAATCACAAAGTGAACCTGCAAAAGAGATATGGCTAGACATTTAACCCATCAACATTTCTTAAGTTACAACCACAATGTGATTAAATGAAGGCAAAATTGTATCACATCACCTTTGAAAGATTAAGGAGATGCCCAGATAAAAGATATATAGACCTTTGAAGTAAACTACCATTATCAAGAATAACTTGAAAGCAAAAGATACATCCCTCATGGGTCCATACATCGATACTGGTCAATCTTGTTCTTCTCCCACAACATATTAAGTTCATAATACTTCTTCCTTAGAGGTACGGGAAGATGTTAAGTCAGAGCTTTGCATCCACAGGCGTGCAAGCTCACGGTTGTGACTTAACTTGCACAGTCGTTCAAGTGCAAGTTGAGATACTCTCAAAAGCTTCAAGATGGTAATTTTGTATTCGTAATTTTGTATATGGTTTTGGTGTAGGAAAATCCCAGGGTGTACATCACATGTACAGGGTGCGAAAAACAAAAATTTTTGTTGCCGGGACCTTCCCGAAAGCCAGGATCCATGTGTCTATATGAAAACTCAAACC
>JAOQMQ010000003.1:11362035-11378237 GCA_027563845.1 Erythroxylum subrotundum
AAATTTATTTTAATATTTTATATAATATTTATTAATAAAGTATTAATAAAATATTTTATTTTTAAAAATAAATAATTCAAAAATTATTATTTATAAACTAATATTTATTATATATATTTTTAATTATTAAATCAAATTTTATTTGAAATTTATATATTTTAAAGCTGCAGAGTTGAGAGAGAAAGAAGGGTTAAATTGTCTAGTATATTTTTAGATTAAATTTCTGAAGAAAGTAATCTAAATACCAAGGGGTGTTGGGATTTAGATTCCAAGGAAAGTGTCACTACTTTCCCTAAATTAGGAAAGTTTTTACTTTCCTAACTACTAAAAAAAAACGAACCAAACACAATAATTTAAATTTTAGGAAAAAGATTACTTTTCCTGGCAACAATCCGTGCCAACCAAACGGGGCCTAAAAGTAACGTTGAATATTTTCTTTTAATTTCCATAAAAAAAACAAACAATTCCCTAAATTGTAAAGCATAGATTTTCAATTGCTTCATCATCAAAATCATTTTCAACAACTGGCAGGACAGAACTATGAATAGTGATGGGCTTATGTATAGAAGAAACCTTAGGCTAAGGTTTAAAACATGGTATTGTATCCAAGGACAGAAACCGCGAGTAGTTTATGTTTCGGTGATCCTAATAAGAATCAATCAGAAGTTTCACAAATTCTTGGCGAGTTGATCATGGTGGGTGATTGAGTCTTAATACCTAAAACGGATCGGCTTGAATTCATTAAGACCACCAGGCAAGGAGGACAAAGTCATATATACGCCTGGTTCAACTTGAACAGCCCTCTCATTTTGATTTTTTATTCCATATGGTAGCATATGGTGATCTATTGGGTTGCCGTTGGACCCAATTTCATGTCTGAGCCCACTAGTTGAATGAATCTTGCTGGATGGTAAGTTCTGAAAATCCAAGTCGTTCCTTTCCTTGCATAATTTGTGTTAAGTCTCTACTTTGAACTCCCATGTTTTTTTTTCCTTGTATCATTCCTTTTATTTTTAATCAATTTTCCTTTTCAAAAAAAAAAATAGAACTTATACTTGCTAGCCTTCTGTTCTTTTGGGTGCCTTTCAGCCATATCTTTTAATTGTAAGAATATAACAAAATGTTGACCAACATACAACATCAGATGACAAATGGATGCCCAAACAGTGGAACATCCTTCATGACAGCAAGAAATTTGCAGAAAGAAATGACATGGTACCAGAGAATGGAAAATATGTTGAAGAAAACATAGGTCACATACCAAAAAGTTATAAACTGAACGTGAGAGTCTTTTGCTATTATGATTCCCTGATTGCTATCTTTTAGGAGTCTGACCAGTGTTGGCTTATTTCTGTCCTTATTGTCTCCGTGGCCTAATTGCCCATTTTTCTCCTTACCCCAAGTGTAAACCTCTGCTTTGGATGTTAAAGCTGCAACATGCTAAGAACCATAAGAAATTTTTGTTGAAAAATTAAGACGAGATTTGATCTCGACCACAACAGAATAATTACGAAACATTTTCATGTTTTGATTTTCCGAAATCAAGATCACTTTAGTTCTATAAAATGATTAATGCCTAAATCATAATAAAACACGAATCTTAATTCATACCTTATTCTGAAGCTTGATCATATTCTTGCAACGGTATTCACAGAATAGGAAAAGAAAACTCCGTAACTCTTACAGAGAGGGTTAGGCAAGAAGTGTTAGCTTCGTCAAAGCTTAAGTGTATTTATAATAAATTTTGGACATTTTAGTAATTTAATTAAAAATATATTATAATTTCAATTAAACTCTAATTAGAATTATAAATTAAATATTAGTTATGCCCAAATAAAATCTAATATCTCACATTGATGATTATTTATTAAATATCTCATATTTAATCATAAAGTTTCTCAAACTTTACAATCAAGTCCAACTTGATTAAAATATCTTTGCTCTTTTCAATTCATTCTTTATGTGAAACTCATTAAGTTCTCAAATATGTTGGCAATGATTATAAATTATAATTAGAATTAGATAAATTAAAACACCTTTTTAATTTATCTTTAATTCTCCAATTAAACAATTTATAATCATAGATTTAAGATTGGTATATAGCAACACATCATGACCACCCAAATATTTAAAAATGTCGAAATGGTTCTGACTAACCTTTTCATGCGTGATTTTTCCTAGCTAAAAGCCCAAATTGGGGCCAATCTTTTTTGGGTTTGATCAATTTAAGGTCAAACCTTTTAATTTGCTCAATAAAAGTCTAAACGTTCACGAGTCTGCTCAATGTTAGACTATTTTGGACGAAAATTAGGAACTGATATACATATGCTGTTACTATATATAAAAAGTGTGTTTGGAGAGGCCAGGTGGATTTTAAATGCCACCTGGATTTTCAGAAAAGAAAAAAAACATAATATCTCTTCAATTTTTACATAACACTAATTTTACCTTAATTCCCAAATATTCACCATCTTTCTCAGAAACTTAACAAAAGGAGTCCTTAACGCATCATCACTACCGATCACTTCAATCTCTCCCGTTGATCTGCCTTTTAGATCGAGGGATTTTCTTGCCATTTCTTTTCGAGAATCTAGTGCAGCATGCTTTTCTTTTAGTTTTGTACAGTTCCCAAGTGAATATAGTTGTGTACCGTAGAAATATAATTCACAATGTTGTTTTTTGATTCCATTGGTTAGTTCCTTAAGATAAATCATGTGGAATGGTGGAAGATGATGGTTGTAAGAAGGTGCACAAAATATGTGGTAAACCTTACGATTGAGGCGAACCATTGACTAGTGCCCTTAAGCGAGCTCTTCTAACTACTTTAAGATGTGTAGATCCAGAAGCTAAAAAAAGACCAAAGATAAGTCAAGTAGTTCACATGCTTGAATATGAAGAATATCCTGTGCTAAGAGAGGTTTGAACCTAAAACTTGCTTTGAGCTTTCTATTTAAGTTCCATTTGGTTTCAGATTGTTATTTGTTTACAAGAGAACATTTAAAAATAGCATCCAGCTCCCTAAATTCTTACCAACTGGAGATGCTTTATTCTCATACGATTTTCAAGTGAAGTTGGAGTTACTAATATATTTAAGAAAATCACAAGTAAATGTGGTCGTGGATGGAATTTTAGGATCGAAGATGACAAGGAAACATGACAGGAGTAGAAGGGGTCTAGTCTCACTAGTACAAATCTGACACAAAAATGAGCAATGGTCCAGATGATAGAAGGAAACTTCAGGTGTAGAAACTCTAATGATTATAGCCAGGAGGGTATCTCATGGATTATGTCTTTATCCCGAGAGTTGTGCATTGGCAGAAAGTTAGATTGGATAGTAGTGAGGAGCTAATAGAGAGATTAGAAAAATTTCTTTGAATTCTCAATATCTGCTGGTAGAAGCTGTAGAGAAGATCACATTGTACCTCAAAGTCGAGCCTTTGTAGTGACGTGTACAAAAGTTGATGGTTCATTATTTCTTTCATTCCCTTCTTCTAAACTTAATTTTGTTCTCTACCTTTGATCACATTGTTATTATCATATAGTTTAAAAGATTTACAACAAAATAATACGTAGAAAAGCCAAGTTTGAGTGTTTAAGATTTGTTAGTGAAATTCTCAAATGGGTGCTCTGTTTGATACATTTTGTTTAGATATTGGCTCAGTGTGTATTATCCATTAAGTAGAGTATAAGTCAATCTTTTCTTCTCATCCCACAAAGGATAGGATGGTACTACCAAAAAATATTGAAGCTTTGTGAGCATTTTCCCTATTATTTGGGTTGGGAAGTGTTGGTGTTCTATTAATTTGGAAAAGAAGAAGCAACACATGCCGTCATTGGGTAGCAAAAGATTTCACCTTTTCCTCGTTGTTTGAAAGTCATGGACTGGCGGAAATTTATCAGGAAAATTTCTTTTACCAAATGATCTTAATGAATCAAAAAAGTGGAGGGTTAATTGAATTGCATGGTCTCAATATTTTTTAGTTCATAAAACAGAGAACTTGATTAGTTAAAAAAAAAAAGAGGAAAGAAAGCTAATAACCACCATTTTCTTACAAATGGCTTCTTCAAATTTTTTGTCTAAATTGGCTCCTTCCATTGTTTAGTTTGGATTTGGAGAGAAAATATCAATAGCAATGAACAAATATAAGTAGAGTAATTGGTGAAGAAAAGGACAAGTGTGAGATAAAACTTGAGAGAGCCAGAGTGGGTGAGGCTTCTAAAAAGAAGCATGGAAGGAGAAATTGTATGGCTTTTGGCAAAATTCAGTTATGTTATGCTCTTTCTCTTCTTTACTTGTCTCCTTTCCTCTTTCTTACAATAATGTCAACATCAATAATAACAAGAAGATCAATAATCATCAAACATTTCTTCTTTGATGTGCTTATCCCTTTACTAAAACTACACCTTCTTCTTCTTCTTCTTCTTCTTCTTCTTCTTCTTCTTCTTATTCCCAAAAGCAGCAATAGAATTGGAAGCAATGCCAGTGCCCAATCATCACTGAATTTTCACGTCCTAAGAGAGTCCCCATTAAGAATCTTGAGAAGAAACTCGATTGCAAGTCTAATGCTAAAGCCTGGGCCAATACTGTCACTAAAGCTCTGTCTGATTCCATTCAAAAGAAACAATGGTCATACGCACTTGAGGTTCTTCCTCCTTTTATTTATTGTTGACATTTTCATGTATTTTTGGCAACTGTGTTTTGTAAAGTTTCAATTTTTTTCTTCACTAGGTTTTCGAGATGCTAAAGCAACATCCTTTTTACCATCTAAAAGAAGAAAACTACATGAAGCTTCTAGTTTTGATGGGAAGGTGTGGTCAGCCTATGGTGCTTATCAGTTATTCAATGAAATGCTTAAAGCAGGATTAGGACCCTGCTCAACTTTACACTACATTACTCATTGCTTATTGTCGCAACAATTTGATTGACCATGCTTTCTCCACTCTTAACCAAATGAAAACTCTTCCTTGTTGCCAGCCTAATGTTTACACTTATAGTTCCTTGCTTAAGGCCTGTGTCGATGCTTCAGATTCAAATTAGTTGAGACTTTACACCAAGAAATGGAAGATAGACTGGAAGGCAGATTGACGAGAGGGATTGAACTCACCGGTAGTGATGAATGCGAGAAGGAGGCAAGACAACCTCTTGATTAGAGACTGGAAGGTGGATTAGAGAGAGGGATTGAAGTGATCGGTAGTGATGATTCGTGCAGGAGACAATCCCTTTTGTTAAGTTTCCGAGAGAGAGAGTGAATATTTGGGAAATAAAGTTAAATTAGGGTTCTGTAAAAATTGAAGAGATATTATGTTTTATCCTTTTTTGAAAATCCAGGTGGCATTTAAAATCCATCTGGCCTCTCCAAACACATTTTTTATATATAGTAACGGCATGTGTATGACACTTCCTAATTTCCATCCAAAATAGCCTAATATTGAGTAGACTCATAAATGTTTGGAATTTTACTAAGCAACTTAAAAGGTTTGGTCTTAAATTGATCAAATACAAAAAAGATTGGCCCCAATTTGAGCTTTTAGTTGATTTTTTTTCGTATAATTCAATCCTTTCATCATACAATATTCTGATTAGAAATAGAGCATGGAATTAATGTCTACTCTATTTTGAGTCCTCTAAGATATTAGATATTGATTCAATTAATGAAATTTATAAACTATTTACAAAATTACATGCTACCTTAGCTAAGGATTTGTAGATTTAATACTAATCGAGAACAAAAGAACATTCTCCCTAATTTCTTTAGGGTGATGAATTTTATCTTGATCACTCAACTACCTCCATATAGTTAATGTTATATCCAATGACTACAAATTGAATGACCTATGATTAGAGTATGTCATAAGTAGTATCAAAACATAGCAATCCCTATACATGGTAACTTTGGAGACCTTAAGTCAAATGATCATTTATACAATCATCACAATGAGAACTTCCATAAAAATATAAGTAATTGTTTGATAGTTATAGGTTGCATTATATTTTAATCGGTAATTTAGTATGCTTTTAGTTGTTAATTAGATTATTTGTGTATGTTTAGGTTTAGAATTGTGTTAGTGTGATTATATGTTTGTGCTTTTGAATGTTATGTGGTTTAAAACACGCTATTATGTGCTTGTACTTTTGAGTGTTTTGTGGATTAGTGTATGTTATCGAGCTGTAATTTTGTATGTTTGAGGTGTTTTCATGAGTTTGTTAGTGCTTGAGATCAGGTAAAGAAGATTGGAGAAGATTTGGAGAAAGCTCAGAGGAGGAGCCAAGGCCAGGATCATGGCATACCAGCCAGAGTCATGATCGTGACAAAAGCCGAACAGGACCAGGTTACGATCGTGACTCATTGGCCACGATCGTGACATGTGCGATTACAAACGTGAAGATTGTTTCCAAACAGGGACGTAGCTAGCTGGGGCCTAGTGGTGCACTAGGCCCCACAAAATTTATAAAAATTAAATATTTTAATTTTTAATATATATATATAAGGATAGAGTTATTTGGAGCTTATTGGTACACTGGGGCTCCCAAAATTTAAAAACTTAAATATTTGGGCCCTTCTATCTTAAATTTCTGGCTCCGTCACTGTTTCCAAACTCAACTTTTTGAGGGTTATTTCGGATATTTGGGCTTGGGTAAAACTTGGTTTTTACCCTAAATGGAAAAAGAATATGAAAGCAAAAGAAAGAAACCTTAAAGGGGGCCTCTATTTGCTACAATTGGAAAGAAGCTAAGGAAGAGCAGAGAAGAAGGGAGAAGAGGAGAGAGGAAGGAGCTACTGCTGCTACTGTTGTCACTCCCAGTCCACTCCAAGTTATCTTTCTCATTCCATCTTGTTATTTCTTTCATTTGATGTATAAGATGGATATGATGATGATGAATTTGTGTTTAAGGATGTTGTAAACTCTTTTAGGGATTTGTTCTTGAATCAATGTTAATTTAATTGCTTTTGATATTAATGAGTTGGGTATTTTGATTGTTTGTTGTATTTGCATGCTTCGGTAATAAATTGAGAAAGTGAACCGATAACAAAATGATTAGATTAGGTAATGAGAGTTAAAAAAATATAATAGATCACACAAACAATCAAATCGGTAATTTATACGAAGAGAGATCTTATGTGAGAACTCGATTGTCTATTAGAATGCTTAAGATCTAATTAGGATATGGGCTATTTTTGTTAATTAAGAGATTGCAATTTCAGTAATTCAATTCGATTAGGGTTTTGTGATTTAGGGTTTAATGATTATAACTCAAGAGAGAGTAATCTACCTTTCGAAAGTCTAGGACCGATACTAAATTAACTCAAAAGTAATTAAGTTTGTAGTGATAAATCCCCTTCTTTCATAATTGGTTAATCTTCCTTGTGTGAATTTTCAATTGTTAATTGGTTGCACTCAATTTTGATTTTTTGTGTTAATTTTACAGTTCCATTTTCAGTCGATCCATATTCAATTGCTTAATTTTCTATTTTTTTATTTTACTTTTAGGCTTTATTAAATTAGGATTCGATTAGTTCACTGATTTCTCGTGGGATCGACACCTTATATACTACACTTACGATCCTTGCGCTTGCTGAATATTGATGGTTTTATAAGATTAAAACTTGCTCAACATGTTTCAAATAGGTTTCTTTTATTGGGTCTGGTAAGTGAATATGTTCTCTAACAAGCACTCACACGTTTGTTTAAGTATCTCCATACTTTAGTATATGAGATCGACTATTTCCTTCAAAAGAAAAAAAATATAATGTGTGCTAGTCTTTTTATGTTCTATTAATGTCCATTCTTAATAGACCTCCCTACTAGTTAGGGGTAAGACTACATGTTGTTAGACCTCCCCAGACCCTGCATCTTAATGGGACTTCTACTGGGTGTTGTTGTTGTTGTCTTAATAGAATAATGACTAAGAATAATTTAGGGTTAACATTTAAATGCAATATAAATTTCATAATTATAATCTCATTATAATTTCATTTGCAATTTATAATTATCATATAGAATTTATCATGTCCATCTAAACATGTACAAGATAAAGAATGCCTATAAATTATTGTCACTAATTTACAACCAAACTGATTGGTTGTAGGGCATAAACTAACAATTTCTTTAATAAAACTCTTATATATGAAGCCTTTAATAGGAATTAGAACTTTTCCAATGGCTGTATGATCTCCAGATTGTCCATGTGAAGTGCTTCCCACGGTATACACCTGCACTGCTACTGTGAGGGCAACAGTGAGATTATTCCCACTAGCTACCTAACAGATGTTTTCATCGAGAAGAGCAGTTACATACTCAGGGACAAGTCTAGGTTCTTTGTCACCATGCCCAAGAAGAAATTCTTCTTTGTCTCCCTAGGTAAAGAGTTGTCCAAATGAAGAGTTATCATAAACTTCCTCACTAGATGAAACAATGGTCATTTCAATAACTACAACACTATGCCAAACACCACAAGCACCCTTACTGCTCTTAATCCTCTCAATGTTTCTACTTTCTGTAGGATAAGTGCACTACTATGATCTCTATGCCCATAAACCAAAAGCTCCATCTCAAAATATAAACAATTGGCTAGCATATATCACATCAGTTGTGTGCTAAGGTCCACAAAAGATACATGAAACATGTATGACATCCATGAAACCACCTAGTTTTCTTGAAATCTAATGACTGGCATTGATTCCATACCTAAGAAGACTAAAATTATGAGTACCTATCACCCCATGTGAATGTTAGAAGAGACAATAAAACAAGAACATGAACACATCTCTATGAAAGATCAACCTATAAAGCACTCTAATCAATTTTAATCAATATATTAATATGAGAATAAAAAATTCAATAAAGAATCAAACACAGAGATTTACATAGAAATCCCTCTTGAGTATAAGGAAAAACTACGGGCTAAACCGACAAACAAATCTACTAATGACAAATAAAAAATTTCAAAGTTTGATCTCTCACCCCACAACAACAAGTTACCTCACAAAGTTTCAGGATTGAAACCAAAGTTGATGTGCAAATGAACAAACTCTCAAGTCAATCCTAAAATCAATCAAACAAGCGTTCGTCATTCCTACGAACCATAAAGGTAACAACAGTCACTGAAATTCTTAGGTTAGACACTCAACAAGCTCTCCCTCTAGCCCAATTATGAGGAAGAAATGTCATGCTTCAACAGCTACTTAAGAGACATTCCGACAAACTTATTAAAAAGCTCATGATTACTTCTATGAATCATTTTAGTCAACATATGTTTGAGCAAGTTTTATGTATAATAAAACTCTTAATACCAGCAAGAATATGAATCGTATCTTATAGTATTAAGGTTATCATTCCCACGAGGATTATAAACACCTAAACAATTTAAATCTAACTTTATTTAAGGTAATACAAATTGATTTGAATTAAATTTAAATAACAAAAATTGGAAAAATAAATAAATGAAATAAGTGATTAAATGAACACGTGAGTTGTCAACAAAATTAGGGTTTGATCAAAGTTTAATATTTAGGAACTATTCTTTACTTGTTTTGATTCCCTTAATCTTGTTGATTCAATTTCTGTTTGATCCTAGATTTCCTAAGATTTTGATTACTCTCTCTCAAGATTTAATGAATTAACCCTAATTAAATTTAGTATTTATAGATTTTTAATCTCTCGATTCACAAACTACTTCTAACTTATTCAAATAGATATAAGCAATCTCTTCGATAATTAATTTCACAACCAAGATTTCTCTTCAATTGATTGTTAATTTGATAATTATAGATCTATTAAATTTCCAACCCTTGTTGTACAACTTAACACTAATTACTTTGACTCACTCTCTCGATTTGTTGTCAAATTTGTGGACGAAAATTATCACAAATATCCAAATATATATTGAAATCAACAATAATTAAAGTTCACAAAATAATTTTAGAATGATTCCTAATATGGATTTAGAAATCCATATATATGTTAAATATCATAGAAATCCAATTACACATCAAGGATAATTAAGAAACTGAAAGGAAAAGAATAAAAACTACTTGATGCTTTGATCTGGAATGCTTGAATTTCCTGAAGCTCTTCTTTGATCTCTCCGCTTTTGATTTACATTGATTTGTGGTTGCTGCCTCTTTTTTGTGTTTTTCATGTTCTTATATATTCCATTAAGGTTCTAGGGCTGGATCTAGGGTTTTCCCACTTTGTTTGGTTCTAAAACTAGCTCTAAACTAAAAATGCAAAAAATCTCACACCTGGAAAAACCTTTGTCATGATCGTGCTTTATTAACCTGTTTGTCACACTCGTGCTTCCTTGCCATGATCATGACAAAGAGCCATGCATATATGTCATGATCGTGCTCCTTATGCACGATTGCGCCTTGCTTAAAGCTTCCTCCATCTTATTCGTTCTTCAATTTCCTAATTTCCAATACTCACAAACACCTCTTGAAACATAAAATTAAGATGAATTCGTGTTCTAAACCACACAAACACTTAGAACATAATCAAATACTATCAATAACACAATTCTAAGCCTATACATAAGATAATCATCCAAGAAACACTTGAAAACAAACTAAAACACCTAGAAAAACATAATATGATATATACCTACTAACATCCCCACACTTAAACTTTTGCCTGTCCTCAAGCAAAAACAAAAAACACAAACACAAACAAATACAAGAACACATAATCACACATTCATGCAATATGCAATAATGATACAGTGGCATTAAATCTTATAGAATCAATTTAACCGCAAACATTAATCATTCAAAACGTGCCAATATACTAAACTATTCCTTTCATGTTTAAGTACTTTGAGTTGAATATACATATCAATCAAAATATTAATACCCTATTCATATACTTATAACACTTGAAAACATACATTTATGATTAGTGATCAATCAAAAAGGCAACTATCACTAAGTAGACTTTTGCGAAAATTTTTGCTATTTTTAAAGATCAGTAGGTCTTATTTATTAAAACATCATTTTTAATTTTCCTTAGCGTTAACCTAGTCCTTTAATGTGAAGGCAAACACCTTATCATGAATGTCCCTCGGTTACTCAAGTAGGTCACATTTTTTTATTTAGCTTGGTTCAAGTGTCATTCTAGCCTTTTCATGTGAAGACAAAACAATTTGTCATGAATGCCCCATATTACTCATCTATATCATATACTCAACTGGCTACTAGCCTTATTCTTAACCCAATTTTTTCAAAAAGGGCCAGCAGAATAGGAATTTTATTTAACACATTTTATATTTTATTTCTTAGCCTACCTCATTTCTTTTTAGCTAATCATTCTCAAGAAAGGGTACTAATAATGTTAACCAATTCAATTGACTTGTAATTATAAATGTATACAACAAATTTCCTAAAGTGAAGAATAGGTGTAATATCTTAATTATCATGCATATTCATCCAAAGATACTTAAAACACAAAATTCACAAGTCAATATGCCTTTACAAATTAAAAGACCATGTTCAAAGCTAAACAAATTCTATAAAATTCTTTCCATTGACACTTTCACACATATACAATAAGATGTTCACACAATGTGAAATGCAATATTCACACATATATGATATGTCAATGTATAAACATCCCCACACTTAGATAACACATTGTCCTCAATGTGAGAAACCAAAAAACACATATAAAAATAAATAACAAGTAATAAAAAGTTTAGAGCAAGAAACACTTATAGAAATTGAGTGGTGATGGTATGGGTGAAGAAATCTAAACACCTTGAGCAGCGAGGTACTTCAAAATATTTTTTGTGTCACGTTACTGTTTACGTTGATCTCGCGCCACCTCCTTTATTTACGCCTCCATGGTGCTCATGCGCTTTGTCATGAGCTTATTATTTTTTGATAGTAAATTGAAGACTTTCTCCCAGCCTTGCTCATAATCCTCATCCATTTCTTCACTTGATGAGACCTCAGTTTGATGTTATGCTGGTGAGAAGTTGAATCTAGCTAGTCCATTCTTGTATTTCACTTCAGTTTTGGAACCAATATCCAAAAGTTCTATGTGATGGACCTCCAAGATCTCAGCTCGCTTTAAATGAGTGTGATTAAGAACACCATGATATATAACAAGTGCGGTAATAAGATAAACCATACCAAGATAGCTGCTTTTCTTTTTAAGAGAAGTAGCTATTGTATGAAAAATATGGGTTGAAGTACAAACTTGACATTATTGTCTATGCACTAAAGTATGAATAAGTCTTTAATTGAACATTTTTTACTTTCTTATGAAACATAAATTTATGCAGTAACTGATGCTCAAGACTAAGAATAACTTTATTATAGGCATTGGTTAGCACGAAAGTTATCTTGTTTTTCAATAATGTTCGATCTAGGAAATCCACCAATTTCTTCCATAATATCAAAATCTAAATTATAAGGGTGGCCCCTTAATCAAAACCAAAAATTATCCAAATTTTGAGGCTCAAATTGTAGAGTAGTATAAAATTCAACAGTTAATTCCTTATACACAACATAATCAAAATTAATAATAATTTTTCCATTGAATTTTTTCACTCAAAATCTCAATCTTTTCTTTTAACCCCAAGTTTTCTAAGATTTAAAAATTAAAGTATTTATGTGTAGTCACAATTCTAGAGCAAAGAATTTGGAATCGAATACCTTCTTCTTCTAAATAAATCAGAAGAGACGCTCTAAAATATGTAGCCCTATCACGTGCACCCTTCCCCGAAACTTCCCTTCAATTATGAATGTTTAGCAACTTGTTTGTTTTTCGGCACTATTAATGAGTGTATACCTACAAAATCAACCAAGAACACAATAAAAATACCCAAAACACCCAAAAAATATGAGAGATAAAAGTTTGTAAAAACATTGTAAGAAACACGTTGAATATGTGATTTTTTGTGTGGAAATTACTATATTTGTGTAAGAGGAATGTTTATCTAGATCAAAGATGAAAGTAATTAATGAAAAACCTAAGTAAGAATGAAGAGAAAGTTGAGAGTTTGGAAGGTGATTGCCAGGTGTAGAGAGACAAGTTATGTAGAAGAAGAGAAAAGATGAATTTAAAGGGTTAGGGTTGAAAAGGAAGGGCAAAATAGGGTCTAAAATATGGAACTATCACGATCATGAGCTTGGAGCACAATCGTGATAGAGGTCTAACATGCCATGCACAATCGTGCTCCATTGAAGCACGATCATGACAGGCTGTAAATGGCACACCTTATTCTGTTTCATTCGTTTTTTGTCATGTAACCCCAGGAATTTGTTCCCTAACTTATAATTGCTTCAAAAACATGAAAATTAACAATCTAAACTACTCCAAAAACATGAAAATAAAGATCTAAATACTAGAATTCAAGAGATAACCTAACTACTTAAAATTGTTAAGTTATAGTAATTAACTTGATCTTTCATCATTCAAAACTTTTTAATGATTTGAAAGGAAAGAAATCACTTCCCTTTCTTGCTAAAAGCCTCCTCCGAGATATGGTTTTCACCTATTTCTGCTCACCTTAAAGGTTTCCTTGTTTTGATTTTCTAATTTCAAAGCTCCATGCACAAAAATGTGGGTCACTTTAAAAGGCCAGCTCCACCTTAATTTGAGCTTTCCAGGCATTAACTTAAATCTTGAATTATAAAGTAACACTGCATCTCCCAATTTGAACTCTTTCTTCTTAATATGAGAATCATATCTTTTCTTCTTTTTTTCTTATATAGATTTACGTGCTCATATGCATTTTGACGAAGCTCGTCGAGTTTGGTCAATTATACAAATCTTTGCTCACCTGCTTGCTTCCAATCAAAATTTAAGGCTTTTGTTGCCCAGTGTGTTCTATGTTCTAATTCCATAGGCAAGTGACAAGCCTTACCATAAACAAGTCTAAATGGTTTCGTACTGATTGGAGTTTTGAAGGCAGTTCAATAGGCCCATAGGGCATCATCCAGGTTCAATGCCCAATCCTTCCTTGAACTACTTACCATCTTCTCCAATATTCATTTAAGCTCGTGGTTCATGACCTCCACTTGTCTGCTGGTGGTACGGAGTAGCAACACGATGGTGAACTCCATATCTTTTCATAAAAGCATCAAAACATTTATTACAAAAATGTGCTCCTCTGTCACTTATTATAGCTTGTGGCATTCCAAATTTATTTAATAGTCTTTTGATAAATTTTTGCACCACTTTTCTATCATTTGTTGGAGTTGTCATAGCTTTAGCCCGTTGTGATACATAATCCACTTTGACTAAGATATAAGTGTTCCCCATAGAAGATGGGAATGGTCCCATGAAGTCCAATCCCTACACATCGAACACTTCGACTTCTAGAATGTTAGACAATGACGTTTCATCTTGTTTTTAGATGTTCCCCATTTTTTTGACATCAATCACTTGTGCCACAAACTCCTTAGCATCCTTGAACAAATTTGGCCAATAAAATCCACATTTTAAAGCTCGCGTCGCTGTTTTGTTTGCTTCGTAATGCCCAGCATAGATAGCTTCATGACACTATGTTAGTATGTCTAACATTTCTTCCTCCTAAACACACTTTCTGATTAATCCATCAACATATGTCTTATAGAAGATCGGGTCATCCTATAGATAATGGGTACACTCATATAAGAATCTCCCTTTCTGTTGATAATATAAATCTAAAGGGAGAATACTGCCTGCAACGAAGTTTGCTATATCAGCGCACCATGGTACCCCAAGGCCGCTGAGCAACATCAAAAATTCATCGAGGAATCACTCATTAATGTCTTCACTTTGCTCTAATACCCCTTCTTCCAGATGTGATAAGTGGTTAACTACCACATTCTCCACTCAATTCTTGTCTCTGATCTCAATATCAAATTCTGGTAATAGTAGCACCCATCAGATCAGTCTTGGTTTAGGTTTTTTCTTAGCGAACAGATATTTCAGAACAGTGTGACCGATAAAAATGATCACCTTAGATCCTAAGAGATAATAGTGAAACTTGTCACATGTGAACACCACCGCTAACAATTCCTTCTCAATAGTGGCGTAATTTAGTTAGGGCCCGGTTAATGTCTTACTTGCATAATAAACCACATGTAGCCTTTTGTCCTTCTGTTGGCCCAACACATAACCCATGACTTAGTCGCTAGCATTGCATATAACTTCGAACGGTAATGACCAATTTTGTGAAGTTAAAACTGTTGTTGAATTTAGTGCCTTTTTTAATCTCTTAAATGTAGATAAACAACTATAATCAAAATTAAAAGGCACATCCTCAACTAATATATTTGTAATAGGCCTTACCATTAATGAGAAGTCTTTAATGAAGCGGCGTTAGAGTCCTTCATGTCCTAAAAATGCTCGCATGCCTTTGATATTAACTAGTGGTGGAAGCGTCTCAATGACCTCCGTCTTGGCTTTATCAACATCAATACCTTGGCACAATATTTTCTGTTCTAGTACTAGTCATTCATGCACCATGAAGTGACACTTCTCCTAGTTTAAAACCAAGTGTGATTCTTCACATATTTGGAGTACTATGTCTAAGTTTTTCAAGCAGAACTCAAAAGAGTCTCCAACAATTAAAAAAAAACATCCATAAAAATTTCCATTATGTCCTCTATCATATCTGCAAAGATTGACATCAGTACCTTTGAAATGTAGTTGAAGCATTGTATAACACAAAAGGCATCTGTCTATAAGCAAATTTTCCATAAAGACATGTGAAAATGGTCTTTTCCTAGTCTTTCGAATAGATAAAATTTTGATTGTAGCCCTAATATTCTTTCAGGAAACAGTAGAATGTATGGCCAGCCACCTTTTCTATCATTTGATCTATGAATGGTAGACGAAAGCGATCCCTTTTAGTCAATTTATTGAGTTGACGATAGTCAATACATACTCTCCATCCTATAAATGTTCGCATTGAAATCATCTCCCCACTTTCACTCTCCATTATAGTCATTCCTCCTTTCTTCTGTATGTATTATACTAGGCTAACCCATTTACTATTTGATATCGAGTATATGATGCCTACATCTATCAACTTTACTACTTCCTTCTTAACCACTTCTTTCATATAAGGGTTTTACCTTCGTTGACATTCCCTCGCTACTTTACTTCCTTTTTCGAGGTTAATTGTTGGACCCTGATCTTTTAGTAGAATTTAGAAATATAAAATGAAATTGAATGAGTGTTTTTGTATATGTATTGTGTTATAGATGAAT
>JAOQMQ010000003.1:11402522-11422201 GCA_027563845.1 Erythroxylum subrotundum
ATAAATTATTTTTAAATATAAATCACATATAATAGAATAAAATAAAATTTATTAAATAATTAATAATAATAATTAATATAATTAATAATAAATTGTATATAATTAATTATAAAATAATGAAACTTTTATTAAATTTTTATTATTTTAAAATAGAAAATATATTAAAAAAAAGTTTATTTATCACGGTTTTTAATTAGACATAATTTCTATTTGAAAATTATAGCGTTAAATCTTCTGTAACAATTATTTTAATATCAGGAAAATAATAGTTATTTGTTATATATTACATTTCATTTCATCTATCTTTTAAATAATATTTTGTCACATACATCACGAACTATTTCATTCCTTCCAAATAACTTTTCATTATATTATATTTCATTTTATTATAAATTATTTTATTTTCCTCCGTTTTATTTCATTCTATTAATTATATTCTAACCAAACATGCTGGAAAGTCGAGAACATCTTTGTTACCCTTTCTTTTCCCTCTTCTTGGTTCGTAGAAATGAGAAATGGAAAGTGGTCTTCCGGTGCACACCATAGCAGGATAAAGGAGACCTTAATTATTGAAATAACGCGCACCCCAGTGTGCTGCGATGGACCAAAGGTTGCATAAAGAGCTGGTTCATAATTACCAGTTCTGCGTAATTTACGATCAATCACGTGTCCTTCGAGTACGTTGGACCCAATTAGACGGAAAAAATAGCAATTTTATCAAAAAATAAATTAAATTTTAAAATATTCAAAATGTTTATTATTGAATATAAATTTTATTTAATAACTTATTAATTATATGTATACACCATCCGCCTTATTGGCTCTATGTGGTTAAAGACGATTTCATATTTATTACTCTATTCTAATCTCATTTTTACTCTCGAAATAATGTTGTTTTATATGTAAAGAAATACAAAATAATGTCATTTTGGGGGTGAAAATAAGATTGAATCAAAATAACGAGAATAGACCTCTGAACCGGGTCGAGACCACCACCAAATTGGATGATTTGATAAGAATTCCAAATGGAGCGTATATGTGGAGAAAAAGTCCACAATTCCCGTCCCAAATCCTGTCTTTACTTATTGATCCCAATGTTTAAACCAACCTCACATGTATCCATATACACACTCTCGACTCTCGAGGATTCCATTTTTATTTTATACATTTCTCTCATCTTTTTCCAAATTCCTGAAAAAAAAAAATTTTTTGAAAAGAACTAGTTTTTGCAGGCACAAATAAATCCCACCCACAAACTGAAGAAAGGGGTGAGACTAAATTAAAATGATTCGAAATTGTCAAAATGCTCTAGAAATGTAATGAAACCTCCATTGTTGATGAATTACGAAGCAAAGAAGAAAATCACCTACTCACTTTTGCAAGTGATTTCAATAGGGTTAGAAAGGTTTAATTAAAGTAAAATTAGATTATTTAGATTAAATCTAAATTTGAATTTTTAAAAATTACATAAAATTTTAAAATTATATTTAAACTTAATCAAATATATGAGTCCTACTTTGTCACATAGTATATATATAACATAATGAAATCTATATGCTAAATAAAAATAATAATTTTATGTAAAAGGCTAAAAGTTAATATCATTTAAATTTATGTTCCTTAAAGATCTGATTAGAATATTTTGTAAAAGTTATATAGCTCATTTTGAATATTTTATAATGTTTAGTTTTACTTATATTTTGATGAAAATATTGTAATTAAATTTATATTTTTATGAATAATTGATTACATAACATATGTTATTTTTACAGTACGACATCTGATCATTTGTTCTAAATGTACACTATTCCAACCCTATTCTCACACTAAAATGACATCGTTTTACATTGCAAGGAATAATAGAAGATGGACCTCAATGCAACCAAATAGTCCTTGCATTAGCCCTAATTTCAGATTTTCTATTTTTTTTTTTCCCTAACAATAGCTACACAATTTGGAGTTCAAAAGGATTTCATTAGCATCTCGAAGTTAAATCCGATAAGAGATTGGTGGTTGGCCCATGTTTGACAGAAGTATTCAATTGAAGGCCCGGCACCACATTCTGCCAAAACGAACCATCCTTATGTTTATAGCTTCCGAATCAGTGATTAAATATCATTTCCAGTCACGAAGTACAGACATGATATTAAAATGGTTGCTAGTTTCTGTTAAGGAATCAACAACTTGGGTACTCTTAAGGCTTTTGATAGTATGGACCTTCAATTTATGGGGCCCCAACTGCAGGTTCTCATTAAATGAGAATTTAATTGCCTCAACTTGGATCCTCACGAGTAAATGGTAAAAGACAAATTAAAAAGAGTGGACAGGAGTTGGGATGGAGCTAGGTTTTGCAAACCAAAATATGGATTGGCATAAACTTATATTTATATGTATAATATTTGTTGGTATCAAATTATAACAGATTCTACACAATAGATATAATTTTTGCTAAAGATTCAAATGTAGTAGGTACAGAAGTGGTTGGAAAACTAAGATAGGTATTGACGGAGTCAGAAATTTAAGATAGAGGAGCTCAAAAATTAATTTTTTTAAATTTTAAAGGGCCCAATACATCACTGACTCTTAAATAACTCTATTCTTATATATATATATATATATTAAAAATAATTTTTTTACAAAAACTTGGAGGGTCCAGTGCCCCCCAAGTTTGTATATAGCTCCGTCGTCACCGAAGATAGGTGTAGTTTTCGTTTGAAAATTTCAACATAATCTAATCAAATATAGGTCATATGGAAGGTGTGACCGAATGGCCCTAGAGGAGTAAACTTTTTGCTCTATGAAACACTTCAACGCAGGACTTCGAATTCTAGCATTTGAACAGCTATAGGCATATAGCTCAATGCTAACAAACTTGCAAGATATGTGACCCTAATGTTCCAAGTTTAGCTACCAAAGCACGGCCCTGAGATGTCTGGTCTGGTCACATTTCACCATAGCCTGGACATATTGTCCCACGTCCCTTAACAGAATCTCGATCTGTAGTTTGGCTAACTATTCCAGGCTGCAGCCTAGTCGCAGAATCTTAGCCAATGTAGCTATTTCATTAGACTATCTGAACCTTTTTTTTTAGCAGCTATCTATAGACATGTAGCTCTACATACTGAGACCTAACAAAAGTTAGCAGAATTTTTCGACTTGATGAGAGAAGCCCTGTCCAAATAAAAACTAAACTTTAACCAAATAAGTTCGATACAGTTAGGAATCCACGCACGGTCTTCTAAAATAATTGTCAGCAGTTCTTGATTTAGATCATGAGTCTGAAATTAACTTAAACATGTTGTTCTTCAAACATAAACATGAAATGAACTTTTTAACACAAAATATTTTTTTCTATATATACAAATTAACATTTATTAAATTTAATAACCATATATAATGCTCCACAATTTCAAATCATCTAATATAACGAGTTGGTATATAGGTGCAAGTTAGTTATAGAGATTCAAACCTTATGGTGCCTTGGGTAAAGAAAATTCGTGTATTTACCTAAGGAGAAACCTCGAACACATCTGAAATAAACATCTTTGCATGCATTCTCAACATAAAACTACCATACACAAGCTGTCAAGAAAAGAACATGAAAACTATCACAGAGATAAAATTTGCCAAATAATAGAGAGACGATCCATTTCTATCTTCTATATAAAGAGTCAGATGTGTTTTCCTGATCTATACTCCTGCTTGGAGTAAAGGCAATATGAGAAACTAATTAGGTTGATCATATGATGTTTCGCTCTTTTTTCAATTATGCACAATTTCGCAGAAGCACTGCATGCAAGAACATGTCAAACACTTTCATTTGGTTGGAATAACCATAAGCCAACCTGCTACAGCAAAAGTCGTTAACAGTAAAGATGGAAGGTTTACAAAGAAATAGAGGATTTAAGACATTTCATGATTCATTGAGTTTGAAAGAAATTAATGAAATAAACCATTTGGTTTTTTAATTTTTTAACCCTAAAATCGCTAGACCGGACAGGACAATATTTGATGACCAACTGTGATCCATGGTTCTAGCCCTAGATAGCTACGACGCCCCACTTACTGAACATTTCAGAATTGATAAATCATTGTGGGACGGAACGACGTGATGTTGTCATGAAGAGAAGAGTCAAGACTGAAGACCCACTACCAACAGCAAGAAGGAATATATATGAGAAATATGATCTCCATGATCATATTTACTAGTCACCAAGTTAAAACGTCCATCAATTTTAGGCTATGAGCTTGGCTGCTAGATGGTTGCCACCTGAGCAGTGTCGCTGAAACTTACCTGTGGGCTCCTCCATCTCTTGTCCTCTGCTAACAACAGGATCACAATAGTTGCAAATGCAGTGATATGAGGGGGAAAAAAACAAGAAGAAGCAAAGATTCCATTTTGGAGCAATGTTGAAAGGCAATGGGCAATCCAGTACGAGAGAGAGGGAGAGAAGGGAAAGTTATTAAACACTACTGATGCCGAGTTTTCTAGACCTAATAACGTCATCCTCAAGAGCTTCAAGTTAGTTAGTTGCACGCACAGTAGCATTTGTCTGTTCAAGAACTGAAAGACATGTCAATACCCTTAGGTAATTAAGCAAAGTTCCAGCAAATTAATCAAAACCAAAACCAGGCAATCCTCATGCTAATATTTGGATGATCATCAGCAAACCCTAAATTATACTCATTAATCTCGCGACAAAATCGTACACTAAACTCTGTAATTCAAGGCAATCAATTATAACTTGAGGCTGTGTTGTAAAATCCAAGTTTATATATATATATGTATACTTAATTAGTAACTTTATATATAGTAAAGAAAAGCACCAAGCAAACCATACACCAGAAATTTTGATCATCTAGGATTGGTGACTAGCTGTATTCCTTGAATCTTCTCCTCCATGTTGCGGGTTCGACCCGCTTGCAGACTCCGAATTGCCGCCGCCGCCGCCACCCAGCACCGGCCTATATGCATTAAACGCAGCCAGTACGTCGGTTACACTGCCACCGTCGCCTCCGCCGCTGCCGCCAACAGAACCAATACCGATGGCCGAACCCAATTGTTGACCCGGCAAAAGGGCCATGGGAGCAGGAAAATTCATGAAATGCAAGCCACTTGAGATAGAACCCCTGTACATGTTACTACTCCCACTAAAAGATGGAAATGTCACCATAGGGTCCCCACTCATCCCTTGGTTACTCAACGTCCAAAATGTAGCTGGAATCGGACTATGACTCGCCGGGATTGACCCCGTGCTCGTCGACTGGAACAAATAGCTCCCCATCTGGTTACCATGACCCAATAGTACTTCATTACCAGGCCGCCTCTTCCTCCCTAAAGAACTCGTCTCCCCATCAACGACATCTAAACAACTTCCTTCCCCACCTCCACTAACCTCTTGCTTAGCAGTTTCTGGAAAAGCCAAAGCACTTCTAACGTGGAGTCCCGCATTATTACTCGAACTAAAGCTTATGGATTCATCAGAGGGAAATAGAAGTCTTGGTTGCTGCTGCTGGGACGCTGATGGTTCATCAATCACATTCCTTTCCCAATCACTTCTCGGTCGCAACTGTGGATGAAGAGCAACGAAGTTAGGGTCAAAGTAACTTCTTCTTAGATGGTGAGGGGCTGATATGGTAGAACCGGAGCTACGTAGAGAGATGTTCAGAGAAGTGAAGTTGGCGGGGATGGTCCCAGTTCCGGTGGCGGCGATGACAGAGGGTTCAGCCTGTTGTAAGAGCCACTCAATGGTTTCACCGTCAGACTTGTGGCCAAGCTCGCGGGTGAGCTGGAAGACCCTGGCGGCACAGGCAGCGGGCATGCGGATCCGGCGGCCACGGCCATCAACTTTAGTGTGACGGTCTTTTGTGGAGGTTCTTTTAGGAGGAGGTTTCTTGGCAGGATTTGAAGAGGAAGAGGTGTCTGCTGTTGTAGTAGTAGTAGTTGTTGTTGTTGTTGCAGGAACAGAAAGAAGGCGTTGTCGGTCTTGGAGTTGATCTCCAGGTGGATGTAGGAGAAGATGGTGGATGTCTTGCTTTTTCTCTAGTAATTGGAGAGGGAAATTCGGTGCGCGGATCCCATTATTTTCTGGTTCCATGATCAATTGTGGGGGGTGGTAGAGATATAATTTTTGTTAAATTATTATTCTCTTTTTTTGGGGGGGATAGAGGTTAGCTTTTGTGATTGTGAGTGTGCATATCTGTAGCTGACCCTCAATTCAGCGACTTTGGTGGCCTAGTGGGTCTGTGTCTAAGTCTAATAGGTTTGTGTAGAGAAAGGAAGAGCACGGAATTTTGCTTTGGGGTAGAGATCTGGCACAGCCTGAGTTGTATTCTCTCAAACGCAGATAAGGGTAGGGAGGCAAGCTTTAACAATGAGCGCTAGCGAATTATTTCTTCTTTTCTTATATTACACCTTTACTTTCTCCTAAACTAAAAAAAGAAATATGATTTTTTCACTTTACTCCAAATTCTTTTTTTAAGTATGAAAAATAATATATTCAAAACGCAAAAACTGAGCCGATTATTACATTTCATTGTTTATATATATATATATATATATATATATACATAATTTGTCCGGGTTTCTAGGGATTTGCCTGTAATCTCTCTTGGGTTATTTGGATCTTGAGGTGGCCTTGACCACGTGCGGTGCTCTTTATCATTCAATCCATAAAAGACCGTGGTGGACCCCACGTAGGCCCCAATCCCCCCCAAGTCAAAAGACGACTAGATTATCAGTAGTAAAGATATTCGAGTGACTCCCACTCCCTCCCATCCCATGCCTCTAATCATTGCTCTTTTCCTATTTGCATTTCCACCATTCTTTTTCTCCTTATTTCTTTTGGATTTTAGATTACTTGCTACTTTAACATAAGAAAAGAAAATTCCCAAATTTCCTATTCTCTCAACTTAATTTATTATCAACATTTTTATTAAGTATCAAATAAATTCATTTAAATAATTAAAAAAACTGATAATGTTGTATTACTATTTTAATAATCATTAAATCCTTAAAATTTATAATTATAGACTAATTATGCAATCAATGATGAACTATATTCAGTTTTTTAAAATAAAAATTTAAACTTAACAAATTAAGGTCATTGTAATCTAATTAAAATTTTCCCTCTTTCACTGATTAGATCAATATGTGAGGACAAATGGAAAAACCATATTGGAAGATTTCGTAATCAAAACTAATTGATTGGTGCATATCAAAAGTACATTGAGACTATGATCTGATCTAGTCCTTAGCAAAATAATTGAGTTCCATAATAAGTAGAGTGTTAACTAATCGACGAGCGATTATAATTCAGATTCTTAATTGCCCCTCAGTACTGTATCAAAAATTTTCCGTCGTTTCTTGTTCATAATTTCACATTGGCGACTATACCATGCATAAGTATGTGTGGTCCACAAAGGTACAAACAAAACTTGGAGCGCCCTCATTGCGGATATGTGAGAGAGAGGAAGAGGATGCAAGTTTTTCAATCCTAATTTATGGTCATTAGGGGTTTTCTCATTTGGCTCCTACAAGTCAATGGTATGGAGACCTTGGCAGATCAATTAAGGAAAGTTAACCAATGTCAAATATCAGTTTCAGTTAGCTGACGAGTTGGACCGTTACATTAGATTTGCGGCTATAAATTCCAGCCAACGGAAACCTTGATTTTTCGGTGACCTTAGCATTGCCCATTATCATACCATTCCCATGACCACGTCAATAAAAGACAGATTCTTCTTTGGGGGCTGTTTCTTCATAATAATTCATATATATTTAGTAAAAGAAAACAATTTTATGGGATCAGATTTTTTCATCTTCATTAAATACTCATACAAGATTAATTAGAGTGGTTAAATTTATTACTTAACTTGGTGAGTGAAATATTATGCTAGAATTATCAATTCTTATTGGACTATGGTCTCGTATTTTATAATATACCATGATGTTTATGCAATATCCTGACTCTTAATGAATATCTACGCGTTAGAGATATAGATAATAGAGTATTTATCTTTTCTTTAACACACTATATATATATATATATGGAGTTTATGTAAGACTCAATATTCAACATTTGTAGGAAGACTTTTGATCAATGAATTTAGGAGTACATTCCTTTCGTACGTACTGTTTCAACCCCCTAAATTCTCGCAGCTAGACTTGTCTCCTCTACTCATCTAGAAAAATTTAGACTAGTCCATACAATGTCACCTCTCAAGGCGCAAATGGCTAACGAGTTAGAATTCCTATTACCCATATTTAGAATTCATATTACCCACATATATACCTGAAGGACAGCTAGCACATCATCTTTAAGCCATGTGACCAGAGGCCTCAAGTGTAGCTTGAAAGGGAACAAGAAAGGTTCTTGAGAGAAGGCTAGCAAAACCCGCAACGTTTCAACCACCAACATACCAAACCAATGATATATGGAGCAACCTAATCATTTCTGTAAATGACGCTTAATAGAGGGGTTTGTTGTCAAGGAACTTGAGATTAACTTTGATGTGTACGATACTGGAATTAGATAACAGTTTGTCATGTCAATTCATTTCCAACAGGAATCTGTACTTTTGATCCTTCCACATTAACTCTCTAATTTGTCTCAATTGCACATCATAATTAATTGCAGCACAATTATTTCTTCTCCTAGCTTACTCTAGGAGAAGAAACTTAAATTAAACTCATATTTTAACTGATTTAAATTAAGGACTAATTTTTTTGTTCTCTTTTTACATATAATAATAATAATAAAAAAATATTATGTAATCATTAGTCTTTGAGTAAGTATATTATCGTGTGTTTTAAGTATATTATCCAGCAAATTTATAGGTAAAGTAACATCAAATTCAAATTTTATAATCGTTATGCAAAACAAGCTGAATCTCTAATACTTGAAAGAAATTTTGTCCTCATAAGAACTTGAAGTTAAGACCAACACTTGGGAGTTATCTTAAGCCTCTTAGAACTAACATTTAAAGGGCATCTTATTCTATATTGGGTTAAAGTTTAGGTATCAACATCTAATAATTAATTAGGTCACGAGCGATATTGTATGAGACCAACTTATCTTACTATCTTCAAGGTTTAAGGAAACTTTTAGGCAATGACTCTCCTGCCTACATACTCGTCATTCCTGCTATTGAAAAACAATAATTACCTATATTATCCATGTTTTTATGTTTCAAGGTAGTCTTGAGGTTAAATTTGAATTTATATGTCGGTCACAATATGGATCAAATAGGAATAGGTGTCTAGACCCGCCCACCCGCTATAAGGATCATCAATCTCTATGGACCACTTGGTTTAATTCGTCTATGTTAGTTGGGGTGAAACTTTTCATTAAGAGAAAGCTCCTCTGAGGGTACAAATGCTGCTGACTTATGATGCCTTTTTGCCATTTAAAACCTTTTTAGTTGGAGTCCCACCTGCTGTTTGGTGCAGATCTATATATCCCTTTTTACTTATAATAATTTGAAATCACACTAAGTTTGCTCTCTACATGTTCAGAAATCGACAAGAAAATTAAAAGAAACTTTCCAGAATGTTTTGAATCTCTCCTAAATTCAAAATAGTACAATCGTTGATACGCACACAAGTTAAACTCAGACACTTCTTCGTGTGATTAGTGTATATCATATGAGACTATATTTTATTACATCCTCATCCTTAAAATTATATCCATTAACCTTATCGACCTAGCAAGAAACATGGTCCCAAATTCTGACAATAGATGTACAACATCTAACGTTAACATCAATTTATTACAAGGAAGGCCAGGTTTGGTTTCTAAGAGATATGATACATATATATATATATATGTACATGTATATATAATATATAGTGGTATCAGGCAATGGATTATTTAGCTGAGAAATGAACGTGGCATGCCAACCGTTGCCGGTGATGCAGATGGCTCACCATCCACTTTGCCTAATCATACAAACAATTTTGTCGGAATGTACATGGGGTTTTAATAATAAGTCGCTTTAATTTGTTTCTTCCCCTGATCCCCTTCCATCCATTTTTGCTCAACTTCAAACTAACCCCTCTAGTTCTTGCACCGTGAGAATTAGTGTTAGCCATTATTAAACATTGTTGTAATTTGTAACTGGATCGGTTAGATAATCCACGTCTATGTAAGCACGACTATAATTAAACAATCTTTAAATATTGTTATTTTTTACTAATTCAATTGCATAAATACATAACCATTATGATATACTGCAGTAATTGTGAATCATTAAACGCAAACTATAGTAAATTAGGATAAGGGTACGATACGTGACTATTATATTACAATTATATATAATTACTGTTGTGGTTTGCAATTCAAAATTATGAACTCAATATATAGTTCCTATATATGCTTTTATGTTTTCTCTTTTTTTTGAGGGTAAACAAGGATTATTCAGACTCTGTTATCAACATTTTAGCAATACAAATGTGTCAGTAATACGTTTCTTGCTAGTTGTCATCATTTTCTGGTTGCACTATATCACGCTCCTCAAAGAACCTTTTGTTTGTGCAGCTAGTAGGTGCCGGATAAAGCTTAATAGCTTCCTGCGTGAAAGCTGTTATTTTTTAGTTGCCAAACAATATATACACGTAAAGAATTTATTACTTGCATACGTACCTAATTTTCTTTCTATAACCTCATAAACATAAACTTGCAAAAATCTCAACTTAGGAATTGGATTCAAATTGGAACAGAACAGAGTTAGAAATAGATTAAACAACACAGGTAATCTGATCCCGTGCCCATCCGGACCATCAGAGCACGCAAAGCGAAAATAAGAGGAAAATTAAGGAAGGAATGACAGGTTGACTTGTCATACACAATCCTTCTTGACGAGACGGTAAAAGAAAAGAAAGACAGGCACACATACACAGATTTTCACAAAAGCTGATAAAAGTATATGAATGCCATGCTGATACGTCAATCCTACTTCTGCATCGGTATTTTTATTTAAGATGATCGCATTGCAATCAGAGAATACTCTCACTTTCCGTATCCTGCTCTAAAACGCTTATGATAATGTGCTAATCGTTGATTGGTTAATGGGCAGAAGCAGATGTAATAATCTAAGCTACAGTACGTCATCTTGTGTTGTCTATGAAGAGAAGAAAAGAAGGACGTTTTAAGGCCCCATACAAGAGTAGTTTTCTGAATATTCCTCGATCTCTCTACGTATGTACGTAAACATGTTAAATTGGAAAATCTTAGATAAATTGTCCAAACTTCAAAATGTTTTTTAACTTTTTCAAAATGTTCTTTAAATTTTTAATGTTTACTTCCTTTAAAAAATTAATAAAAATTCTTATCTAAAAAATATGGCCTACGTGAGCTAATTATTTTTAACGGATACAAATTTCAAATCTCAACCTAAAACTTAATCTAATCCTTTTAACTCAATTCAACTCTCATCTTTTAACGTGATCTAGCTCTCACCTTCTATCTCACCAAATTCAACCCAATTGGCATAAATAATTCACAAATTCGTTTAACCTAATCTTCCCAAAATACTCATCGTCCTTCTTTAAATCGTCCTCTCATTGTACAAGCAAAGGAAGAAGGGCATGAAGAAGTAGGGCGAGTAAGCACAAGAAGTAACCATAACCAAAATGGAACAAGTTGTAGAGGAAGCGCTATAGCCAAACCTCTTCATCATTATCTTTGTTTAATTACCTATTATAAAAATGAAAGGTATGTTAGATTTAGGTTATGCTAGCTTATAGTTTTTCTTCTCCAATTAAGCCTACTTCATGTTTTCTTCATGAGTTTTAACACATGATATAGAATGATTTTAAGGATTTTATAACATATTATTTGCAAAGAGATCTAAGGAAGAGATGCATAGCGATGCAACTGTTGCATCATCCTTTTGTTTCCAAGAATAATGAGAACTTTCATCAATTGTTGCCTCCTCCTTCCCCTCTTTCTTCTTCTTCTTCTTCTTCTTTATGATCATCATAATAAATTAGGTTCCGGCTCTTCTCTTTTTCATTGTCTTTGTTAATTGTTTCTTATTATTGTTGTCATTGTCCAAATAGTTTATTTTGTAATATTTGATATATTTTTAAGGAGGACATTAGCCAAATGAGGATTAAGCAAGTTAGCAAACAAATTATGGAAATCAATCTGTCAACGACTATCATGGTTTTGTCGAATGATTGTAAGATAAAAAGAAAGAATATAATGAACTATTTATTGTCAATAGATGTAGCTAGCTGGCCTACAATGTTATATAAAGTAGTTAAATTTTTGTGAAGCATTTTTGTGCCTTGTTAAGTAGGTTAACATTTTTTTATGCTCAGTTCAATGTTAGCTTGGGTGGGGATGGTATGCCCTCTGCGGAAGGATTTAGAACTGAATCAATTAGATAATAAACTAGATTAGGCTTGCATTTGTGAATGACAAATGTTTTTACTCTAATTATGCAAATGTCGAATATTCTACTCTAATTACTACTTTTGTAAGTCATCTTGGCATTTTCTGTCATATCCTTAAAGGTTTGATTCACATTACTTTACTTGTAAAGGAACTCTATATAGTGTCAATTGGTGTAGATATAGGACTAGGAGCTCAAGATTCTTGTGTTTATTGAATAACTAAATATAGTATATGATAAACCACACTAGTATGCTTGTTTATTTAGTTTGAAGTTGTCTATATTTAAAACTCAAATCACATTTTGGAATAACTTTCTTGCATTGAAGCTTGCATTAAAGTTGTTGTGTTCATTTTTTTTAGTTGAGGATACGAAGACTACAAATTCGTTTAATAGCACAACCAACAAGATTGAAGACTACTTATATTATTACAATTGTGGATGGATAATACTTATGAGGACTTCTTGGACCAAATCCAACACAGGAAGGTGATTGTATAGACGTGCAAAATTCAGAGTAAATTTTAAATAAAAATTACTTCATTAAATTTGATTATACTATGGTGGGTTATCAAATTTTCTAATACATATTATTTGGTCGAGCAATCAAAAATGTGATTACTTTGTATGATATGACAAAAAAATCACAAGAACAAATATAAATGTCATAAATGAGGTATTACTTAATTAGTAGTTTACTTGTAAAAGACACATGTACTCCAGAATTGAGATTATGATATTTGTCTATATTTGATGAAACAGAACACTATATTTAATAGATATTTTCATTTATGATGACCTAAACATATCAAGCTATTAGTACTTCACATAAGAAAATTACATAAAGAGAAAAATATCATTTGTGTTTGACGAGATCAATATGTATTTTATTAATTGCTACACGGTTGAATCATCAGGTGTTTAAATTTCAATTTGGTAGCTTAAAAGAAAAGGAATCACTTTGTAATCATTTATGACCAGAATGTAAGCTTATTCTAATACAAGATATGAACTTAGCACCAAAAAGCAATCTTGAAAGAACTAACCCCATCCACACCTAAAAGGCATGGTCATATTACCTTAAATTCCTGTGAACATTTTCTTAAGAATCTCTCCCCCAGCATAATAACCATACCAGACAATTATGAGTGGAATGCACTTTACAAATATTTATAAAATATGGCAAGCAACGACAACATTTTTCATAAGTTAAAGTTGTATCTTGCAAGAAAAGTAAGGATAATGAGTAAGAGTAAGATTTGTATTTTATAGAAAATTTATTAGACATTATTGAAATTCTTAGAGTGAATATGGAAAAAATTCTTCAAAGAACAAAAGAAAAAAAAATAGAGAAGTACTAGAGAGGGAAACACTACTTGATTTATTGATTAGTATGGTAAAAAATAATTCAAAATATTGAGTTTAACTTCTAAAATTTTGCTTGAAATATGAAATCTAATTAATTAGATGTCTAAAGGATTTGTACATAAAGTTAAACTTAAACAAATAGGTAGAAGCTAAAGGAAATGCCAAGGATTTAATCTATAAAAATAAATTGTATTTGATACAAATAGTTCAATGGACTAATTTACCAAGTCAAAATACTGGCCAACAAAAATATGTATTTTAAAGGTTTTGGGTAAATAGTTGGAGGAATATAGTTAAGGGCTGAAGTGACAAAATTAAGATCTTTTAATGGCTTAATATGTATTATGAGGCTATTCTTTTCATTGATATGAAACCTGCTTTAATGTAGAAAAAATGAAGGTTTACAAGGATCGGTAGTGAAACGTATTATGTTTAGTGTTTAGTTTGGAAGAAATTTACTAATAGTAGGTCAAATTTGACCCTGAATGTTCAAAGCATTCAAGAATAATAGGTCAAATTTCTATGAAGAATCGGTTATAAGTTGCTTATCCTCTTGCTCAGAGAAATTTGTGTATAGAACAATGAGGCAAAGGATTGTATACGAAAAATGAAAACAAGTAACATCAGTTTTGTCCACCTATATAATAATTACCAATAACATTGATTTCAAGAAAAAAGAACAAACATCAATCACATGTTTATCAAGCTTGTAGGTGAACCCTAAATTTCACAATCCATATTTCAGAAATTATTAAAAAGGGTCAACATCTTTAGTTTGTAAACATACATTTGGAAGGAAGCATTTAAGAGATTGAAACATATCAAACTAGATAACAAATTGAGAGAAAAATATAGACAAAATAAAATTATATCCTCTGAGTATAAAGGGGAAGGTAAAGAAGAAACTACCGCGCGAGGCATGTATCAGAAAATGAAAGAAAGATTGCATTATCGCAAGGCCTCTTCAAAGGCAAAGATCAATAACTAATAGAGGACTAATATAGAAAGGAAAATATATTGATATCATTGGCGTAATACTAATGAGAAACCAAAGACAACATAAACCCAAAATAGAAGAACAAGTAGAAATGTTGCTACTCGAACTTAAATTTTCAAAAGTTTTTAAAACATACCTTCCAATAGTTTTTTAATTTTGATTTCTCTAGTTTCCATTATTTTCAATCAAATAAAGGGCATTAATCATCTAGAAAAAGGGGGTTTAGGAAAGGTCGAGTCAAATAAAAGGGACGAGTTTGATTTTAAGTTAAAATTTTAGGTTTACGTCACTTAAAAAAAATTGGTCCATATGGATCAAATTTATTACGTAAGAATTTTTGTTATTTTTTTAAAAAGATGTCAACATCAAGAGATATTTCTAAAAAATTTTAAAGTCCTAGAATTTTTTTGAAAATTCCAAAGTTTAAGGTTTTTTAAGATTTTCCAAACTACAGAGGTGATTTTTATCCTTTTTTTTTATATAATATAAAGTAAAAATTATGATTAAAATCATTAAAACTAAAAAATTTCTACTTAAGAACCAAATTAATAGGGATGGCAATTGTACCCGAATCCGATGGGTACCCGATAAAATTCCAGAACGAGGGCGGGAATGGGGAGCAAATTTTTACCCGTGGGACGAGTATGGGGGGTTAACAAAAATACCCGTTTACCCGTTATATAGTAATTACAATTTTGCCATTATATATATATAACTATCAATTTATAATCTCTGTTTACTCGTTTCTTTTATGTTAAATTCAGTATGTATGTATGAATGTAGCATGAAAATTTAAAAGAAAAACAAATAGTCCATTCATATTAAATAAGCTTATCTTAAAAAAAAAAGAGGCGGGTAAACGGGTACCCGATGAGGGTCAAACCTCCAACGGGTATGGGTATGAGGGTGCCAAAAAAATCTCCGAAGGAGATGGGGGCGGGTTCATGGGGCGGATACGGGGGATGACATACTCGCCCCGTTGCTATCCCTACAAATTAATATCAACTTTACGGTTGACAATAAGCCGGACTAAGTCAAATATGACTATGTTCAACTTGACAGACTGTTCAAAACTTAGTAGAATTTAATTGAAGATCATAAACAAATATTATATAGTACAAATTAATTTATAAGATTTTTATTGTAGTCGCCTATCTATTAATTTCGCGTAGATCCCTGATTGGGGAGGCTTGGATTTTATTACTTTTGAAGTTAACACTACGTAGCGGCGAATTAAGACTGGCATTCAAAGTCAACTATTCGACAAATTGTGCTGTTGGGCCATTCCATAGTTAAACTTTAGATTGTGCAAATTCTTCCTTCACATGTCAATCTCATTAATTTTCTGTGGAAAATTTTACCCAAAAGAAATCGGTGAACTATTATTTTATGCACTACTAAGCAGATTAAACCATAACATAATCTATGGAATATTCATCGAGGCATTATATCTTCTTCACTTGCTGTCACCGAAAGGAACTGAACGACTAAACCACTCAACATTCAATTTGTAAAACCTTCTGCATTGTCAATGTCCAAACTTTTGATTGAATGTTTTTTCTTCTTTTTTTTTTTTTTTAATGTGCGATAAGCAAACAAGCTCTTTGGAGTGATTTCTCGATTTATCGTAAATCCTAATTTTATATGAAGAGGGAAAGAAATAAGAAGATTATACTTAATCCGAATGCAAAAAAGACCCTTTACACCTTGAACAGAATGAAAACTAACAGTATAAAAAGACATTTATAAGCAGTTATGTTATGTCGTAGCAGTAAATAAAAGCACATAGGAGAGGAGTAAAGTGCGCCAGCTCATTTTGTGGAATGTCCTTCTCCAGTCTTTCTGGCACAGTTGGTGGTTTGGCCGACATTCCCACGTCCCTCTGGACACTTGTCGCTCGCCCTCGTCTTTCCTTTTTCTCTTTAATATACAATGACCTACAGAATTAGGACTCGCGTCAACTTCATGATTTCTTTTTTTTTTTTATATTTACAAATAAATTCCCATCCCATACTCAGAGCTTCCATTTAGTGGTTAGTCGTATGGGAAATTGCTGTCAGGTTTAAAGATATTGCAGCTTTCTCTTTCTAAATTTTAATCTTTCAAAGTTATTTTTCATTAAATGAAATATAAAACCAAAAAAGTCTTTTACTTGGAGAGAAGATCTTTAATATTTACGTAGTATTCAGTGCAGTAATGGGCATGTTTGAAGAAAATGAAAAAGAACAAGTCTTGAGCAGAGGGGAAAAGTTTATTGGCACTTAGGTCACATCAAACCTGGCTTTTTTGGACTCGATAGCAACACAAGAGACATCAACATCTAAGCTGGGCTGGGCTCGATAATGGCCTCCAGACGACCCCAATGGGAGCTGCCACCATTACAATGCGATATGTCTTTTTCATTCTTGCTTTTTGAGACTCGAATCATTTAAAAAAAAAAAGAAGTATGCATTTATGTTGGCTCATTATGTTTTGGTTTAGTGGTCAAGTAATGTCGTTTTTATATGCCAGCTTTAGAAAACTATAGTCCTAACCACTGGCATTTTAATCTCTTTCGCTTGATTCATCTGATTCCGCTTACACCAACATTTGACATTCACCCAAATATAGCGCTAGGACATGAGATCAATAGTTGTCCAATCTTGACCTTCAAATTCCGTTGAATTGGCATATTATTCATTTACGAGTTTCATATATGGTCGAAGCTAATTTTTTTTAAAATTTCCGCTAATGTTCTGTTTTCAATGATTTGGTTTGAATTTGAAGAGGTGGATTGATTGAAATACATATAGATTGATTCAGACGTCATTTGATGAGTGAAAAGATATGGAATTTTATGAAATGTGAGCAAGAGTAGACCTATCCAATTTGAGCTGTAAAGCAAATTGTAGGTGAAGGGTTTTTGTTTTGCTTTTAGACTTTCGTTAGCTTTTTATTCCTTAGTTGTTTTTCCAACTGTTTACTAATACCCACTTTAGTCATGTAGACCTGATTATGCTAAGGTTTTGATGTGAATCGGTCACCAGCAGAATTCAGCCTTGGTCACCATCAAATACGTACGTGAAACATCTTAAGTTATGAATAATTCTGAGTGGACCCTCTAAAATCCTTCATTTCAAAGTAGCTGCTAGCCAAGTGATTGACTCCTTTGTTGCGATCTCATGTGAAATAATATACTTTGTATTACTACAACTTAAAGGTTTTTGTATTCTTCAAGAAAGTGAAAAGGTTTAAAATTTGTGGATGGTATCAAATTAGTGTTGCTTTTTTTACTCCAAAAGAAAGTTGTAAAGCAAAAGCAAACCAATAATATGAAAATTGCAGTCTGTCCTTTTCAAGGTAGACATTTCTTTCAACTCCAATCTCCATGATTGAAGCAGCCTCATCCCAACCAAAAGGAACTTCACTAAATTACCACCACACCAGTACCTTTTGTTTTGGAATTTCTTTCAAGTCTAGTCAATTTTTTGGTTTTATGAATTATATGTTTTTTTTTTAATATGTTGTCAGATAATCCACTTCTATTTTCCTTCTTTCACTTAATAAATTATTTTTCAAAAGAATAAATTATTTGTGGGATTTTGGAAGGTCCTTTTCACTTGATACTCGATAGGTGCCTTGCATGGGTCATTTGAAACTTGATATGTTCCTACGACTTCTTAAGGTTTTGTATCAGATTAAGCATTGTACAATCAGAGGTTCTTCTGTTTAGAGGCAGAGCCACAATTTAATACTGCAGAACTTCACCTTCTCTTCTCTTCCTATCAAAGCAGTCGGCTTTGCTTTTACGCGCAAAAGCATAACAGGGGAGTTTTGTTTGTTTCCTTATTTCATGCCTTCTAATGTTAAGAAGATGCTGATTCTGTCATAAGAGGCTTAACATCAGTTGTGCTTCCGTGGACATTAACCTTCCAACACTGTTATATCACAACAAACTTTACGGGCAGTTCTTTTTATTTGTTGGATTGGGCCCATCACCTTGTAACAAGCGAAATTTTCACATAATAAATATTTTATCAAATTAAAATTAATTCACAAATATTGAAGACAGATAATTATTAATAATCTTTTATTATTTTGTAATATGTGCATATAAAATGTTTATAATACCAAAATTATACATTTAGTTCATATATATATAATTTTAATGAACTTAAACGATAAATTTATATCCACAAAATCAAATCAATTTCTATTTATCGAAGATGATTAATTATTAGTAAATTTTGATTAATTTGGAATACATAAATATTAAGTATCTATAATACTAGCTACCATTCCTCGGTTCAATGGATTCTAATGTTATGCTATTGAAATAACTGAACCTGGAGCCTGTAACTCCTTAGAATGAAGTCTTTATGATTCTTGTCCTATCGACTAATTAATCAATCGTGGGTTTATATATTTAGAAATTATAAATATTTTACATAAATCATTATATATATACACACACACTTCATAAGTGAAAGTATATCAAAATTGTTGATTTATGCCCTACAGCCAATTATTTTGGTTTGCAGTCTAGTGACAAATTATTTAAAGACATTCTTTATCTTGTACATGTTTAGATATATATGATAAAGTCCATGAGATAATTGTACGTTGCAAATGAAATTATAATAAGATTATAATTATGAGATTCATATTGCATTTATGTATTATTCCTAAATGTTTCTAGTTATTGTTTTATTAAGATTGAGCATTAATAGAATGTAAAAAGACTAGCACATGTTTTGTTTTTCCTTATGAAGGAAGTGATCGATATCATAAGTTAAAGTATAGAGATACTTAAACAAACATTTAGGTGCTTGCTAGAGAACAAGTCCGCTAAACAGACTCGATATGAGAAATCCATTTGGAACATTACTTGTATGTCTATGAAATTCTCATTGTGATGATTGTATAAGTGATCCTT
>JAOQMQ010000003.1:11422301-11433654 GCA_027563845.1 Erythroxylum subrotundum
CAGAACGAGCTAGCACAATCCCACATAGTGGTTTTGTGTAGTCGTAAACATGAGGGAGTCCTTGAAGGAGCTCCATGTCACTAGCGGGCAGGCGGGAGAAGCCTTAGTCAAAGTGCACTTGACAATAGAATGGAACAAACCAAACTCACATAACATGTATTTCATGACTTGTAAACTTGTTGCCCAAAAAGGCATTTTTTCGAAACTTGATTCTTCATCAACTTGAGATATTTCAAAAACTATTTTCAAAAACATGATTTCATAAACTTGTATCTTTTAAAACAAAAATCACTTTCAAAGTCGTTTCATAAATCATCACACAATTCATGTAGCAAGCATATAACGATTTCTCAACTCATTCAAGAAGCAATAAATGCAACACATAGGATGCTATTGAAATCATTAAAATTTCTTGATTCAAAAAATAACATTCAGTGGCTTATTTACTCTATTATAAACATGAAACCCACCTGAATTCCTTGCTTGGATTCATGCCTAAAAAGATGCCTCTCCTCTTGATCCTCTTGCCTTCCTTGATTCCCTTTATCAAATACAAAATTTCCATTCAATAGGAATACAATTTGAGGATCCAAATATTTCATATTCACTAAAATAAATTATAAAAACTCAAACTCTTCCAAAAGTCCAAACATTCGGGTCAATTTTTCATGATCACCATGATCAAGTAAATAATGAAATCTGATAATATTCTCTTCTAGAAAAATTTTCCCCATTTTCTTAAGTTTCTAATGACTCCAAAATAATTCAATTTGGTTCAAAAATGTGGAAGTTATATCCCAAACATGTTAGAACTATCCTTAAGCTGACACAATAATCTATACTCAACTTCCATAAAAATTTTTAGATCTTTAGAAACTGAATCAGAACTTCATTTCTTCATAACACTTGTAGCCCTATGTCTCTAGTTTACAACGAATCAAAAATCACCTCATTTTAACATCTACACAAAAAGTTATGCCTAAAATATTAAAGCATGTCAGTGCTGGAAAATGACCTCTCGCCGCGACGAGAATGCTGGAGCACGTCACGACGAGCGCAACTGCAAGTCGCGACGTGCGACACCAGAAACCTCCCGAAACCTGATTTTTCCAACATTCTTCATCCATATACTTCCCATATTTCAAATATAAGCCATCTTAACCCTAAAACATCATTCTTACTTCATTTTTAAGCTCATTTCAATCCAATATCATTAACAAACACAACAAAACCTATTACATAACCCATTCTTCGACAACTTCCTACACATATTCACTTCACTTTCACTTTTAACTATCATTAAACATGCTTCATCTAACAATCCAAGGAGGGTTAATGCTTATACTTACTTGTTTTAGCTTCAAATCTTCAAGTTCTTCAAGAATCTCCAAAACCCTAACTTTCTTCCTTCTTCTTCCTCTCTTCCACGATCTCTTCTTCCTTTTCAAGCCAAACAACCATTTCTTCTTATTTTTATATCCTTACTAATCATTAAGTGTCCACTTTGCCCTCCAATATAAGCCTTATATCTTATAACCTTAAGTGACTTGCCCATTTTGCCCTTGATTCATTTTTACAACATTAATGCTTCAACTCAACTAATCTATGTCATAAAATCTTACCAATATTAACATAATAATTAACTCCACAAAATAATTCCTTAAGAACCTCATAATTTATTTAAATCATGCTTAATTCAACAAGAAAAATTTCGGGGGCCAACATATATGATAAAGTCCATGGGACAATTATACATTGCAAATGAAATTATATTGAGATTATAATTATGATATTCATATTGCATTTATGTATTATTCCTAAATGCTCCTAGTCATTGTTCTATTAAGATTGGACATTAATAGAACGTAAAAAGACTAGCATACATTTTATTTTTTCTTATGAAGGAAGTAGTCGATCTCATAGGCTGAAGTAGAGAGATACTTAAACAAACATGTGAGTGCTTGCTAGAGAACAAGTTCATTGAACAGACCCAATATGAGAAATTAATTTGTAACATTACTTGTATGTCTATGGAATTCTCATTGTGATGATTGTATAAGTGATCCTTTGACTTGAAGTCATCAAAGTTATCTTGTGTGGGGATTGTTATGTTTTGATACTACTTATGATCTATTTAATCATAGGTCATTTAATCAGTAGTCATTGGATGTAGCATGAACTATATGGAGATAGTTGAGTGATCAAGATATGATTCATCACTCTAAAATAATTAGGGAGAATGTTTCATTGTTCTCGATTAGTATTAATTTAAGAAATCCTTGGCCAAGGTGAAATGATGCTTTGTAAATAGTTTACAAATATCATTAATTGAATCGATAGCTAATGGCGGAGAACTAATATATTAGACTCAAAATAGAGTAGACATTAATTTCATGCTCTATGTCTGATTAAAACATTATATGATGAAAGGATTGAATCATACCGAAAAATTATGTATGAAAAGGTTAGTCAAAACTACTTTAACATTCCTAAATATTTGGGTGGTCATGATGCGTTGCTAAATGCCAATCTTGATCTATGATTATAAATTGTTTAATTAGAGAATTAAAGATAAATTAAAAGGAATTTAAATTTATCTAAAAAATTAGATTTTATAATCATTGCCAATATATTTGAGAACCTAATAGGTCTCACATATAGAATGGGTTGAAGAGAGCAAAGTTATTTAATCAAGTTGGACTTGATTATAAAGTTTGAGAAACTTTATGATTAAATATGAGATATTTAATAAATAAGGATCAATATGAAATATTAAATCTTATATGGGCATAATTGATATTTAATTAGAATTATTTGTAATTCTAATTAAAGTTTAATTGAAATTAGAATGTAATTTTAATTAAATTAGTAAAATGTCCAAAGTTTATTATAAATAGGCTTAAGTTCTATGGAGGTAGCACTTCTTGCTTAACTCTCTTTGTAAGAGTTACAGAGTTCTCTCAACGTGTTCTATAGATACCGTTAGAGGTCGGATATTTGTGCGGCTATGGTAGTTAAGACAAATCGGTTTCAGAAACAGTTCGAGGGATACAACAAGATAAAGATCAAACTTTGGAATAAAGTACGAATTAAGTTTCGCTTTATTATGATTTATGTTCATCATTTTATAAAATTAAAGAGATCTTGATTTTTGGGAAATCAAAAGTTACGAAAAGTTTTGTAATTATTCCTCTGCGGTCGGGATCAGATCTCAACTCAGTTTCCCAACTGTGATATCAGAGCATACTTTATTTCTATAATTTTATTTAATTATTTGCTTATGATTGATCTCATAATTTTGGAATTGAAAAATATTAAGGGTTCATATTATAAACCCAGAAACCTGAAAATTTCAGATTAGAATCCTAAAAACCCAGAAACTTTTTTTGTTTGGTGTCGTTGCTGGCTATTTCGATTGTTGAATAAGAATAACATGCGTGTGGCCTGCAATTGCATTTTTATTTTGGTTGGATGGATTATGAGTTGTGTTATGGGTTTGAGAAACTCATAACCAGTGCATTATTGGATGTTGCTATGTGTTCTAAAAAACTAAAATATTCTGATTGTTTACTGCTTCTGTTGGTTTGTGATTTCCGGAATTTTGATTGCCCAAATAGACTAGTGTTTGTTCTATCTTCTATGTCTATTGCCTATATACATTTGGAAATTGTCTCCTGTATGTGTATATTGATTAAACAAGAATTTTCTGGAAATTTGGTTTCGGGTCTTCTGTGTTTATTCTGCCCTTGCTTGTGTTGAAGGGTTGAATCCAGCGGCGAACCACCGCTAGTTCAACCGCAAAACCAAGGCTTCGCTGGTAACACCACTGGATATCTTGCGACGCCATTGGATGGCATCGCTGGCGACGCCACTGGATCACTGGCGACGCCTTAACCCCATGGAGTGGTGGCGCGATAGATGGCATGGAGGCACAATAAATGTCTTGCGATTGGCCTTTGCGAATAAGGCGAAGAGGGCATCCCTCGACACCACTCGCTGGTATCACTCACGACGTCATAGGCGACACCATGGATGACGTCATTTTGTCAACCCATATAGGCACAGTGGAGTACACCGGAGGCGCGACAAACATCGCCGTGTAGAGGCAGACGTCGCCGTGGAGACCCAGGCTTGGCGGTTGCGTGAGGCAAAGCAGGAGGCATGGGAGATGCAATTGGAGACACGTGTATACGTTACCCGACGATGTGGAGAAACGTGAGAGTGGCGGTTTGGGAGCGACGGATGACGGTTTGCAGAAACGTGGAGACATTTCTATAGAAGACTTCCTACCTTGTTTTCTTTTTTTTTTTAATGGTTTTAAATCTTAATTTCAATTAAATTAGTTTAATGGAGATTAAACTAGCTTATATTTCTAATAAAATTTTAAAAGAGTTTTCTAAATATATGAAAATTGTTTTCATTGAGTAATGTTTATTAGGAGTTTTTTTGGAACATAATTTAATTTTTCAACAGTCGAATTATTAAATTAAATTAATTATCAAATCAAGCCAAGTTTTAAATGATTTCTATCGTACTTAGATTATGCTAGAAATTATAAATATAATGAGATTATATTAATTAAGATGAGATTTTAATTTCAAAAATTAAAGTTATTTTCTTCTTAATATGATTAGGATTAGCAATTATATTTGTTCCTAATTAAGTTTAGAAAAGTAATTTCTAAAATTAAAATTAATTAGTTTCAATTAGATTGAAATTAATTCATTAAACTCCTTAAAATTAAGAAAAGTGTTTTCTTAAGTAATTAAGAAAAATGTTTCTTAATTAAATTTATTTATTTCAATTTGATTGAGAAAAATTTAAAATTTATTATTTTATTTGGTTAGAGAATTATTATTCAATTTATTTAGAAATTGTATCTTTATTTATGAATAATAAGTTTCTTGACTTGTTAGAAAAAGTATTTTTCTTCATTAAATTCTGAAAAGTGTTTTATTTATTAAGTAAGAAAAATGAGATTTCTTTAATATTTTGAAAATAGTTTTCTAACTTGTTAAAGAAAGTTTTTCTAATTAGTTAAGAAATTAATCTCTAAATAAATAATATAGTTACTTTCTTAATTACATTTAAAATGTTTTATTTAATTTTGAAAGTAGTATCCTTTTAATATTTGAAAATAGTTTTCTAATTAAAGAAAAACAATTTCTAATAAGATTAGAAATAGTAATTTCTAATTAGAATAGAAATAGTTTTCTAATTGGAATCGAATGTGTTATTTAAATAATTTTGAAAAGAGTTTTTAATTATAATAAGGAAGAAGTACAATTTATTGAAAATTATTTTCAATTAAATTTTATCAAAGGAGTCAAGATAATTGGAAATGGTTTCCAATTGGATTTGAAATTTTGTTTTAAAATCAAATTAAATTTGGAATAGGAATTTAATTTATTTAGGAATCAATGAGTTTAATCTAATTGATTTTTCCAAAGAGTTGAAAATATTATTTTAGATTATAAAGATCAATAACTATAATCAAACGAGGCTTGATTTTTTATACATATAATTTGATTATGAGTGCATAAGTTGCATACTTTATTTATATAGTTGATATATATTTTAGATGCATGATAAATTGTATGTTTTATATGTGTGATATTTTACATGCGATTTGTGTTTGATGAGATAAATGAAGTTAAATTCCTCATTAAAAACGTGATTGTTGCCTTCCATTGTTATAAGAATAAGCCAGATGTTTTAACCCGAACATGTTTAATCTTATGATAGTGGGTTCTACTTAACTAAATTTGTGTGAATTGGATGAGCAAACTCATGATCACATGAATTTAAAGGCAGGGTTAGGAATAATAAACAAGATATATTTTGGCAAAAGTTGTCACCTAACAGATCTAGGAGTCACATAAGAACAATGTCTTAGAAGTCTATTGGTTTAAGTTCCAAGTCATTTGGAGATCTTCAGGTCAAGTAATGACCAAAATACTAATTTCTGTATAGTGAAACTACTGTAATTAACTCACATCTTACACCTTCAAAACTCCCTTCACTAAAATTCATGAATTCCACATCAATTTTCTATCCAGAACCAATTCCAAAGTCAGTCAATAAACAACTCACAATCCTTATCTTCCATACATTAAAACCAAAACATCATATGCCAAACTAGAATTATTTTTCCAGCACCTAATGTTCAACATCATAACACATATTTTTGGCCAACTTAGGTATCATAAAATTTATATGAATACATGCTATTAAGTGTAGAAATCCCTTACCTCTTTAACTTCAAAGAACCAGCTAAATCAACCTTCCAAACAACCAGCACATATCTAAGTTTAATGTGCAACTTTCAGCATCAATGAGGTAATAATACATAGACTCACAAGACCTATTTCTTAATGAAATAACTTACAAAGCTTCCAAAGGTTGATAATCCAAACTCCAGCAAAAGTCTAAAAGTTAGAGAGAAGATGGGAGGTTTCGTGGAGAGAAGAAAGCAAAGTGAAAAAAAAGAACAAAACAGAAAAGTTTCCAGCAGAAACTTACTTCATCACCACCTAGGTGTCACTCTCTCCATAAGGCATATGTCTTCTTGCATGTGTCACATATGTCTTGCATTTAATCTACCATTTGACACACTTCCATTAAACCATGTGTCACTTAATGAATGCTGCCAAATGCGACAATTTAATTAGGCCACTTGCCACTCTCTCATTTGTTACATATTCATATATTTTTCCTAGATCAAAATACCCCAACAATTTCAAAAATTTCCTAAAATTCACCAAAAATTCCAAAATAATAATAATAAGCTCCAAATAAATTTTCAACACATAAAAACCACAATTATCATTTTAATCGAAATTTTAAAACCAATTATACTGAGAAATATCAATAATGCATAAGCATGAAATGCACTACTAATTTCCTCAATATTCTAGCCCCGAACATAGAGTGTTACAAATTTGATGTTGTACTTTAATAAAATTGGCACTAGACTCGTGATAAACCACACCTTAAAAGTTATTTATAGAGGACTTGGGAGGCCTTTGTCAACTTTCTCTTTCTCTATCACTAAGCTTTTACTTTTAGGTTTTCTTCATATCAAGGAAGGGTTTGGGAGTAAAAGTTAGGGAAAACCATGAAAACTCTTGAACTTCTTTATTTTTCTTCTTTCTTTTGTGTTAAGATTGTTTTGTATTAGTTTCATTTTTGTTAAGCTTAGTAGTTAAAATCTTATTTAGGTAATTGTTTTTGTGTTAATTTTGTTTTTGTTACATTTAGTAATTAAATTCCTATTTAGGTTTAAAGGGGTAGCTTGTGATAGATTCTTCAATTATTAAAGCATGAATTGTTATTATTTTGGTTGAATCTATACTATTTGTTCTTAATCTTAGATTTATACCTAATCATTATATATTCAATATTAGGAATTGTATGAAGGACTAGGAGGAGAAATATAATCTATGCAATAGGAGAATAAACATTTTAGCACTAGAGAATGACAAAATACTCGAATTTAGTAATATTAAATATTAACTATATTTAATGAATTTGATTGGATTGAATTGCATAGTGAGAGGTGGTAGTTACCTAATTAGATATACCTGTATGCCTTGAGAGAGGGCATATATTCTTTAAGTTAATCATTATTTCAACCTAGTTAATCAAGTTTGCTTGATAATTCAAATTCCATATAAATGAGCCTTGAAATCCTATCATTAGCTTTATTGATTTCTCTTTGTTAATTATCTTGTTTTTATTAATTTAGCAATTGAATTATTTTCCAAAATCTTGTTTATTTCAGTGTTTTTGTTTAGCTAGAATTAATAAATATAGTAATATAGTTCATATAGGATTGATACTCTAGATTTAATCCAATTTTATAAACTTGCTACCATTGACTTTATACACTTGTTAATTAGTTTGATAACATGTATTTCAAAAGTTCTATAGTTATTGTTAGGAAAAATGATTATTTTTAACCCACTATTAACACTAAAATATATGTTAGATCCTAACATTTTATAATATTAAAAAATAACAATAACGTTATAATAACCTTGTAGATCTAACCTCAAATTGATGGAACTCTAATCTCTTATTAAGGTGTCTTTGATTTAAGTTGACGTAAACACCTTAATGGCTATCGCAGGGCCCACCATAGGTAGCGTAAAAACAAATTGGTGGTAATGGGCCCTTAATAACAGGTAAAACCTTTAAATGGAGACTTACAAATCAAAATTCTAATTCCTTATTTCATTATCACACCTTTGTTCTTTTTGTAAAAACTTAAAAAATGATGAAACAAAGAATTATGCAAAATATTGGGTTATTACGTATGCCATAACCCAATGTGAAAATCAAAATGGAAAGTAATGAAATGGCTATAATGATTTAGCTAGCCAAAGACGGCGACAAAGTGTTTCTAATTATCCTATCTCATTGTCAAGAGACGTTAAAAATACATCCACGTACTTCTTGATATATAGTTAAACTAAAAGAAAATGGGATATTTCACTTTATTGCCATGTTGAAGATGCCATTAATATAATTAAAGAAAGATGAAGGTCTTTGGAGCATAAGTGAATGGTACATTACAACTATTTGATTTTCTAAAATATTAATTCATACTATAACAAGCTGGTGTTTGGAGGGCACCTCATGCCTTTTTTAGAGCTATACTACTCAAAGGTTTGTAAATAGCTAGCACGGTTTATTTTGGTAGTTTAGAGCCGTCTAATTGGTGCATCCTAAAGTTGTTATATAATTGATGTTGTTTTTGCATGGTATATTGTCAACTTAGTGGTGTTCTTCATATGAAAGAGAAGATATTGAACATGGGTGCAATGATGAAATGGGGAATTATGTTGAGTTTCTTTAATGCTTTAGACAATAGTAACTAAAATCCTTTTTGGGCATGCCACCATCATGCCATAACTGATTGGTTAGTAAGTAGTAAAAGTCAATCAAATTGCAAATGACTAATCTACAGAAATTTAGTCTTAAAGAATTATGTTCAACTTTGAAAGCATATTGGCAATGTAACATATCAATTTTGGAAAACCTAGAATTTCCTTAGCTTTATAGTAGACTAAGACAGTAACAATTACATTGTGTTTTCTAGTAGTTATATTAGTTGGTGTCCAAAATATTCCTTAAACATTCATATTGATTGGATATATATAAATAGATGTAGTGCTCTTATATTAGTTCATATATATCATATGAAAGTTAGGATATAAATGTCTAATATAATGCAACCTTATGAACTCGTAATTATTCCTCTATGTCAAATAACCAGGTAAATAGTTTTGGACATAAAATTGATCATGTAAACTCTCATCAAATATCATATTATCTTTTAAGTATTAACACAATTCCCTCTGTTATGACATATACAATGTTTATTTATATTATGTCTCTAAAACAAAAAGAAACATAATGCCTAAAAGGTATTCTATAAAAGTGTGTTGAGAATTAGTTGGTGAACTATAAGTTATGAACATGGAATATATTTTATATAAAAAATTGTTGGTGGATATAATATGGAAGCCATTAGTGAAAGAATTGCTCATATAAAGTAAGTTCTTATTCTCATTTTAGAAGATGAAGAAATGCTAATGATTTTACGTTTAGGTCAATTGAACGATGTTGTTAAATTTCTCCAACAACAATTTTATAATATATTTGGTAAGATGAATAAGAGAGTTAGAATCTTAAAAGACGCGCTATCCCTCTATATAAGAATGTCATCCAAAGGGGTGCTATAAATTGGTCATGGTTAAAAATCCTAGAACCTAAACACTTTAATGGAGCTTATGATGGAAAAGCTCTTTGTAACCATAAGCCCAAATAGATGATGCATTAAATGTTAATCACTTGTGAATTTATATGTTAAAGCTTCCATTGATGAGTTAAAGGAACAATTCCTTCTCTGCTTATTTCATAGTTGCTCCTGAATTTTAAGAAAAAGAAACTACTATATGAAGGGATTGTTTGTAACTGTGTGGATGCCTTTATTTAATTGATGTTGGATATCTGCAATATGTTAGAAGAAGATACATTGTTCAACTTCTTATTTGGGTTACAAAAGAATTTTGAATTGTGTTCAAGGATTTATTAAGTGTTGACACAACGACCAAATGTTTAAAATAAAGATAAGGAAATTGATGGTGCCTAAAATAAATTCAAGGATAAGGATAAGTAGAAAATGACATGGCAATCCTAAGTATAAAGGAAAGAAGATGTAAAATGATAATTGAAAAGAAAAAATGAACGGTCATAGTACATCCTTCAATAGGTTAAATAAAACAAGAACTAAGGTTGTTTTATTTGTTAACTGGACCACAATTTGCCTATAAATATTCCAAGTGAGAGAAATTGAATGCAAAGGTTACCAAAGAAGAGGCAAGAGTTTAAGTAGCAATGTTAATCAACCTTTAAGTGAGATAATTACTACTCATTCCTCTCTAATACATCTGATAGTTTAAATTAGCAGTGTCGAAGTTATTGCAATGATCACCCTTTTAGGTGAGGCAATTGCTACTTATACCTTTTACTACTTCTGATAGTCTGAATTAGCAATGTGGAATTTGTTGTGATGGTCGAAACTAATGGCACACACACCGTTATTGTAGTCAAAATGATGATGATGTTCAGATTAAAGTTGACTGAGAGTGAGAGTAAGAATGAACTAAAAATGGTGAACAAGAAAGAAAAAGATGTTATTGGTATGGTTTATGACGTACCAATGACTATTGATAACTAGATTGAAAAAGTTAATATAATGTTCACTTTAATAATGGTTGTAAAAAGGAGCCTCAAATGAGAGGAAATTACTTACCTTGATGTCATAATAAAAGTGATGAAAAATGTGATAATGGAAATGCTCCACAAGATTCTCCCATTGTTGGAAACTTATATAAATATGTTATATAGTAGAAATTACCTATGAGATTAAAATCAAGGTAGGTAATTGTGTTGGACCCCAGACCTGTTAATTATTTTTGAGGCATGTTTTAAATTTTTGAAATCTTATTAAGTCATTAAATTTTGGCCTAAAGAATGATAAATGGGATTAAGTTGTTAAAATGGAAAGAATGCATGAGGGGTAATATGGGAAGATCACTTAGGTCATAAATTTTTAGGCTTAAATGCAAGGGCATTAGGGTCATTTGCAAGGCTTAAATAGAAATTAGAAAAGAAAGAAAATAGAAAAGAGAAATAGAAGAGAAGTTGTCGTGGGTGTGGAGAAAAGAGAAAAGGGAAAACTTAGGGTTTTGGGGGTTTTTGGAGGTTTGAAGAATCTGAAGCTTTTCAAGTAAGTATTTCAGTTCTTTGCTTTCTTTTAGGTTGATTGAACCTGATTTAGTGA
>JAOQMQ010000003.1:11536924-11565779 GCA_027563845.1 Erythroxylum subrotundum
TTAATTTTTATAAATAAATAAATAAAAATTATTGTATAAATATAAATTAATTTAGTTAATAACTAAATTATTGTAGTGTATTATTTTAAAAAAATTTAGTATAAAAATTTGATGTAAATAATTGTAATAAAAGTGTAAAAAGATTTTTGAAATATTGTGTTTATACTAAATTTAATACTTAGAAATGGCGTAAGGTCTTCATAATCCGATGGAACATAGAAATCAGCAGCACTAGCAGTGGCCACACTCCAATCAACGCTTGCCTCACTTGGAGCATAGCAAGTTGTAGGCGTGACACAGCCTGAAGTAGCATCTGATCCTTGCCTTTTGAGGAACGACTTGACTCTTCCGGTGTGACTCTCTATTTCAAACAAGTCTGAACTCGCATCACTATCTTTCTCATAGTGCACTCCTCTTGGTGTTGCAGAATATGCGATTTCCTCAAATCTTGGAGTTGCGTCCCAGGATAGCATTTTAGCCTCCTTTCAAGACTGAAGGACTTACTTCTTCTATCATGCACAGACGAGCCGAAAACCTCTATCGACTTCCGTGGGAAAAGGTCTAATTGACCCGCTTGTTGAATGTTAACTGGAAGGTTTCCTGCAATAGAACTCAGAGTGGGGAAACTGAAACATGTTTCTTTGTCTAGCTCATATCCCAGTTTCTTTAACTGGCAGTGAATCTCCTCTTTTTTCCAGGATTGTGATCTTGGTTCATATTCTATATCGGGAGCGTGTTTCGTGTTTCCTACAGGAATTTCCTTGGCTTGGACTAGACCAGAATCAGGAGTTTTCTTGAAATTGATTTCTCCAACATGTTCAAGGGCATCAACTGAATCCTTGTCAAAACAGGAACAGTATTTGAGGCCAAGACCTGCAGGAATACTATTCCCCTTGACCTTGTTCGTGATGGATGTCTCAGAACTGACTTTAAGAGTGCACTTTGGCTGTTCCAACTGGATTCAGAACGAAAGCTAGGAATTCCTGCAGGAACTTGAGGTTTTATAGCAACTGCACCACTTAGTTCATCTCTTTGAACTTGATGTCTTCTCGTCACTGTATTGGCAATTCTTGGACTTGTACCATTATCCATCACTCCTTTGAAGTACTTCTCAGCTGTAAACACACCAATTTCTTCTTGTCCTTTTTCTGCTCCTTCCGGATGGTTATGATGACCCTGTCGAACAGCAGCTTTTAGACTTGATTCTGGAAGTTTATGAACTAAGGTTTCCTGGGCAGTATTCAAGTGCGAAGAAAAGGAAACATCACGAAGAGTGTCACTATTGTAGTTCTCCAAAGACAACTTTTGTGAGAGACTCGTCATCGTCGTAGAGGTGGGCATAGATATGGCGGCTAGTGAACCTCAGTACGATCAAAAGACTACAAGACGAGAAAGAAAAAGACCCAACAAAGAAGAAGCTGTAATTGGAATTAGAAAAAGTGCAGCATCATGGATAATACGTTCCTAGAAAAGCTAGGAAATCAAGAAATGGTGAAGTACATATTTTTGCTACAGAACAAGAATGTATTCCTGGAATTTGAGTATAATAAAGTCCTGAGGACCCTTTAGTCTATGATAGTAATCAAAGGTTGAAGATAACTAGAAACGAGTGGAAGAGCAGGGATTCAAGCTATAGGCACAGAGGCTGCTAGAGAGATATTGAGAACTAGTTGTATATGTAGGCAGGTGGTGTGTGTAAACAAAATGTCAGTAGGACCATATGCTTGTAGTCCAAACTTACAACTATTTTAATTCTCACTGAGAAAGAGAGATGCTACAATATTTTATTTTATTGAACCAAAAAAAAAAAGAATTATTTGCTTTTCTTAACAAAGTAAGTGATGTTAGTGTTAATTTAGTGAAAGTAAAGGATGGTGTTGAATGTATAAGACTATGATAATCTCTACCACCTGCAGAAATTAAAATTGATGTGAAAAGCAAACCTTAATGTAACATCAAGTTAATAATTCTTGTATTAACCTTTGCTCAAAGTGCAAACTTTCTTACCAGGTTTCATGATATAATGATTAGGATTTGCGCTTTATCTTACAAATGAAAAGGGAACCTAAACAGTTTATCGCATGTAGATGGTAGCCAATACAAGAGACTTTCTCAAGTTAAATAGTAATAATTAAGAGAATGGTGTCGTGTTTATATCAGGTTCTAAGTATAAAAATAATTGCAACTTTTGGTTGAATGCCTCAGTAGATGCTTGACTAATTAATGTTGATCATGTATATAAACTTACATTTTAAGTAGTTTTTAGAGGACTGCATCATTTTTGCATGAAAACATTACTTTCATTTTTTTCTTGGCGTGATCTATTTTATGAACTCATTTTTACAAGGCAGATCTCAATAGTGAAAATTAAATAAAACTTATGCTTATGTACGTTTTTTATTACTTATGTGTAAAGTGTCAAAACGGGAGAAGGAAATTTAACTTCAAATTGAGGATGACTTCATTGTTATGGCACTATTAAGCTTCCTGCTTTATTTGCTCCGCTTGCCTGAAAACACGTGGAAAGTCATCACACCAACCTCATGTGCGTCAAAAATGGCCAGCTAAGGAATGAGCTGACAAAAGAAAAAGGTTGATTCCAATCAACAAAAGATATTTATGGCGCTATTAACTTCCTGTGACTTAAAACTCTGTTAATCTTGCATTCATAAATTACTTAGATGATGACTTATGTGAATGAACTCTTTTACCTTTCACAATGAGCTCCAGGGCTGAAATTCATACATTTTTGGCATAATTCAATAAGCACAAGAATAGTTTTAGACTTGGAGCTTCTTATACTAATGTATAAAATTAAGGTAAATATGTAATAATCAATTTTTTTTTTGTTCTGGAGGCATAAACATGTTAAGTTATTCGTGACAGATGAAGATTAACAAAAATTTCAATACCATTCGACTCAGTTATTCATCTACATATAAAAGCTGTAGAAGGAAATTAATACATTAAGAGTTTTTGAACACTGCTCTAATCTAGGGGCTATCTCCATAATGGTTGATAGATGAAGATCATTTATTTATTAATGTGTTAATAATATTATTCTTAAACACGTAGTTAACAAATCACCTGTTTTATTTTTGCTGGTGTAATTCTGTTTCAACCTATCTCATCCCTATATTTATTATGGGTGATTTCATTTGGAACATCAAGCCTCTAATTTATTGGAAGAGGAAAGCAAATGCCAGTAAGCCAAAGACTGAGCTTTGGAATCAACTTCATTTTATCGATGTTGAAGAAGCTATTTTAATGGTGAATGGCTGTTTATCTTTAAGGTCGACTCAGCAACTGGTCGCTAACCCATTTTAACGAACGTTGGAAACAGTACAATTACTATTTCCATATTCGTGAAAATCCCAGATAGCATTGACAAGAGATGAGTTAGGGCAGAGAATCCCCATGTCCGTAAGATCTCAATCAACTGCTTCAAGGTCTTTTCCTATCCAAGTTTTGGCATCAGACCGAACACTTGAGGCTAGAAACTCACCACGTACGCCGGAGGTCGTAGCCGACAACTGCCCGGTATTAAACACCTTCCCGTCACAAGTCATGCATGTGAACCTGCCAGCCATTTCTGACTCCTTCATTAGGCTTTCAATGATTGGAGAGTCCGCACAAAAGTTTAGCTTACACAAGAGAACATTCCTACTAATATTATTGCCGTGGGCATTGGTTATCCATGTCATGCCCGCAGGTCCAATTCGTTCGTTATTGGGACAAGACTGCGAGATAATCCTACTCTGTACCGAACAGGAAATATCCACCTTTGTCTATAATATTAATATTTTCCTGAATAATTCTACCACTACGTAGCTACAAAGCGAACTGTTTCTCCTCACGGAAGGAAGCAAGTAAAAGTGACCAGGATGTGGTCTAAACTTGTGGTGGATTTTGAGCGACCTTGTGGCTGGTTAACAGGAACTTGGTTTAGGCTATTAAAGTAGGGCCACTTCAAGTAGAGAGCTAAGGCAGCAGCTGTGGCCATTGATGCTTTTCCTCTAGTAGGCTCAAGTCTCACATCCTCACATTTAGCTAATTCTTACATAACCTAGTGAAGTTACATCAGTTCCATTTTCTCATCGTGATTTTACGACCATGAACTCTTCCAGAAGACAATGCCAACAGTATTTTGAGACAGGCTGACGAGAGATTTGGGTGGAAATCAGAGTTTAGAATCTAATCCTCAATCAAAGATGAGACTGTATTTGCCATCCCATTAGCAACATTGTCACAAACAAACTAGAAAAATAACTAAAAAATGATTGACAGGCAACGATACAGCTTTGGTGCTTTATCTATAGATCAGCATAAGAAAACAAGGGGCAATCCATCAGTTGGCGTGGAAGGAAAATCGACCCTTTTTCGTATGCTAAGGGAAGTTACCGTGATTAAATATATGAGTTGGGATGATGATGGTTGGATAAGAAGAGTGTATTGCCGCTTTGTAACCTCTTCCACAGTCAACATTCATTGTGTGAATGTAGAGTTCCCACCAGCAACCCAATACTCCTTGACAGCAATTAATATTTTCTCAGGCACCAAGGGTCCATCTTCATGGTCCACCATTTTAGTGTCCCATCTCATTCCTCCAACTACCTTTCTCACCTTAGCTAGCACATCCACTTCATCTCTAATTATGACAGCACCCTCTGGTCGCAAAATCCTATCCATCTCCAGAAGTATATCCTCTATGTTACATCTGCATTTAGTAAATAACAGCAGTTAAGTTATACATTATTATGGCATGAGATGAATCTAACCAGAAAATTTTAACCATAGCAAGCCACAAATTGGTTCCCCAAGGTCCTTCCGATAATAAGAGATACATTAAACGCCTAGAAACTGAAACTGACTATGAGTAGTACTAAGTCGTGGTGATTTCGTCAGCTGCTCCAAATTTGGCATGATCCTAAAAGCAGATAGAGCCTTTCTGGTCCACATTCAGCCATTTTGAACGTGGTATAAGCGACTATGCTTTCATATCAGCAAAGCCTTCTGGGAGATGTTTAATGGAAAAATAAGTATAGAGCAACTGTATTCCAGTTTAAACAGGACGACTTCAATTTTCTAAACCAGCCCCAAATGTTAAGAATGGTAGGCTGGACGTAAACTGGCATTTTTTTAAAGACCTCAAATCTATCAATGTAGATCCATTAAATTTACTTGTATTAGTTTGTTATTGCACAAAGAAATCAAATAAGAACATTGTCAGATGTTGATCACTCTATATATGGGAAATTGTTATAATACCAAATTTAGACGAGTAACGTTTTTTCAGATAAAATGAGCAACAGACGTGAAACACTGGAACTGATTCTACAAGGAGTAGACAATTAACGGTGTCACAACTCTTTTCCCGTAAAAGACTGAGTGGATACTCACTTGTCATTGTATAAACTGAAAAGGCCATTTGCATGAATAAGGTCATATGTCCTCGGATATGTGGAGAAAGCTTCACACCTGAAACACCCAAAATAATCTGTTGATGAACAATCGCATTTCATGATTAAGGTGGTAAACCGAAAAAAATGTTTTAAGTTGAAATTTCAGCAAGAGTGTAACACTGTAAAACATTGCTCAAGCGCTGGAACAGATCAAAAGACAAGAGTGAGGAACAATTAAGTACGTACCAATCGTGATAGATTCCAATTAATCCTCTCTCATATATCACACCTAGTGTGTTTTTCTCAGCTATCGTAGGGACAACATTCATAACCCAAAGTTTTCGAGACTCCAGTGCAGCAGTAAAACCTCCCAACCCAGCATTCATGTCCATAATGTTGCGATACCTCCCGGAGTCAATAAGCTTATTGATTTTCTTATAAGCATGCACATGCTTCCTCCATAATTTGTTGTCCTCCTGGTAAACCTCAGCGGAAACACCGGGAATAGAACCGCTAGAAACTCTAGGAGGGACAGCATAAAGCCTCTCAGGAAACGTCTTCAATTCCCCACCAGCAAACTCATTTGAACTACTAACATCAGGATACGGTGTGATGCAATTCTCCATTTTCTTGTACCTAGCATACCCCACAAACAATTCAAATCTGAAGCATATGTACAAAGATACATCTAAGAAGTTTCTTAATGAGAAGTTTATGTTCAAGTATACAGGATAGTAGCATCAGATGGCGCCAAAGTTTGGTCACACTTATCTGCAACCAATTACTTAAATGTGCAAATGTAATCCAAAAGCATACCACACATCATCTGTGTCTGAAGACTTGCAGAATACACGATCTTGGCGATGAGGACAGGAATCAGCATTCATTCTTTTCTGCCAAATTGCTATTTCACCCTTCTCATACTTCTTTTCCCAGCAAAGAAGCTTGGCAACCTCTTCAATGCTTCTTTGTTCCTCCTGAAGTTCCTCTTTGGGACGTTGCCATGCTTTATAATTAGTCTTCCAATGGATTGGAGGACCAGAAAGCACCCAGTAACCACCAGGTCTAAGAACACGATCAACTTCCTTCATGTATATTCCTCCTGCAAATATAAAAACGTATTGAGTCAGCTCCTTATCACAAATTAGGCAATAAAAGAGAAGAAATGAAGCACGAATTGAGGGCAGGCAGTGCATAAAAGAAAACCAATCAATTCCTTGTGTGAAGAAACTCTCACCATTTGCACCCCAAGGGATTAAGCAACGAGAACAGTGAGCCATATCAAAAGCTCTGGAAGGGTATGGCAGCTTTATGGTACCAAGAACCCCAATAACAGCAGGTACACCTCTTTCAAGAGCAAACTGAACCTGTGCTTCGTGAGAATCTCTTGGTGCGAAGGACATTGCAATCACATTTCTACTCCACAGGTATGCACCCCAACTGGCAACCTGAATTATAGAACAAATTGGTTTAAAAATAAGCACAAGAAGTCAGCCAACAAGCCCTAGTCAATGGGAGAAGAAAAGATATTGAGTCCGGTAACTTACCCCACAACCAGTGTCCAGTGCAGTTCTAACTGTCCCATTAGCCATCGGTATGACTGAAGCTAGCTGATCAATGTACTTATCTGCTCCTTGTGGAAACTGAGTTCCACCACCAGGAAACCTAAATACATTGCCTTCATATTGAACCCAGTTTTGAATAGCCTTCTCAACAGTGAGGCTCTTGTAAGGTGCATTGGCAAAGGGCACATAGTCACGACTCTTAGGCCAAGGGAAAGGAGTCACATAGCCTTTTGGGGCAGGAATTAGGCAATGCAGCTTCTCTTCTTCACGAGGACAATGCCTCTCTCGGTATATCATGTTTTCCCTAGGGAAAGTCATAGCACGCTTTTGATCTTGGCAAGGTGTGTAATCAGTGTAACGAGGTTTACAAGGCTCGATCACTTTGGGTTTTGAATCAGAATCAGCACCCACTTCACCGCCATGATGAGTCTCAAAATCTAAACTCGGCAGTATGTTGCAGTCCCCTGTGTTCTTGGTAATTGCCATAGCAAGGTTATCAGCCTTTCCAAATCCACTCCTTTGCCATGCACCCAATATATAGAAGAAACAACATAACCCCACTACAATAAAGATCTGTATAGAACTCCTAGTTCTACCATCAGCTGAATTAATTTTTAACGCCATACTGCCCTGAAATCATTAGCAGAGCAACTTAGTAATAAGTGTAACCTGATACTATATGCAAATCCGAGGCTTACATAATAATACAAGAGAAAACAAAGAGGCATTCTCAAGATTTACAAGTGAAACATTTATTAGAAAAAGCTCAGTGTACTCTTTCCATCTGTTTTATCCAGAGGAAGCAATAACAAGCTCGATAACGTTGCAAAACAAATTCAAAGGTTGATCGTAAACAGCTAACTTAAGCTTGAAATGATCGAAATCAGACCTCAAACACCCATAAAGGACACAAAACACCCTGATCCAATCAAGGACTCAATAACCCACCTCAGTATTGAGAATAGTACCCAGAAAAATGAAAAGGCAACTTTAATGTTCAATCAAAGCAGGGAAACCTTCCATAAATGCTTTACAAACTAACAAATCTCACGTTTCTACAAAAAAAAAAAAGAAGAAAAGGAACATATCTTACAGAAACCAGTTTACTTACCAACTAAAAGAAGAGAAGCACGCAATGGTTCAAAGATCCCACCACCCAATCACAGAAACAGATCTCATAGATGTATCGGGAACACTTAAAGCTTCGATCTTGCAGCCTTTTAAGAAGAACCCAGATAAAAATGATGAAGGAATGTAGGAGATCTCAATGACCCAATCTAAAATCCCCACCAGCGAAGTGTCAGTAAATCTCTGAAAGCCCTCGCACCAATCACCAATTGACGAACTTTATATCTAAAAGAAAACAACCAAAAGATGGGATCTAATGTCTAAATCTAAAGCGCTACCGCTACAAGGATGTGACTTTTGTGCCCACTAGAACTCATAAACAGCGTGTGGGTAACTGTTTTGGAACAACTTGGTTTGTTAAAGAACGTCTCGTTGCTAAATCATGTAATCTTACGTACATAAATATCCAAGTCTCAACTCATCCTATGGTTTTTGCTCTTTTTCTGATTTGATATTTTGACGCAAAAGAAAATTTGATTGTTGTTGTGAATTTTCATTCCGCGTCTAATACAATACAACACGGTGAGCGCACGTTCCGCTGCAACGGGCCAGTGTTAGTGGGTCCTACAGTTTAAGGGAAGCGAGAAGCTAAAGAACAAGACGAGGATCAAGTGGACAAGAATGATATGATGATATCTGGGTTCTTTTATGAACAGGAGAGGACGGGTGTAATGATTTAGATCTGGGATTGGCAAGTGAAAGCAAGGGGTAATAAAGAAATCGGGTGGCTGTCAAGTCAACAGTTCAATAGTGCATGGTTCGTACCTTCGTCTACGACTTACAACAAAGGCTTTCTCAAGTCGGTGTTATAAAATCTCTATAGTCAGTCACTGTCTCGTAATGGGACATTCATGTGATTGCCAAAACCCCATCTAGGAGACTACTTCTTTGATCTCATCAGAATTTATGTATTACATAACGGACTTACATCATTTATTTTCAAGTTTTGGCTTTCAGGTTATGAAATCCGGGTATTCTACTAGGCAAGATCGTACACATCATTACATTATTCCATATGGCATGACTCCTGAGATTTTAAAGAACACGGACCCTTAATTTCAAGGCGTAGGTGAGATGACAAGGGACTCTTCTGATTTAAGTAAGGTCGCGGATTCGAACTGTCCTTATATATGCAGCAATTTAAAACTTGAGGTCAAAGTTTTGCGTTCCGCAAATGACCTATTCAGTTCGAACGGAGATTAGTCTGGGTATGAATGACTTAAAGGTGTCTTCCTATAATTAAAACCCTCGTGAGAAACTCAAAAAAAAAAGACCTGTTTGTGCATTGATTCCTTTTTTAATCATTATTTTTTAAAAAAAAACTACTTTTTCATAATACTAGGTAATCTAATGTTTTTGTTTAAGAAAATCTTTACTTCATGTTCCTGAGATGAAAGTCGTGCCGGCATGTAATGAAGTCTTCTATGTTTAATACTTTAATTGATTAATTAAAGTATCCATCACTTGTTTTTTCTTTCAAGCATTCCTGTCAACTTACGATAGATGTTAAGATTTTATACGCGTGAGATACGCCTTACATTTATAGTGAAGTAGAATTTTAATAATTTTAGGTTTCTCGGGAAATTTAGTTTAATATGATTAAGTATTTTATTTATGAAAAAAAATGTTTAAATAATTTTAGGGCCTATTTGTTTCAAGTTTAGTTTTTGATTTTTGTGTTTTTGTTTTCAAATGTATTTACTTGAATTTTCAGTTTTGATTTTATTTTTAGTTTTTTTAGGTTTTCATAACTTATGAAAATTATAAAAAGTAGTTTTTTGGTTTTTGTTTTTGTTTTCTATCATAATCATATTTTTCTTTAACTAAATATATATTATTTAATTATTTAATATTAATTAATTATTATTATTATGAATAATATAATATAATATAATATAATATATTTTAATTTTATAATTACTTCAAATTTTAGTTTTAAAAATAAAATACTTTCAAATTTAAAATATCTTAAAATATATAAATTTATAATAAAATTTGCTTTAATAATTAGACATATATTTTAACAAATAAAAATATAACTACATTGACATTAACAATCAAACAAAATTTTGTTTTTATTTAAAAAATAGAAACTAAAAACATAAAGTAAAATCTTAAAATTACAATAGAAAAATATATGAAATCAAATGACCTCTTGAACTTCTGCGAAAATACAATATTAACATCCTTAAGATTTTTGTAGTAATAAAGTTTTACTATAATTAGAATTTTGATGTATAACCTTATAAATATTTTGTTAAGGATTGTGTAAGTTGTTCTAGTTGTCATATTTCTCCTTGTATCGCCTTTCTCATAGTAATTAAAAGAATATATTTTCTTGCCTATGGGCGTAAGTCATATATAGTCAAACCACATAAATTCTTGTGTTCTTTGATTATTTATTTTCTCTTTTATTGATTTTGTTTTACACAACAATTGGTGTTAGTGCTAAGTTTAGTTGTCAAGATATCTTTATACAAGAAGGGGAAGAAAATTTGTCAAAGAATTTAAGAGCATAAAAAAAAGAAGAGACTATGTTAAGAGCACACAACAATGTTGTTGAGTATGGGAGACGAGGTCTTGAGAGAGATGATTGATGAAAAACTAGTGTTGCTTCATTGTGGAAAAGACTTGAAAACAATTATCAGAAGAAATCACTTACTATTCATTTATATCAAAAGTAGCGTTTATAGAACCTGAGGATGATAGAAAGTAAACAAACAAAATGTCACATTGATGATTTTAATTGTATCATCTTAGATTTACAAGGTGTTAATGTTAAAATTGAGAACAAAGATCAAGACATAATCCTTTTATGTTTCTTACCCAATTCATATGAGAATTTTTTAATACCATATTATATGATAAAGAGACTATTTTATCAATAATGTGAAGGATACTTTGTTGTCCAAGGAATTGAAAAAAAGTCTCAAGCACATACTTGATAGATAAGGGTATAAGTTTATGAGCTCTAAAAAAATATGATTTCTTTGGGTACTCTTGATAGATAAGGGTATAAGTTTTCTAGAGATGATGGATAACATAAGGTGGTAAAGGGTGCATTGACTGTAACGAAAGAAAAATTACATCATAATATCCATGTCTTAATGGGAAAGACAATAATTGGATTGGTAGTTGTGTCACAATCTTCAGGGAAGAAAGATACTATTATGATATGGTACATGTAGATGAGTCATCTTAGTGAGTAATAGTGATGGAACTTCAGAATAGGAGCTTATTGAAGGATGAAAAATACAAAAATCTAGACTTTTGTAAGTTTCGTGCATTTGGTAAAAAAAAAAATTAGTGTAACTTTAAAGGATGTAGTATTTAGGGTGTGACATGTAATAGGATAACCATATGGAAAGGACATGCCAAAATCAATAGTAAGCAATATTAGTTCGAAGATGGTACTACAATAGCCTAGAATAAATGATAAAATGGTTGAAAATTTTAGTTAAGGAGATATAACAATGTTAAAAAAAAAAAAAGGTATCGGCACAGTATAGTCAAGTATAAAGTGAAAAGGATTGTCATGCAACCAAGGAAATATGGTTGGAGAGACTTGGTTACTTATGCTCTAACCATCGGTGATGATTCTCTGGGAATTACAAAAAATCAAAGTGGGAAATTGTGAGATAAGTCATAAATTCTAATTAAACTTTTGGTAAAATATAATTTTGGTGTCACTAAGCATTTATAAAAATAAAGTTTCAATAATCTTAAACTTTTGTGGAAATAAAACATCAGTTATAATAAGATTATGTGGTAATAAAGTTTTATTTTAATTAAATTTCTTACATTTAACTCTGTAAATATCTTGTAAAGGTTTTTATAAGTTGTTTTAGTTGTCATACTTCTCTTTGCATCATTTTTTTTAAGTAATGAAAGAACTTATTTCCTTAGTTATAAATGTAAGTCATATCAATTGATTGGATCATATAAATTATTATGTTCTTTATTTCGTTATTTTCTCTTATATTACTTTCGTGTTAATCAAAAGATAACACGATAAATATAATAGAATAATGTATAAATTATTCTCCAGCCTCAATTCTCAAATAGATTGTTACAATTTTATGTAATTTTTTCTCGAACCGAACTCTTTTTAATAAAAATAATAATATATCAATATCAATAATGACCCAAACAAGGATCGCATACGCAGTGAAAATAAAAATGTAATCCTATATTCATCTATTGCGCATCTATTGCATTTATCAAACATACTAATAGTAAGAACAGACAAAAATAAATACCTGAAATTTGTGAGGATTAATCGATATTGAACTTCGAAAATACGAAATTTCTATGTACTTTACACCGAAAAATACGTCCTGCTTTCAACACTTGATATGACTATGGTTAAATTTGAAGAACCCTTTCTTTAAAAATGGAGAAAACAATTTTCTAAACTTTTCTCTTGTTTTATTTTTACATACTAAAAACAAAAATGCAAGAGTATATCTATATATCACTCTTCTCTTCGTTGTTGTTTTCACGTATTAAATTGATGAATATTCATATATCACTCTTTTCGTCGTTTTTCATGCACGTACTAAAAAAAGAAAAATGTATATATAACTTCTCCTTCAGTTTGTTTATATTTTAACGTTGTGGTTTTAAAACTTGAAAACCACCACCTTACGCATCCTTTCGTTTTGGTTTTGTTTTGTAAAACCAAAACAAAACCACCAAATGCAAGGTCACCATCTGACGCCTTCTTTGCTTTTTTTATAAAATTATTATTATTATTTATAAAATAAAACTATTTATTTAATTCATTTGTTTTGGTCAAAAGAATTTTCAATATTAATTATATTTTCTGTGCTAGCAAAAAAATAATAATATGCCATATAAATTATTTAATAAATTTTCTCATAATAAATTAAATAATCATAAATAGGAAATATTACACTCGTAAGTGTGTGTCTATATAGGTTCATAACTAAGCCGATAGTAATTAATCCAATTAATTACTAATTAAGGTTGGCGCCTAATAACACTCATCAACGACCAAATAGTGTGAAGTAACAATCTTACAAAGACACAACTTGGTTAAGGATAATGTATTATTACCTTCCATCATTACAACTCCAGATTATCCTAAGGTATGATTTAACTGTCAAATTCTATTAGATAACCAATTATGTTACATGTCAATCATTAATGATTGGTGAATGACTTAAGAAACTCATTTTCCTTACTCATTCAATCACCCTAGCCAAGCTCTTGAAACAACTATTAAGATCAATGACAATATAGAGCTCAAACTCATTACTCAAAGTCGACGAACCCCCGTATTGACTCACCACTAATCAGATAGGTACTTAATTATATCCAATGACCATTCAACTAGCATTTTTAAATACTAGGTTTCTAACATCAAACATAATAAGTGACCTATTGATTACTATGATGATCTCAGGTCAAAGGAAAAATATACATTTAAATCCTTATGAGAATATCTCACTTGACAGTTCATAGGTAATATTAACCATTGGGAATTCTCAGTTTGGTCAGTTCAATGATCATATCTCCATATGCATCATCTATATATGTAACTTAGTAAATGAGATCTACTAATATCCATCCAATAGATACTATTACATACATATTGATCTAACCGGATCATTAAAATCCTTATTTGATGATCTTATGGTCAAGAACACTTTTAGATTAAACCCTAAAGACTTGACTCTCATTATCATAATCTCCATTACGATGGCAAGTGTATAAATTTAATCAAGAACTTATCATATTAGAATAAAAAAAATAAACATAATATGATAATATAATCATTTGTCATGTTATTAAACAAAGTTAATAATTACAAAACAAAATTTTTGTTAATCTATTACATAACGATTAGATCATGAGTATAATTCTAACTTGACCTAGACCCAATCAGTCATGAACTTCAATCCTATTTTCCATTTGTGCTTATCAAACTCCTTTAATCCAAGCCCTTTAGTGAAGGGATCTGCAGCATTCTCCTTTCCTTCAACCTTTGAATTTTAACATCCTCGTGCTCAATAATTTCTCAAATCAGATGAAACTTCCGTAGAACATGTTTGGATCTTTAGTGTGACCTTGATTCCTTAACTTGTGAAATAGCATCGGTATTGTCACACAATAAAGGAACAACTTCCTTTATCGAAGGAACCACACCAAGTTTAGTTAAGAAATTTTTCATCAAAATAGCTTCCTTAGCTGCATCACATGCAGCTATTGCATGTATTCTGCTTCAGTAACTGAATCAACTACAGTAGCTTGCTTGGAACTTTTCCAACTCACTGCTTCTCCATTCAAGGTAAAAATATAACCAGATGTAGATTTGCTATCATCCTTATCTGATGCAAAGCTAGCATTAATGTAGCCTATTAGCTTTAATTCATAATCTCAATATATGAGGAATTGGTCCTTAGTTCTTCTCAAGTACTTAAGGATGGTTTTAACCACTTTCTAATATTCCTCACCTGGGTTACCTTGATACCTGCTCGCTATTCCTAGCGCGTAGGCTACATCAAGTCTTGTACATGTCATGGTATACATGATAGCTCTCACTGCTCTCATGTGCTCTCTTTCTTCTAGGATGTTAGGACAATCCTCCTTACTAAGAGAAATTTCAGTGCCTATCGGTAAATAACATTTTCTAGAATTTTTCATGTGATACTTTTTTAAGATAGTATCAATATATATGGATTGGGAAAGTCCTAGCAGCTTCCTTGGTCTATCTCTATAAATCTTTGATTCCAAGAATGTAAGTTGCTTCTCCTAAATCCTTCATGGAGAACTGTTTAGATAGCCAAATCTTTGTCATCTACATATAGCACTAGGAAAATAACTATGCTCCCACTAACCTTCTTGTACACACATGGCTCTTCTTCGCATCTAACAAAATCGAACTTTGCGATTGTTATATTGAAGCGAATATTTCAACTTTGTGAAGCTTGCTTCAATCCATAAATGGATCTTTGCAGCTTACTATTTTATTATGAGCAGATGGCAATGTGAAACCTTTAGGTTGAGTCATATAGACATCTTCCTTGAGCTCTCCGTTAAAAATGATGTTTTCACATCCATTTACCATATCTCATAATCATATTATGCAGCTATACCAGGTAGAATCTGAATAGATTTGAGCATTGCCACAGGGGAAAAAGTTTCATCATAATTAATATCTTCCTTTCGATTGTATCCCTTGGCAACAAGACGAGCTTTATAGATTTCAACCTTCCCGTCTACTCCAATTTTTTTCTTAAATACCCATTTACATCCTATGGGTTTTATATCCTTTGAGGGATCAACCAAAGTTCATACTTTGTTCATTCTCATAGATTCTAACTCGAATTCCATGGCCTTAAACCACTTCTCACGATCTGGACTTGCCATAGCTTCTTCTTAAGTCTTAGGGTCATCATCAATACGATTATCCTCGTCACCTTACACCATTAAGTTTAATCTATCTGGTGCACGATGATCTGTAATAGACCTTCTAAGAGGCTCATGTTCAATAGGCTCTTCCTCTACTTGATCATGTTATTACACTGGTTCTTGGACAGGTTCATTAATCGGTTCATTCTCCTCAACGGTTAAGGTTGGTACTCTATGTGTTAATTTCAAGACATCAAGTAAAGGCTGCTCAACATGCATCTGATGCTCTTGAGCTTGTGTTGATTCGTTAGAATCTTGAATTTAATCAAAATCTATTTCTATACCATGCTTCCTCCATTAAGGAACTCCCTTTCTAAAAAGGTTGCATTTCTGGCCACAAAAACTTTGTGTTCAGAAGGGTGATAGAAATAGTATCCCATAGTTTCCTTGAGATAGCCAACAAATCTACACTTGTCAGACCTCACTTCAAGCTTATCTGGCAGCAATATCTTGACATAAGCTGGACAATCCCAAACTTTCAAATGTTTTAGGTTAGGCTTACGTCCTTTCCGCATCTCATATGGAGTTTTAGTGACTGCTTTAGTGGGAACTTTGTTTAATAAATAGGTAGCAACTTCTAAAGCATATCCCCATAGGAAGACAGGAAGATCAGTGAACCCCATCATGGATCTTACCATATCCAATAAGGTTCAAATTTTCCTTTCTGAAATACCATTGTGTTGTGGTGTTCCTGGAGAAGTCCACTGAGACAAGATTCCATCTTGCCTTAGATAATCAACAAAGTCATCACTAAGATACTCACAGCCACAGTCAGATCTTAGTGCCTTTATACTCCTACCAGTTTGTTTTTCAACTTCCCTACGAAATCTTTTAAATATTTCAAATGATTCAGACTTGTGTTTCATTAGATACACAAATCCATATCTTAATATATCATCAGTGAAGGTGATAAAATAAGAATATCCACCTTTAGCTTGAACTTTCGTATGCCCACATACATCAGTATGTATGAGTCCTAAAAGTTCACTAGCTCTCTCTCCAATTCTAGTAAAAAGAGATTTGGTCATTTTACCTTTGAGACAAGATTCACAATTTTCATATGATTCATAATCATATTGACCAAGGCATCCTTCCTTGTACAACTTGTTTACTCTTTTCTCACCAATATGACCAAGTCTACAATGCCAAAGGTAAGTTTGATTTGCTTGATTATCTCTCTTCCTTTTTTGACCAAAAACATTCATAATTGGATAAACAACTATTTCAGGTAAGACATAAAGACCATATTGTAAATAACTACTTACATATAATTCATCACCATGAAATATATTACATTGGTTATTATTAAAGATTGTATGAAATCCTCGCTTGTCTAATGACGAAATGGAAACAATATTCGAAACAAATTTAGGAACATAATAACAATCTTCTAATAATAAAATATTTCCTGTAGGCATAACAAGAGAAATAGTTCCTACAGCTAGGGCAACAACACTTGCTTCCTTCCCAACTTGTGGCTTAACTGCTCGCTACTTCAATCTCCTACTCATCCTTAGACCCTGCAACATATTGCAGATGTTAAAGCTACTACCAGTATCTAATACCCATTTAGTAGAATCAATAGTAGTTAAAGAAATCATGAAAATATTTTTCATAAATGTCCCACCTTGTTTCTTGCCTTTCAAAGTAGTCAAATACTTTAGGCAGTTCCTCTTCCAGTGTCCCTTTTTTGTACAGAAGAAACATTCAGTATCTTTTTGGTCAACTTTCTTCTCCTTACCCTTGGATTTTTTCCAAACACCCTTAGGTGCAAGAAGATTTTTTTAGGCTTCTTTTTGCCCTTCCATTTACGCTTAGAAGAGTTATCAACTAGGTTCACAAACCCTGACACTTTCACCTTCTCAGACGATGCTACTTGATTTTCATAATCGATCAACAAGTTGAGCATTTCATGAAGATCACAATCCATCTTGTTCATGTTAAAGTTAACAATGAATGGTGAAAAAATATCAGTAAGAGATTGTAAGATCAAATCTTGTGACAACTCTTTCCCTAATGAACACCCTAACTTCTCAAGTTGCTCTATAAGATCAATCATCTTAAGAACATGAGGGCCCACAGGAGATTTAGGCTTCAGTTCAGATTTGAATAGGGAGTTAGATAACTGGTATCTATCAGTCCTAATTTGTGACCCATACATCTTCTTAAGATGCTCAATGATCTGTGGAGGATTCATACCTTCATGTTGCCTTTGGATTTTAGAACTCATTGATGCCAGAATAATACACTTGGCAATAGTTCTTTGTTTATTGTACTTAAAATATGCATTTAATGCATTAGCATCATCAATTCCCTTAGGAGGCGCTTCCTTCATGGGTTTATCAATCACATCGATAAGTTTTTCATATATGAAAACAATTCTCAGATTGTGGTACCAATCATCAAAATTGTTACTTGCTAGCTTGTTAGCATCAAGAATGCTTCGTAGTGATATAGTAGACATTTTGAGAAATCTAATAAAAAAGAAAACTCCAAAATAAGAACACAATCATATATCATTAAGATATGGACTTTTATCTAAATGATATAACATCTTTAAAACATGAATGAGTCCCTTGGTTGTCAAGTCGTTACTCATGTATAATCAAAGAGCGATAAATTTCCTATTTTATCATATAAAATTTTATAGTAGGCTCAATATTATATAATCTCCTGGTTGTCTGGTCGTTCCTATTAGTATAGTTTAATTTATCCATCCAAGTGATAGAGAATTAATTAATATTATACTCCCTAGGTAGTCTAGGCCAAAAGTATAAAATTAAGTAATCTTTCCTCACACATGCATCATATGCAATAAAAAATAGTATTTATCCATAAATTACAAGTCACTTGATTATCAGGTCATTCCTTGTAAACAAAAATAAATATTATTATCTTCTTGGGTGAAAAATTCTTTTTGATAAAATATCATATATTATATCAAAATAAACTCAATAATTTTAAAGGGTCAAGATTTCATGTTATTAAACCAATTTGTAATAACATTAGTGATCATATCACATGTTCAAACATCATTTGTATGAGAAACTTGTATTTATTTCCTACACGTACGGAAAAATGAAAGTTTTATTGTACTCATCTCTTCGTTTTGGTTTTAAACGTATAATAAAAAATAAAACCAAAGCAAGGTGACCTTTCACCATTCGACGTACTCCTTTTTCATTTTCGTTTTTTATTTATGATAACAATTAAAGAAAAATGGAAAGTCTATCAAAAGCTTTTCACCAAAAGCTTTTAACAATTAACAAAAAATTAAAAGTCTGTCAAAAGCTTTTCACCAAAAGCTTTTAATAAGTTTACCATGCACATCTATCTAAATGCTTTTAAAAATGTTTTTGGTTTTCAAACCATGCATTCTCTGTCAAAGCTTTTAACCAAAATCTTTTAAAACAACCTTTGCATTAACCATGCGTACAACATCTATTAAATGCATTTAATGAATTTACCATGCACACCTTTTATTGACAACATTTGTCCAATGCTTAGGTAATGAGTTTACCGTTTTTCTATGAAACAAATTTCACAGTGGATGTCAAAATGTTCTCATGCATATTAAATGAACAGTTTTCATGTGTTAAAACAAAGAACACCACAGCATATGCAATTCATTGGTCGTTTTTCAAATATGATGTGAACGCAATACTGGCTCTGATACCAACTAAAGGATCGCATACGCAGCGAAAATAAAAATGCAATCATATATTTATCTATTGCGTTTAACAAACATACTAATAGTATGAACAAGCAAAAATAAATACCTGAAATTTGTGAGGATTAATTGATACTGAACTTCGAAAATATGAAATCTCTGTGTACTCCACACCGAGAAATACGTCCCGCTTTTAACACTTGATATGACTATAGTTAAAATTGAAGAACCCTTTCTTAAAAAATGGAGAAAATAAATTTCTAAACTTTTCTCTTGTTTTATTTTTACGTATTGAAAATGAAAATGCAAGAGTATATCTATATATCACTCTTCTCTTCGTTATTGTTTTCACATACTAAATTAATGAATATTCATATATCACTCTTATCATCGTTTTTCATGCATGTACTAAAAAACGAAAACGTATATATAACCTCTCCTTCACTTTGTTTATATTTTAACGTTGTGGTTTTAAAACTTGAAAACCACCACCTTACACATCCTTTCATTTTGGTTTTATTTTGTAAAACCAAAACAAAGCCACCAAACGCAAGGTCACCATCTGACGCCTTCTTTGTTTTTTTTTTAAAAATAAAATAATAATAATTATTTATAAAATGAAATAAAATAAAAGTATTTTATTTTATTCATTTATTTTGAACAAGAGAATTTCTAATATTAATTGTATTTTCTGTGCTAGCAAAAAAAATAAATAATATGCCATATAGATTATTTAATAAATTATCTCATAATAAATTAAATAATCATAAACAGAGACTATTACACTTGTAAGTGTGTGACTACATAGGTTCATCACTAAGCCGGTAGTAAGTAATCCAATTAATTTCTAATTAAGATTGGCGTCTAACAACACTTTTCAAAGACCAGTTAGTGTGAAGTAATAACTTTACAAAGACATAACCAAGTTAAGGATAATGTATTATTACCTTCCATCATTATAACTCCGGATTATCCTAAGGTATGGTTTAATTGTCAAACCCTATTAGATAACCAACTGTGTTACATGTCAATCATTAATGATTGGTGAATGACTTAAGAAACTCCTTTTCCTCACTCATTTAATCGCCTTAGCCAAGGTCTTGAAACAACTATTAAGATCAATGACAACATAGAGCTCAAACTCATTACCTAGAGTCGATGGATCCCATGTTAACTCACCACTAATCAGATATGTACTTAATTATATTCAATGATCATTCAACTAGCATTTTTACATACTAGGTGTCTGACATCAAAACATAATAAGTGACCTATTAATTACTATGATGATCTCAGGTCAAAGAAAAAATATACATTTAAATCTTTATGAAAATATCTCACTTGACACTTCATAGCTAATATTTAATTATTGAGAATTCTCAGTTTGGTCAGTTCAATGATCATATATGCATATGCATTATCTATATATGTAACTTAGTAAATGAGATCTACTAATATCCATCCAATAGATACTATTACATACATATTGATCTAACCGGATCATTAAAGTCTTTATTTGATGATTCTATGATCAAGAATACTTTTAGATTAAACTCTAAAGACTTGAATCTCATTATCATAATCTCCATTACAATGGCAAGTGTATAAATTTAATCAAGGACTTATTATTATTAGAATAAAAAAAATAAACATAATATGATCATTTTCCATGTTATTAAACAAAGCTAATAATTACAAAACAAAAAAATGTTCAATCTATTACATAACAATTGGGTCATGAGCATAATTCCAACATCGTGCATTTGGTTTAAAAAAAAGTGTAACTTTAAAGGATGTACTATTGAGGGAGTAATATATAATAGGATAAACATATGGAAAGGACATGCCAAAATCAACAGTAAGCAATATTAGTTCGAAGATGGTGCTACGATGACTTAGAACAAATGCTAAAAAGGATGAAAATTTTAGTTAAGGAGACAGAACAATGTTATAAAAAAGCATCAGCACAGTATAGTCAAGTATAAAGCGAAAAGGATTGTCATGCAACCAAGGAGATATGGTTGGAGAGACTTGGTTACTTATGCTCTGACCATTGGTGATGGAAATATAATGATCTCTTTGGGAATTACAAAACAATCAAAGTGGGAAATTGTGAGATAAGTCATAAATTCTAATGAAATAGAATTTTGGCTGCCTTAAACTTTTGGTAAAATATAATTTTGGTGCCACTAAGCATTTATAAAAATAAAGTTTCAATAATCTTAAACTTTTGTTGAAATAAAACATCAGTGATAATAAAATTTTATGTGGTAATAAAGTTTTATTTTAATTAAATTTCTTACATTTAACTGTATAAATATCTTGTAAAGGTTTTTATAAGTTGTTTTAGTTGTCATACTTCTCTTTGCATCATTTTTTTAAGTAATGAAAGAACTTATTTCCTTAATTAGTTATAAATGTAAGTCATATCAATTGATGGATCATATAAATTCTTATGTTCTTTATTTCTTTATTTTCTCTCATATTACTTTAATGTTACGTAACAATATGATCAAGAGATACAACGATAAATATAATAGAACAATGTCTAAATTATTCTCGAGGCTTATTCTCAAATAGATTGTTACAATTTTATGTATTTTTTTCTCGAATTGAACTCTTCTTAATAAAAAAATAGTAATATATCAATATCAATAATGACCCAAACCATTGGGTATATATATTAATTACTTTGTTATGTTCCTTCAAATATACATTTGATTAGGATATATCTGGTTGGAAGTTTATTAATGGAATGAAATGAAATATAATATTATTCTATTATTTGGGAGGAAGGTTTATAATGGAATGAAATGAAATGAGATGAAAGAGGAGGGTTTCATATTACATCTCATTCCATCTTAAACAGTAAAAATTAAAAACCTTCGATTTGGAAATTTTAGGATGAAATGTAAAATGATAAATAACTTTACACTATATTACATTATAAACCCTTTATCCAAACAACATTTTACTATCTTACGTTATGAACACTTTCATCTCTCTCAAACAATAATTTTCTAATATTACATCTATTTACATTCCATTCCATTATAAACCATTCCATTTCATTCCATTTAAAACTTTTCGTCCAACCAAACATAGCCTAAATAATATTTTCCTTTCTAAAATTAGTTCTTCCATCACGAAAGCTATAAGAGTGGCTCTTTTATAGCATTCTCGAAGAAGAAGACAAATTTTCACATTTGAGCAACTTCCTACTTGGATGAAATATGAAGAAATAGATAAAATCACATTTACGAGAAAATATTTTACTGTAGTTTAAGAATTAGCCGCACACATTCATAATGCAGGCGACACATTTAAGTATTTGTAGACTACATAACTACAAAATTGGCTCAAATAATAAAGTGCATTTAAGAGAGAATGCAATTCTCCGGTGACCTAAAGGGATGACTACAAAATTGGCTCAAATAATAAAGTGCATTTAAGAGAGAATGCAATTCTCCGGTGACCTAAAGGGATGATTAGTTAAGAATGATCGTTAAGTTTGTAATACCAATCTTATCAATTTCATCATTTAGATTTGAGTCATTCACTTTATAAATAAATTATTAAAAATTCATAATTATAAGTTAATATTTATATTCAAAGATTCACATGTTCGTACAATTAAAAGATAATAATAGTAGGTTTTAATAATATATAAACAGAAATTTACTTTTATAAAAAAATTCACTAAAATACATCACAGATTTAAAATAAACTGTTCACTTATAATATTAGAAACACTAATTATTAAATTTTAATATTTTTAATTATATTATTTTTTATTTAGTTAAAAATTTAAAAACTATGTTACTTAAAAATGAATATTAAAAACGGTACAAAATAGGAATGCTTAAATGAGACAGAAAGTCGCAAAAACCCATTCCTAACTAAAGACGAGGGTGATCGACGATCATGAATTTAGCTAATGGGTTAAAGTTGGCAATGCAGTTAGCTTCAAGCCCATTGCTTGAAGTTGACTCTTTCAACATATAAAATATGGAGTCAGCCTTATCTCCACCACTGAAACTGCGAGAGGTCACTGCCCCAGCCAACTGTTTATTGTCTGCTCAAAATTCACACAGACTCCGAATTCCCTACTCCAGCAATCCTATAACCACAAGAAGAAGCTATGGTTACTTCAGTTTCCAGGCCTCTGCCTGCGTCTTCCTTGCTATGTCTCCCTGCTTCTCCCAAGTTACCATCTTTCAAGACATTGTCAAAGCAGGCACGCGCCGTACTCCTCGGTAGACCAAGTTCTTTGATAAGATTTGGTGGTACGAGGTTGTACCGGTTTTCTAAGAGGGAACGTTCAATATGTTTCTTTAATGCTGGGAAGGAATCCGAAGGCAACGTGAAGGAAAAGGTTTGGTTTTGAAGGCCCGGTTCCTGATCGTTGAGTTTCTGTTTTTCAAATTGAGACTTTGTGATAATAGGGAACTTATTCAGGAAAGTGAATTGGATTGGCCAATACTCAAACGATGGGACGCCCCTTGGCAATGGCAAACTGCTTCTTTAACATCTCTGGCTTGCGCATTTAGGTTCTTGTCTCTTTACCTTGAGATTTTGTTCCCGATTTCTTGTTTCCTATTAATGGAAGTCTTAGATGGTTTATGCTTCCCAAGAAGATTGTATCCTTGTTTTAGTGTCTAGAGTTTCATCTCTGAATGCATTGGATCCTGGTACTGGTTTGCGGGGCCAATTAATTTTTTCGCCAGGCAGTTTCGTGTTGACAGGATTGGTAGAGGCAGCGGCTTTGCCATATCTAGGGATTAATATAGAGGAGTTAAGTTTAGACGAGAAGGCGGGGATACTTTTTCTGGACCAAAGGTATGGATGACTTCTCTTCGGTCCTATGATGGACTTTGTTTCGCAAACTGTGTAGGATGTATGAGCATCTAACTATTTGTACTAGCTAATGAATGACGGATAACTAGAAAATGCTTAAACGACATGTCTTCCACTTAGAGGCTCAGATATGTCTAACTTGTTCAACTGTTATTTTTTGGCAGCATAACAACTGCGGTCGTACTTGGAGTGATTTATAGCATTACGAACACTTTCCAGCCACTTCCAGAAGACGTGTTTCGTTATGGTACCTATCTTTGATGAGTTGTTCCATACTAATTAAATGCAGATTCTTGTTAAGTAGCATGAATTTGTGGATCTGCATCAATTGGTTCGACTATAGAATAATGTCTAATAGATTTTCTGTGAACTTTGAATTCGAGATTACCTAAGTTTGGATATGTCTTAATCGAATAATATTATCTCAGATTTGAGAGAACCTTTCAATCTACAGAAAGGGTGGCTTCTATGGGCTGGAATCGGTCTTTTTGGAGCCATACTTGCTATTGCATTGGCAGGATTCACCATGTCTGCATTGAATGGCGAGACACCTCAGAGAGAGGTTGGGAATTTGTTTAAGCTTGGCCTGTTCTTCTTCTGTTTTCTTTACACCATTGAGAACTGATCTTTCTGTTTTCTTATGTTCTCTTTATATACCACTACAAAAACATGTATATGACTGCATGTTTCTGTATGGTTGCTACTTAGTGAAACTATATATTTGAGGCACCTCCATTTATTTTGTTAAAAGGAAACTAAGATCGTTTATCAGTTACTACCCCCACCTCAAAATGTCAAAATGACCTAATTGGTATATAGCATGTTCTAAGTATTGGAGCGTGTACTTTCAATCATTTGAGGTCATCTCATTAAGTTATCTGACATGTTCACAGACAGATGCTCTTGTTAAGCTTCTTCCACTCATTGGATCTTCAAGTGTGAGGTAATTGGGGAATTGTGTTTTTGAACCTGCTTAGTTCGTCCATGGTACTTGTCTATTACAGTGTTTGCATTGTTGGACTGAATCACTGACTACAAAGATTGCAATTGTAGTACTGCTTACTTGGTAGGCATCACTGGTGTCCTTGCTCCACTTCTAGAAGAGACTGTGTTTCGAGGATTTTTCATGGTGTCCCTAACAAAGTGGTATTTTTCTTTTTCTCAGATGTTTCATAATTACAGCTCAGATATTTGTCACTTATCATAAATATAAGAACTTATGCTATCTTTCTGTAGACATCACACTTTTGATTTGGATACTAGGTCTGCAGATTTTTGTTAGATGTTTTAAATTTGAAGATGATGGAGTCATTTACGTTATTTTTTTTTATAAAATTTCCAATTGGTGATCAGTGCCTTTAAATTTTTGTAAAATCTGCTCATTAATCTCGTTAACTCCATGAAATTCCTCAGGGTACCTACTCCAGTTTCTGTCCTAATCAGTGCAGCAGTTTTTGCTCTAGCACATCTAACTCCTGGAGAGTTTCCCCAGCTGTTTGTGCTAGGTAACATCCTTATAACTCAATTCACTAGAAGTTGAGAAGTTCTTATGGAATGTTAGAGAAGGGGAAGAACCCTAACTATAGTCTTAGTTTTATCGGTTTAAAATTGTAAGTTTAACTATGTTGTTGTGCGATAGATAAATCCATATCACTTAAACAACTTATTACTCATTATAGGAATTGCTTTGGGACTTTCATACGCTCAGACTCGTAACCTTCTAACTCCAATAACAATTCATGCCTTTTGGAACTCAGGAGTGATTCTGATTCTCACCTTTCTTCAGGTATGTTGCCTTAGCTTTAGAGCTTCCAAAGCCATAAAAACTCTCGATTTCTTTGAAAATTAAGAACAGAATACTGCTGTTTCTACAAATATGATAGGGTTGGTTCTTCTGTTGTTTATGTGCACAGCTCCAAGGTTATGACCTCAAGGAAGTATTGCAAGCAACCTGACGAGTGTCAGCTTGTTAAAGAGTACAAGTGTTGCATACAAGAGAGTAGATGCAGAATTACATAAAGTTGTAAAGGTGATTGATCATCTTACCTACAAGGTTATCAAGGGAATGTTGTCCTAAGACAGTTTGACAGGATTGCAACTAACGATGTTGTGCGTCATTGATTGATTTCTTCTGGACTTATGCAAGCTGTGGTATCCTTCTTTAGACGGGCAACTTGTGGCAATGCCAAGGAGTACAAGTCCAATGCTAGATTCTCTGTTTCGTTATCACTACAGTTGTTCAATGAATTCTATCGATTAATGGGGCGCAGGTGCTTGTTTTGATGGATAGTAACAATCCCTTCTCTAAAGTAGACGAGCTTAGCTCATTAGAGCACAAAAATAACAGTGGAAGCTTGCTTATTATTATACTGCAAAATCAAGATAACGTATCTATCTTTCCTAGAGAGAGATTTATTTACAATCAACATAGCAGTTTAGGCTAATGAAGAAGAGCTTAACACTTGAACCGGGACCATAGAAGTTTTTTGAACATTTTTTGTTATCAGAAGTGTTTAACCTGAGAATTAAGTGGACTTTGTTAGTCTCAATTTTCGAAAGGATAGCAATTTGGGAAGTAATAAAGACAAAAGACGAGGATGAATGAGGGGTTGATCCTTGGCTTCTAACAGTTGTTTATTTATTTTACTTCAAGCTTTAGTCCCCAGGTCAATGATCAGACAAAAAGGGTCCCAACCGAGGGGCTAGATTTTGGGAATTTCACTGAATTTGGAGTCCCAAAGTTTGCATTTGACTCAGTGAAACTTCACCGTTAATTTTATTGCTAACCAGCCATTACACATAGTTAGCAAATACAAGTAACGGAAGAAGTAAACCACTAAATCTTGCAATTCAAAAAGCAAGAATTATTTTTCCAAACCCATAATAAAATACAGCAAGCAACTTGACTTTTTTGACAAGTAAAACAAGTATTTATGTACTATTCATTTATTTTTAGAAGTAATAAATTCAATTGCTAGAGGGCAAGTTTCGGAGCAATTAATAAGGTTATTTTTTGTGACTAAAAAATTATAATCCGAGTTACATAAATAATCTCTTTATAAAAATACAAAAAGAAAGGCTGCTTACGAGTTATTTGTCTTTTGTCGGGAGAGAAAAACAAGAAAGTTCAAGAAAAATTATAATATATCGGAAAAGCTTTTTTCGATATCATTAGATTAATAGTTTCATTTTATATTATTTTTAAAATTATTATGATTAAGAAATGTATCATATTTAAATTTAATTAATATTTTAAATTATATATTTTTTAATATTAAATTATGTATTGAAAGAGTAGCATGCATGATAAATAAGAGAAGTGAAGTATAAATTTATCTTTCATTCCATTACGATGGTTACTACTCCCTTCGATTCATAATAAGTGTCTTTTTAGATATATTTTAATTATTCAAAATAAGTGTCATTCTTGACTTTGTATGCATGTTTATAATTTTATTTCCAAAATTAACCTTTAATTTCTCTCACATCTTAATTACACAGATTACACATATTATATTTTCAAGACACTTTAACATGTAATTAATAAGGGTATATCAGACATTTCATTAACTTTCTTAATAAATGTGCATTCCTCTAAAACGACATTTATTATGAATCAGAGGGAGTAATAATTTAGGATAATGCTTGCTACTTGTCTCTTAACACGGTGGAGGAGCCCTTTTATGTTTTATAAGTTCTTGTGCTTTAAATTCAACAAAAATAGAGATAAAGGAAGGCTGCTTATGCCTAACGATTTATAATACAATTTTAGGCTCTTCATGTTTTTACTTTATTATTCGATTGTCAACAACTAGATACAATTTATTTATTGATTCCCTCCTAGTCTTAATATTGTGCTTTCCATCTGTGTCACTGATTTGGAACAGAGCGAGGCCTTCCATGTTATGGGTGCTTATTAACTACGTGTTGCAATATTAAATTCAAGAAATGGTACGAAACAGATTAATTGAAGTCAGAAAGTTTGACTCTTTTATTGCATGCAGTACCATACTCCATTGGTTATTGGTCATTGAGCTTATAGTGTTCAAACAAGCACATAATACTGTATTTGGAACCAGTTGTGATATATAATTAACTATTCTATTTTGTCCATAATCACAAAACCTAATTCAGATGCTGTCAAATAGTTTGTCCACACTAGAGTACTGGACTGTTTTTTTTTTTCCACTTAACAAGTTCTTTTTATATTTTTATCAAACTCTACATATCAAATTCGTATAGCCAAAAAATGGTTGTATGACAACTTTCAACATCTGGGGCTTTTGCCATGTACCCTATGTTCATTACATCTGGTCCTAAAAAATAATTACAACATTAAACTTAAATATATTCTTTCTTAATTTTGTGTTTTTATTAAGGATAATCTTTTTAGCCTTCCACAACTTATTATTTCAACTTTACTTATTCTTGTTGTCTTTATTAAGTAAGTCCATCAAGTTCAGCTAGGCTTGGATTACATTACCTACACCGGGAGTAATAAGGATAGTTTAGAGACGTGTTGTTCAGACCAAGTTAAAAAGGGACTCACATGTGAGGGAGAGTATTGAGAATATTCACATATGAGTATTCTACATCGAATACAGAGGGGAAAGAAGACTAATATAAGCCTAGTGAGCTACTCCACCTATTGTCAATTAATTTTAAAATGAAACTTCACTTAAACTTATGTGTGACTTAATTTTCCTTCTCATGTGGGCCCGTAGGCTCATTTTAAATTTGATATGGTATCAGATAGGGATGGCAACGGGGCGGGTATGCCATCCCCCGTACCCGCC
>JAOQMQ010000003.1:11565879-11581349 GCA_027563845.1 Erythroxylum subrotundum
GATCATAAACAACCCTACAAGTTTCATGAAATACACAAAAATCAATTTCACCCTCTAAGGGTGTCAAAAATGCCATCCAAGTTACTGCCTTAACACACCCACTCAAAACAGCATACCATTTTTCAAAAATCATATCTCTTTATCCCCTTGGCCAATGCTTGCAAGCTTTATGTCAAAAGAAAGATAAAAATGTGTTCTACAACTTTCATGTACATCATGAAAACCAATTAAATCTCTAGCTCAATCAAATTCTCAATTAAAGCTTCAGCCTACACAATTTCTCTTAACAGTGTAGCAATTTTATAAACATCATAACTTCTTGCTCAAATGTCCAAAATTTTCCCACTTTATATCGCTGAAAAGATAAGAGAACATACTACAATTCTCATGAAGATCTTGAGTGCAATTTCCATCTCTAACCTAGTTGAATTCTTCCTTGAATGTTGCTGCCCTGTTAAGGTGAATTGACTAAGTTCTTACCTAAATCAAATTCAAACTTTGGAAATTCATAACTTTCAATTATGACATCCAACATTCACATAAGATACCTCATTTCAAAGATAAAACAATCCTCTACAACTTTCCATATGACCATGTAAGCTAATTGTGACCCCAACAGACCAAAATTTAACGTCAAAGTTCAGTCAACACAAACCTATCCTTAAAACAGTTTTTCCAGCACTAAGCACATTGACATCTGAAATTTGACAAGGCATAACTTTCAACCTGGATATCGAAAAATTGCGTACTTAGTGGCGATGGAAAGATAACAAGACCATATTCAAGTTTCATGAAGACTACTTGTACAAAATTTGTCTCTAACCCCTTGACAAAAGACCTCAAAGTTGCAGGTCATTAATCCCTGTTACTGTTCACCTTGCACCCACACTTCATCTTTCAAGGCAAAATTCAACCTCCTCAAGCTACAATTAGACAACACTTATTTCACAAGGAATTTTAGCCAAACAATTAAAGTTTAATTTGGTCCAAACCTCACCTCAATAGCATAACCACATAAAAAGTTATGACCAAAACCTTGCAATCGGTTAATTACATCTACGGAAAGACCATCTTCATTTTATCATGTCATCCATTTTCACAAAATACTCTTATCTCATTCTTCTCTTTTTGTCTCATACACGATGCTCTCATAACCCACCCATCAACGTTAAGCCTTTGTCTCATCCTTCACTTTGTCATCTTCTTCATGTTGATAAAAACCCAACCTCTTTCACCCTTAAATGTGATGATCTTGTGGCATGCACGAAGCAAGGAGTACGTGATCTTCAAAGGTTGGAACTAAAACAAGATTAAATGTGGGTTAAAAAGGCATGGTAAGTGTCATGACACATGTCATGACACTTACCACATAAAATAAATACTAATGCCTTTTCACTTATGTTACTACATAACTCCCAATAATCAGTCCATTTATCTCTCAATTTATATACCAGTGGTCTCTAATGTCATTAAATTCCCATGTCATATATAAAATTTTTTATTGTTATTCGACTCTTATTTCTACTACTGGTAAACAATTATTATGTCACTTGGCATTTTTCCTAATTCAAAGATTTACCCGAAATTTTCAGAAAAATTTCTAAAATTTTCCAAAAATGTAAAACACACAAAAATCCACTCCAAATAAATTTTCAAGCACAAAATCATATTTTTTCACAAAAAATCACATTTAAGCATATATACCGGGAAATGTCATGAATACATGTACAGTCATTTTCATGTGCAAATTCCACTATTCACGTGTAATGGTATGCATGAATATTTCAACACAATGCTAAACACTTTCGGCCCTTTCCAAATTACTATTCTACCTTTCCCATCGGAGGTGGGATGTTACAATGCCACTACCCTCAAAACTCAAAATTCCCTCCAATAATCCACCCTTTTCAAATCCTACATTATATAGAAGCATTGTTGGTCAATTACAATACTTGACATTCACTCGGCCTGACATTGCATTTAGTGTAAACTATGATGCTCAATTTAGTTAATCACCTACTGAGTTTAGTTTCAAACTGGTCAAAAGAATTATTAAATATATAAAAGGAACCTTAGACTTTGGTATTAATTTTTGAGCAGATATTGCAATTATTCTTTTTGGTTTTTTCGATGTAGATTGGGGAGGTTGCACAATAGCAAGACGCTCTACCTCTAGTTTTTGTACTTATCTTGGTGCTAATGTAATGTCTTGGAGTTCAACGAAATTACATACAGTTTCTCGATCAAGCACAGAAGTTGAATATCATACCATGACAAATGCCTAAGCCAAATTAACTTGGCTCAAATATGTCTTCCAAGAATTGGCTATTCCTCAAGGAATTCCACCCACTCTATTTTGTGACAATTTGAGTAAATTGTTTATGATAAGCAATCTTATTTTTCATGCTCGCAGCAAACATATAAAATTGGATTATCATTTCGTGAGGGAGAAGGTAGCTCTGGGAGAATTGGTAACTCGGCATGTGTCTTCACAAAATCAAGTTGCCAACATTTTTTAAAAGCCACAATCCAAAACATTTTTGGCTATGAATCGAGACAAACTATACCTCAGTACCCGACATAGTTTAAGGGGGAGGGGGGCGCGGTTATTAACAAAGTCCACCAAGCTCAGCTAATCCTGGATTACATTGGCCACATTGGGAGTAATAAGGATGATTTAGAGACGTGTGATTCGGTTCAAAGAGGTTGATGATTGATGTCTACATCAAATTTATCCTGATTCTCAATATCCATAACTATCCAACCTCAATCGAATAATAAGTCAACCTATCGAGATATTCTTCTAAAATAACACTTGAGTCATTAGGATTGTATTTTGATTTTGTTAACAAATTCCTAATGACTAGATGCTTCTGTGCTAACTATATAAGAATATCTTGTAAAGGGTTTGTGTGTAAGTTAACAGAGAATAAAAATTCAATCTTCGAATTCTGCTTTTCGATTAAAACTCAACCGTAGTTTTCAATTGTCTTCAATTTATTTTAATCTTTTATTTCTTTAAATTTATTAATTATTCCACTTTAATATATTTATTAACATCCTTAAGAGAAATTCTACATGGCATTTAAATTGGAACATACATTATTTTCGGTTGTTTGTCTAATTTGAATTTCGTTGATACTACATAAGATTCTCGTCGTTAAGAACATTAATAAAACATTTAACATAAAGTAATTAATAATAAATTTTTAATAAAAGATTTAATTGTTGAAAAATAAAAATAAGAAACAACCATTAAATTAAATGATTAAAAATATGTTGTAGTTAGCTAGATTATAAATTCAGATTATATTTTTCTCATTAAAAAACTATAGATGCTGCCTAAAAGAAAAAGATTAATGGAGGCATAAATTGCAGCAAATTGATAGTTCAGTCCCATGATCACAAAGCTCTAGTATTTTACGCAGGATAGGGTAAACTGCATTTTATTCATATATATTGTCCGAGTAAGAATCCCATATTTCATCCCCGTGATTGCTGGTGCAAATTCAACCCATGACTACAATGGAAATTAGGGTTTATTTGTAAATTTCAAAGAGCTAAAGATATGTAACATAGAAAGTCAATAGTGTGACTGTGTAAGTTTGATCATTGGCCACAACTCTGAAAGATAGATGGGATTCCCTCAAAAGGATCACACATCCTGGTAGAGGCAGGTGGTCCCATTTAATTAGCTATTAGGCTTGTCACACGCTTGCTCTACATAGTATCTATAGTATCTTTAGTCGTTGTGGGTTCACAATAGATAATGAAATACCAATCTGACAAATTCAGTGGAATAGAAGCTGAGGGAATGGAATAGAAACCGGATTTTCGGATTCTGAGATTACTAAATCTATTTCTAATGTAAACTAATGTCATGGTAATTCTATAGTTGAATATATTTTTGCGCTTTCACCTTGGAAGTTGATGCCGGTCCATTTACCATCTAATTATTCAAACCAAAGCAGAAATAAACAATTGGTTTCTTGGAAACTTGCTTTGTCGTGATTGCAGTGGATAGAGCAAGAACTGTCTCATGGGATTAATGGTAATATAGATGGGAAATCTAAACACTAAAATATTTAGTATCCCCATGAACAGCTGATTTGGTGGGTTTTGAGATTCCTCAATTTGGAATAAACTAAATACCATATGGGCTATGGCGTTGTTCATTGAGGAACAAGCAATGAGAAGTTAAGAGTCGTCTCAGCTTAAGAATCCATTTCTTGACTTTATGTTTCTTGGTAGTTGTTATAGTAATTAAGATTTATTTTAAAAGCTTTGCCATTAACTTGTTTCTGTACTTTGAGCCAAAGCTATCCTCGCAAACCACACACTCTCGCTTTAAAATCACCAGAAAAGGTGGCTGGTCCTTCGGGGGCAGACCCCTTGTCAGGAAGCATATATTGTGTTCAAACACGAGAGAAATTTACAGTGTCAAACTTGGTCTCACTTTGAGTTCACTTCTTGTAAGTCCTTGTAGGGTTTGCTTGTGTCTCTAGGGTTTATTACTTTGTTTCAGGGTTCTGGAGCTTTAACTTCTGAGACTTGCTTCAGACAAGCTTTAACTGACAAGTGAAAAATGGATGACAGTAGCGAAGTAGATAAAATAGACGAAGTTATGTTACCAGGGTTTAGGTTTCATCCAACTGATGAAGAGCTTGTGGGGTTTTACCTGAAGAGGAAGATCCAACAGAGACGTCTCTCGATTGAGCTTATCAAGCAACTAGACATCTATAAATATGACCCCTGGGATCTTCCAAGTAAGATACACTTGATCCTTATATGGTCGTACTTGTAATGCAATTTCTATCTATTTCTCCAAGTTTTGATTAAATATCTACAGTACTTGAAGCTGACCAGTGATTCTTTTTGTGCTTTGGTCTACAAGAGATGGCAACAACAGGGGAAAAGGAATGGTATTTCTTCTGCCGTAGGGACAGAAAATATAGGAACAGCGCAAGGCCTAATAGGGTTACAGGAGCAGGATTTTGGAAAGCTACAGGAACAGACAGACCTATCTACTCCTCAGAAGGAAGAGAGTGCATAGGGTTGAAGAAATCCCTTGTTTTCTACAAAGGTAGAGCTGCTAAAGGGATGAAAACGGACTGGATGATGCATGAGTTTCGTTTGCCTTCCCTCACTGACTCTGGGCCTGCAAAGAGATTCATGGATAAAACTATTCCATCCATTGTTAAGTATCTTGAATCATTTTCTTGTCTACTTGAACTTCACTGATAAACTAATATTGACAAAAAGGTCGGAAGTATGATAGCAAAGGTTTAGTTAAAGAGAGACGTCATCTCTTAATCCGAATTCTTCATATTGGCCTGCCTACTGTTTTACACTTTTTTTTAAAGGTTTTGTTTATAACTAATGTTTACTTCATAAAAGTGTAAGGGGACATTCATTTTATTGACAATAGAAAATACATCATTTTGTGAACTCAAACCTTTTTGTGCTTGGCACATCTTGATGCCTTACAGATTTCCTATCTTGTCATACAGGAAAAGTCGTAAAACCAATAAACCTTTAGAACTTGGAATCATTGTCAATATGGGATACCGACTGTTTTTCTTCTTATCTTGAACTTGCAGGATTCATGGGCAATATGCAGAATATTCAAGAAAACCAGCCCCACAGCACACAGAGCGATTTCTCACTCTTGGGTCTCTTCACTACCTGAACTAGATTCTTCTGATATGCTTTACAAGGGCTCTAGTGCCACTCAGTTCTGTTCACAGAACATGTCACTGATGTCAGAAACTTCAGGCATGCGCTTGAACTATAATACCCGTGATCATATTGAACAAACTTCCACTTTTAGCCCTTTAGATTTCTCTCCCTACAAGCCTATGAATTCATTTCCAAGCAAAGCCTCTCAGCTTCCCATTTCGAACAGTGACCTACCTAGCAATTTCCTAGTTTCTCCTCTCCAAAACTTCACCCCTATAAAACATACGGTGGATGTTTCATCTCTCTTGTTAAACATGTCTTCCTATATGCTTGGAGGATATGGCAAGGTAAGTGAAGCCATAGTTTTCGATGGATCACAGGACCATTGCAATAACGGCTTCTCGTTAGCTACTTTACCACAAGAAATGCAAGTAAGCGTGAGTAATAATGGAGATGAAGATGTGTCGTTGAAGAATCCAAATATGGCAAATATGGAAAGTCAGTGGGAGATTGGTCGTAGCATCGGTTTTCCCTTCAGCTCACCGATGAATATGAGCAATATTGATGCTTGGAAGCCAAACTTGGTGTGCGATTCTTCGCCATTTCAAAGTGATCAAGTATTGACGAGCTGTTCCACAGCTAAGTGTTACACTTGAGGACATTCACGTGTGGCTAAAAAACCAAGACAATAAGCAGTCCAGGCTGGAGTTAATTTGGCAGCTGCACGTTTATTATGTTAGAAAATATGGCTTACATGGACATACAAATTTGTTATTTCTTTCTTGGTAGGCTAGATGTAATCCAGTGGCTTCTGATTGTAACAAAATCCGAAACCCATGATCTTAAAGAAATTGGAAAACTAACTGCAAATGTTACGCGTCCAAATATAAAATATAGCAGCAGTAAACAGATGTACCAGACCTAACTGAAACTTTTATTGTGCTTGTGAAAACGAAGATCATTTTCTATTGATCATTCCCAAAAAAATGAAATTTATTATCTTTTCTATTTATGGCTATTATCATTTTTTCTTTAGTTTTCTATATTCATATCATCCATTAAGTTAATAAATATAACCATCCAGACCTAACTGAAACTTTTATTGTGCTTGTGAAAACGAAGATCATTTTCTATTGATCATTCCCAAAAAAATGAAATTTATTATCTTTTCTATTTATGGCTATTATCATTTTTTCTTTAGTTTTCTATATTCATATCATCCATTAAGTTAATAAATATAACCATCGCAACTAAAGTAACATGCGACAAAATGCCATATTGTTTGTAAGATGAATTAGATGATTAATAATACATGACTTTTTAATCATTGCTGTTAAGTAAAAAAAATTATTTAAAATTAATAATAAACTTTTTAAAAATAAGTATATTAATACAAAATTTTTATATTAAGAGTGTTCTACTTTTGACCTCCAACTCCAAAAGGACGATCTACCAATGAATTACTGGTATCAATGTTCTGAATATCGTTCCGTATGGGTTGGTATCAGCCAAAAAAATAAAATAGTATTTTTCATGGTACCGGCTTTAAGTACCGGCCAGTATCGAAAGTTTCACTTGGTACTGGTCAATATTTAAAGTACCAGTCAAATACTTGTCGATATTGTGCATTTTGCAAAACGAGGGACTAAATTGTAAAAAAAATTTTAACAAACCACCCCAGCTCTCTCACTCTATTTTTTTTCTCTCCCTCTCATTGTCGTTCTACTTCTCACTCGTTGCTCTCATTGTCACCGCCATCCCCTTGCCACCATCACGACGGCACCACCCCTCTCCACTGCGCCTCCCTGCCTACTACTCCGCCTCCCTCTCCACCATGATTCCCCGCCCCTGCTAGTTTGTGGTTTGCCTCTCCACTCGGGCCTCCTCCGCCTGCTGCTCTCTGCCTCTCTCTCTGCTGGGCCTAGTTCGCCTCGGTACGCAAAACACGGACCTAACATTAAAAGGCGCCTTTTAATGTTGGGTCCGTGTTTTGCGTACCAGGGCGAACTGGGCCCCGCATACCCCAAGTTTGCACGCGACCACAACCCTCAAAGGTATTGTCCTCTTTGGTACTCGAACCCAAGACCTCAAGGATTTGTTGCATATAGCTTAATGGTAAGAGGCGTGCATTTAAATGCAACAAATCTTTGAGGTCTTGCGTTCGAGTACCAAAGAGGACAATACCTTTGAGGGTTGTGGTCGCGTGCAAACTTAGAATATGCGGGGCCCAATTCGCCCAGGTACGCAAAATCCTTGAAGATACTGAATTTTGGTCTCAATGTCAATTTGTCATTCGAGTTTGTGAGCCTTTAGTAAGGGTGCTTCATTTGGTTGATAGTGATGAAAATGCAACATTGGGTTATTATTTTGATGTCATGGAGAGGGCGAAGGAAGCATCAAGGTCAATCTGAAAAATAGTCTTCTGTACATACCTCATCATGTAGTCATCAATGACAGATGAGAAAGACAACTTTACACTCCGTTGTTTGCAGCTGGGAAAATTTTGAATCCTAGTGTTTATTTCAGACCAAATTTTACAAAGAAAGTTGAAGTTAATAAATGAATGATATTAACTATTACAACAGTTGTTGCCCATGAGATGATGCAAGATCTATTGAGCTTATAAATAAAGCTTTATAAGTAGTCTTCTAGGGATTTTGGGACACTATTTGCTATTTAACAAAGAGCAAAACTTTCTCTAGGTATATATATTTTTTCATTTTGTTTCTTTTTGAAAATTAATTATCACTTTATTTTGTTTATAATACTACTTTTGTTGTCTTACTACTTACAATTTTTTATTGTGACCAATTCGGAAAAGATGTTTCAGAATTGCAAAGGTTTGCAATTCGAATTCTAAGTCAATATACGAGTGCAACAGGCTATGAACGGAACTGGAGTACATTTGAATTCATTCATTCTAAAAAAAGGAATAGATAGGAGCACAAGAGATTGAATGGCCTAGTCTTTGATTGTTACAATTTAAAGCTTCGGGAAAGGTATATTATTATCATTATTAATTTAGATATAATTTTTTTATAATTTTTTCATAATTAATTTTTATTGTTTAATAGGACTCTTAATAGAACAAGAAGTTTAGTAGATCCAATTTATATTGATAATATCTATTTTTGATACATTAAGTTTATGAGTAATTGGGTTTGGTAGATGTGAGTGACTTGGAAGATAATCTTGAATGGGAAAACATTGACATGTAATTTGATGTATTGAATTTGAATGATGATGATGATGATGATGAGGCTTCTCTCAATGATGATGATCTTGTACCAAATGATAATTGAGGTTAGTGCAGTTATAGCGGGTATCTCCTAGACGATTGAATAAAGTTCCAGATTTTTGTTTCTCTTCTTCTTTTAATTTGACTTATATTTGATGTATATTTTAAATTCTAAATATGCAATGTAATTATAAATAATTTTGTTTCAGGTTTAAATTTTCCTTGGTTGTTTCCTTATCACGAACTATTGTTGTAAACTATAATAGTTAGAGAGTTAAGGATATTTATTGTTCTTTTTATTTGATGTTTTGACGTAATTATTATTTATTATATGATGAACTTGTAATATTTTAAATACTTTTGTCGATCAGAAATGAAAACTTGATTACGATCTTTATATTGTTTGATTTTTTTTTTGAAAACATTAAAGAAACCATTTCTATGAGGCTTGATTCTCAATTCTAACCATAAGCCATGTGATTAGAAATATATTATCACAACCATCGACACATATTATAAGCCTACAACCAACCAAAAAACCTTTATGTAAACATTTGAGCATATGTACATAGGATTAAAGTATCTTCTAGATACTTGATTCTAGAAGTACTATCCAGATTGAACTTCAATATAGCTATTCCATAGCTTCTTAATTTCTCAAATTGCTTTCCCTCTTCACTTGTTAAAAGCTCTAATGTAAAGTTCTTGCTAAAAGCTATAATGTAAAGCTCTTCTCCTTATATGCCTTCTCATCTGTAATCTCAACATTAAAATCCCTTAAAAGTGCACCTTTAAGACCTATAATATCCCACGTAGGATAATCTAAAAAATGTGGGTGGTACTTCTTTGCAATCTGCACCTTATATTTTTTATTCTAGTATTCTCAATCACACTTATGGTTGGAAGTCTTAATTTGAAATGTAGTCATATGCTTTATTGAAGAAGTATGTATTCTCCATCCACAACCCATTTTATATACAACAATTACTCTGGATTTCTTATTCTTAATATATACATAGTCAAAAAACCTTCTCAATAACATATTGGACTAGAGCTTATCTAAATGCATTCACTAAATTAGATAATATAACAACCTTTAAGTCAATTGACCTCAGTATATCATTATCTACTTTAAACTATGAGAACTTAGTCCTTCTTCTTCCTTCTTCATCTGAATTGTCATCTATGCTCCTAAGCTCATCTGAATCTTTAAATGTTGAATCTGTATGCATATCTGGTATATTATCTGTTGTGACACTATAAAGAATCTTAGTCACGGCCTCTTTACTGACTACCTCATCAAATATATCTTCAGAATCAAATTAACTAAAACCATCAAAGTTACTTTGTCTTATCTCACCCTCATATGTTGAATCATTAAGTCCACTAATATTTAAATCATTTGTTTTAGAATGTTTAACCTTCCTAAAAGTAAGTTGATTACCCTCCTTAAAAGTAAGTTGATTACCCTCCCTAAAACTAGGTTGATCACCCTTTACAACCTCACAATTAATTTGTTCACCCTCTTTTAAACATTCTTTGTTATGTGCAAATAAGGGATACACAATGTCATCCAAAAATACGTCCGCAATCTCATAGCCATCTTTTTCAATTAAATTAATCATGTTGACGACGTGAGCCTCACTTCTTAAATATCATATTCATTCTTAAAAGAACGTCGAGGAAATTTATAATTAAAAACTCCGGCCACTCCATAACCCAAATCTCTTGCTACTTAAATGAACTCTAAAATCTTCAAATGATTCGACTTAACTCCAAAATTATTCATTTCTCCTCATTTATAGTGCATGATAGGGATATAATTGAAGGTCCCACCATGCCAAAACTGAAACTAAATTATAGGATTTGTTAAATAAGAAAGACCTACAAATAGACAAAAATAAATTGTGAAGTATTTAGTTAAAAATCCAACCAACTGTAAACGAAGATAATTTCAAACTTACACATTATTTAATCTATTTGTAACTCACCATTATAAAATACAAAGAAACTTGTTGGTTGACGTTAGGAAAGAATGTTGTGTGAATAACAATGGAAGGATAGTGGCATATGGACAAAATTTGATCTTATCATATGCTATGAACATTGATTTAATATGGAAGTTGTCTTTTTACTTAATGTAGTTGTTGCCTGATTACAAAATGCTCCGAGACTCTTGCCCGATGATCCTTACGAAAGAGCCAAAGATCGGTTCTGGGCAGGCTACTATGAGAACAAGGTGCCCCCTTTCACTGTCTCCAAGCTAACTAGAAAACCGTATTAACGCTAATACGGTTTTCTGATTGATGTCAGGTCCTACCAAGTTCAGTTAATATCATGTCTACCACAGGCAAAGAAAGAGCAAATGCCATTGAAGAGTTCAACGAGCTGCTTGGCGTGTTTGAAGAATGTTGCATGAAGAAGGATTTAGCTTCAACTTTTAGTGGGAGAGGTGGAGACCTAGGTTACTTGACATCACAGTCGGTCCAAATGCGCAGCTTTAGAGCTTTCGAAGAGGCTATTGATACAACCATTTGCCTAGAAAAGTACCCAACGTTTCTCTCATGGGTAAATGCACCAAGTGACTGCCCTTTAATGAAGGACATTCTTCCTCCCCATGACAAGCTCGTAGGCAGAATTATAGATGCTTCTCTATTTTTCCAGGCTTCAAGGGCTTGATTCGGAAGACTATGAACCTACGAACCTAAAAAATTGATTCCCATCTTCTGATAGTATACTGGCACCTGACAAAGATCATGGCTACAGATCATAGTTGTTGTGATGTCTGTCGTCGCCAATGACATAACACTTTCGGTATTCATCTCAGATGTTTGAAATGGTGAAGAAACTTGAGAAAATTTATTTGAGCAACCTATTAAATATTTAAGTCTTTCGTAACCTACACTTGAATTAGGACCTTTTCATTTGAAATCCTGACTTCTGTCAGTGTGTGCTTCAAAGTGCCACTGTCTACAGCCATGATGGACGTCGGTATTCTTTTGTTTAGGGGACTCCCTCCGGGGAGCGTTACGGTCCTCGCAAATCAGAATCCCACAATCTCACTGCCGATATTTGTTAACGTCCAGCAAGTTTCTGCATCTAAACGTAGGAACAAACGGGCAAAATAAACCCGTGCTAGTGATGTGCAAAAGCGCACTAAGTAACGAGCTTAAAGCAAGTGCACGCATACACTAACTACTATCTTGGTTAAAAGCCTTCTGAAGTCTATATAATATAATTCATTACTTTTTAAGGAATTAAACATCAACCTTATATTAAAACTTATATTAAAGGGCTAACACTTATCTTAAAACTTATCTGCAAGTCGCACCTACTCCTCTGCCCTGCTAAAGAGCTTACACCTGCCATAAAGCAAGCTATTCAAGAAAAATGAAATTGTTAATGCTTGATTTTATTGACATAACAATATCTCGCTCGACTGTTTCCCATAAAAAGAGCAAATGAATAATCTATGTGAAGTTGAAAACTGATTTTCTTACGTATGCTAGAATTAAAACACCATGCTAGGTTAACATCCATAATATACCAAATAATCACATTCCCAAATAAGATCCCGGGCAAAACAGTACTCACACATCAGAGAGGATATTGCATTCAGCATAAACAAACATGAATTTAGCAACTCCACCGGTATAATGTTTGAGAGGACATTGATATTTTAGAAAGTCAACAAAACTGGAGCACAATCAAATAGAAGATCAATAATCAAAAAGGATTAATAGACAACATGGCACCAATTTCCAACAACCAAATGCAGGATACAGATTCAAAATGGAAAAAACCTAATTTCACTTCTTTAATACACTATCATCTGTTTCCAAATCCACCGTCTCAACAAAGGCTTCTTCCATTCTAACTCTTTGAAGCCTGCTTTTCCTTTGCCTTCTGAATTTTCAACACCTTTTTCACAATCTTTTGCTCTTCAACCAAAAAGGCTCGGATAATCCTACAAAATAAAAAAGTATTATACATGCTTCAAGCAAGGACTACAAAATGAACATGCACAGAATTGCATATGTTAGAACACACCTTTCTCTTACTGCACTACCAGACAATACTCCACCATAAGCCCGGTTCACAGTCCTCCGGTTTCTTGACAACCTAGATCTTTTATATTCAGCAGGTCTCAAGTGGGGGATCTGTTGACAGAAAAACATTATGATTGCAGAGTCAGATAATATTCATAGCTCCATAGATCTTTGGCTACATAACAAATAATCCAGCCAACTGAATTCCAAACCATACCAATCACATTCTTTAACCAATGGCTTCCAACTGTAGTTGAAAGGCGCAAGCAGTAATGATTCAACGTTACAGATTCTTCATATGATTAATACTACTTAAACTGCATCCTGTACATACAATTTTCATAACAGGTATTGTATAGGTAGAATCAGATGTATGTGAGCAACATGGGATTAAAAGAGATAATTGTATCTTAAGTGGGAAACAACAGATAGATAACAGGAAATTTGGTGGCCCCTAGTAGAAAAGATAAACCAAGTGACAGACTTGGCTAGACCACAGTTGCAAACTGGAATATCAAAAGCTTTGGTTCCAATAGCAGGAGAAAGAGAGAAGTCTTTTGGTTTTAATTGCAATAGTTTCTTAACAATTAATCTTTCAATAACATGATTCACAATTGCTTGAAATAATCAAAATCAGAAATCATATAGACCTTCAAATGTACAAACGTTCAATTCCATGGTTTAAAAATCAGATTAACTTCAACTGACTTCCATACTACAGATGGGGCCAAAATTGTTTGTAGTAAAACTACGAGTATAAGGAGTTTGGCAATTTGCACATTAGTCTGTGAGATATAAACGAGGACATTGCTCCAGGGATTGGTTTTTCCGTTTGAGCAACCAATTTACTTGGTTCATCATTTCTTAATGCTACTAATGCTGTTATCAGTGTATACCCCAATATCAAGCCTACTCTATAAAGCTATGTTAAAGTAATCATCAATATCTGTTAAAGAAACAGAAACATCTAATCAAACAGAACAAATAAAATGAAGCTTACCCCTTGAATCCTCTTCCCTGTAACAGGACACTTGGGACCACTTGCTCTCTTCTTAGTAGTCTGGTATACCAGCTTACCTCCTATTAAAAAAAAAACATATACATCCACCATGAATACCGTAAACAGGCATCAGACAATCATAAATTCAAACCAAAAACAATCCCATTAGCAGGAAACTTCGAGATCAGAAATTTTTTTAGAGAAATAACATGAAAGAACAAGCTTGAAGATGGTAGATCAAAACATATGAGCTGAGAAGCGAGCTGCTTTACCGGGAGTTTTGACGACGCGGTGCTGGTTCGATCTGGTGGCATAGCTATGCCGCTTGCGATAAGTCAGTCGCTGAACCATTTTTCGACTCTCTCTCTCTCTAGGGTTTATGAGATCGAAGGCACGGATGTGATTGAAAGAGATTATAAATGGTGACGGGCATAATTGGTGCCCTAGATCTTACGGTTAGAAATGTGTTTAAAACAACGGCTGAGATGGTAATGACATTATGTGGGCCCAAATTGTTGATTGGACTTGTTTTGGGCCTGAAACTTAGTTGGGTGATAAAGATTATTCCGTCTAATGGATTTTGGGATCTAAAACGCCACAATGCAGAAAGCCTGGGATCTTAAGACTTCAAGTCTTCAATATGATATTTGACTATAACTCAGGATAGCATTATATTTTCAGAACCTGGATTAAATTGAGCATTTTAAAAATGAAACCTATTACTTTTTTTTCCTATAACCTAATCATATAATAAGTACATAAATAATTACCTTTATATTAAAATAAAGTTAAAATTTTCTAGCATTTTATTGAAAAAGATATTATTGATTTTTAAAATTATTTTTTGAATTTGAAAATTTTATTCTCCTTATATAGATGAGTTTGTGGGTATCGTGAGAATTATGTATAAAACATAAGGACACAAAGGAATAAAAATAGGCTCATTAATTGATATGAAAAATCTACCTGAAAAAATCCTTTTTTGAGCTTCTTAAAAATATGTATTTTGGCTGCCAAAAAAGTCATATCTATTAAAGAAGTACTTTTTTATTTTACAACAAAACACCCATGTTTCTTAAAAAAGACTTTTGTAGTAAAAAAAAGTACTTATTGACCTCCCAAAAGACAATCCAAACCGGCACTAAGTAATTGTATGTCTTTAACTCTATTTTAATATAATTTCTCAAATTTTAGTTGAGAGAATTAAATATTTATTAGTTATTTTATCGTAAATACAAATAAAACTAAACTTATCAAAACATTAACTAGAAGAGATGGATAAAAATGCCAAAACATACAAATAGTAATTCACTTATAGTTGACTATCAAAAATAGATTAAGAACAAAGGACAGGTGGTTCGACAGTTATGATCCCATTTGTGTGCTATGTAAGTTAGTCGATGAAAGCAAAAACCACTTGTTTTTTTAATGTGAGTTTACCAAAGCAGTTTGGAATCGCATACTATATCTAGTGAGCAACCTGAATTTTACTTATGAGTGGAAT
>JAOQMQ010000003.1:11608864-11623417 GCA_027563845.1 Erythroxylum subrotundum
TATCTAGAACATCAAAGCCACCACAAGGAGACCATAATTGCTCAATCTTTGTGTAGAGAACTCTGAACGAAATTGTGTGCCCTAATAATTTCACTACCACTGATTGGCGCCATGGATTCTCCAATCATGCTAAGTAATTAGGGTCAACCTGAAACGTAGGAAATCCCTGATCACCATCCTTAAAACCCTTTTTCACTAAACCTGCAGCAATAAGATCGATGGGCACTCTGTCTTGGGCAGCATAAGCACGCTCTTTGTCTCTTTCCCGATTCAGAACTTTATCCTTCCAGGAAGTAAATCCCGTGCCAACCCCTGATCTTGAGGACGAAGGACCCATAGGAGGCGGTTGTCGCTGATGATCCGATAGTTTATCTGGTGGTCTGGTCTTTTTGGTTGGTCTAGGGTCATTTGGAGAGAGGCGTTCACGAAGGTTTTGGCTCATTGGCAACAACTAATCCACGATGGCACTCTTTTTCAAATAATAATGATAAGAGTATTTTCTCCCATCTTCGTAATGCTTGCCGATTTCACAATTAGGTGGCGTTACAATACGGCTATCTCGTCCTGATTAGGAACAAAAGATTGCAAAGCTTTTGCCACTTTAATCAAGCAACCAAATAACAAAGAATGGGCAATCTTCTTCCTGGTCCATGCATACGTCACCCAAAATACATTAAGCAAAAAGATCCGCTTGCCTTTCAAGGCTTATCAGATCGTAAGATAACATATAGAATTGTCATGAATGCCACGAATGGATGGAGCTAAATGCTTTTGGGTTAACCACACTTTCATAACAAGTATACTTGAGAAAGGCAAGAGACAAACATATTTATTAAAAGATTTTGGGAACTGCAGAGCCGAGATCGATGCACCAAACTCCATCATAGCCCGTCATCCCTTGCAAGGAAAGTACTTGCTTATACATAGATGTTTCTATGTAGACTGAAAATAGAAATGTTTTTCTCTACTTGAACAACAAAAAGATAAATGACGTAATTGTAGATGACAAGTGTTCGCAGAAAGAAATTGATAAGCTTTAGTAATGGACAAACTAGTATGGAGCTTGTTTTGTTTTTATTTTCATTCATCGACCTAAAGAGCAAGCAGGAGGAGGTTAGCTGGTTGGCTGTTTCTTCAAACATTAAAAATGAAAAACAGATTTATAATAAACACTAATTAGAAATGTTGCAGTCATTTAACAATTATCGACCCAAATGCATGAAATCATACTCATCTGTCCATCCTTTTTTGATGAATCAGAAATTGAACATGTAATGAAAGGTTGGAGGATCTCGACACAAAAGCGAGATAAAATATAGTAGACCGAAATGGAACATGATAATGAGAAATTGAGAACAGTTAATAAACATTACCAACCAATTATAAAAGGAAATTCGTTTCTTTTTCTTTTCCACTTATCCCCCTGCCTCGCCTGTTCTTCTCCATCGCCATTCTTAACCAGTAACTAACAAGTAACTCAGTAATGGTTAATGACCAGTCCACAGTGCAAGAACAAAGAAACAAATTTAAAAGCCGAAAAGAAAAGATTCTCCACGTCTTCTATCTCCAGTTTCCCTCCTCCCCCACAAAGTTTCAATCTTTATGCTCTGACGATGAAGGTGAAGACCCATCAGTAGGATCGTGAACATCATCCACTTTTGTCCGAATCTGGACCCTATCAAAGCTGTCATCATAGCTACTGCTGTTCACATTGTTGTCATTGTCCTTGTCGCCATTGGTAGCTTTGGTCTCAAACCCAACCCCACCATTAGCACCATTTATATTAAACTCGCTGCTGTGGAAATCATAGCTTTGACCATTTTGTCTTCTGTGCTTATTGTTGTGCATCCACACCTTGAAAACATTCCTCTTGACACCCACTTCATTGCAGAAATCTTCCACCATTCTCTCATCGTTGCCTCTCAGCATCTTCCACCCCATTTTTTCTGCAAAAGTTTGCATCTTTTCTTTCTGTTCTTTGGTAAACTTGGTTCTTGCTCGCTTTCTGACTTGGGGGTTCGTCGCCGTTGGTTTGAAACTTGTGTGATGATGATGATTCTCATCCAACGGTGTGGATAAAGCCAACAACATGTGGGGTGTTGACGGGAAGAAGGTATTTTGTGGGGTTGGTGAAGCAGGTGAAGATGGGCTTGGGCTTCGTCCTGAGCTTAAGGGACTTGGGCTCGAGGTCCAGGGAAACATTTGCGGTGGGAGGTGGCCGGAGTACGACTCACGGCGGTGGAAGTTGCGGTGGCATCCACAGGCAGCGCATTTGAGGGAGGTGGGTTCAAAAGCAGGCATGAACTCACCACAACCATCAAGAGCTAGACCACCAAGAGTTGCGGCATGGTTCTTGAGACATTCCTTGTAGGACACCACCATTCGCTGGTGGTCGGTTGGCAGCAAAGACAGGGGTTGTATCGGAGGTGGTGTTGGGTGGTGGTGGCTTTTTAAGGAGGCACCGGTGAGAGATAAGGCTTTGGAGAGGTGGGTTCGCAGTGGGGTTTCAGTATCTGTATCAGACTCGTGAGGAGGGGATTTGGTGGGAGCTTTGTGTGTGGTTATGTCCATGGCTTAAATCATACGTTGTTGGGAAGCACGTTGAGGGATGTATTTAGTCCTTTTGTGATAGGTGAAATGAGATGAGAGAATCAGAGAACAAGAATGTTGATAGATATGGTAGGATATGAGGGGAAGGTATTATGATGTTGAAGATGATATAATTAAATGAATACAACCATTACATATAGAGATGGAGAGATACAACTGTGGAAAGGTGCCACCCCACCTCAAATCCCAACAAACCTTTGCCTCACTTACTCCCCCAATGAAACCTCTCATGGCAATTAATATGGTCAGTCTTTGTGTGTGATTTCATTCCCCTCTCCTCCACATCTTCTTAAGTTGTGGCTTGTGAAGCCAAGAATGTTTGTTTGTCAAAAAGAAGCAGATTTAGCACAGTAATTGAGTGGATTGAAACATTACTTAGAAGATGTCATCGCATACGATATATAATTGATAGAAAATAGCAAAATTATATCTAATTTAACAAAAGTAATGTTCAACTTAGCAGAAATTTCCAATTTCATATTTTTCATATTTAAGACATGAAATTAGATGATTTATCCACAGAAGAAACATATTAATGCGCGAGAACGAAGGTAATACGAGAATCATCTTAAAGATTAAGGAGATAATAAAAAAAAAAAACAATAAAATTTTTGCTAGTGTTGGAATGTCTGTTTAAGAATAGAATATAACCAATGGGAGGTCATGACTCCTGGGACGTCGGCCTAGGCGGAGTCCTGATGAGACACGTGGCTCCAACACAGTGTAACATAGTACCCCAAAAGGACACAAATCACACCTGACAGCACCCTACAGTGCACATGTGATTTCCACGACAAGGCAGGCATGTCGTAGCTTTCTCCCTGCTCACAGCATTTGCCTCCACTATCACAGTATCTCTCCTCCTCCCACCGTTCCTGTCTCCACGTTCACTCTTTCATCAATTTTGCAAAATACAATTCCTATGCTTGCATCACAAGAAACTACAGGTTTTATCTGACACACCAAGGTGAAAGATTTCATCATTTTCACAGATTCTGAAAATCAATCTTGCATTTTCTCATCAGACCAATATTGTTGTTAGCATACTTTGGAATCATATTTACGGAGACGAATTGTTGTTTTCACTTTGCAGACAATGGAATTTGTTCTCAAATCAACTTAGGACTCAATTACTCCATTATCATTCAATTTACATATTCTTTCAGGACAGGAAATTACTTCTCGATATTGAACTTTTCTATTAATTAAAGATTTAGAAATTGCACATCAAACTTGCAAAGGCATTACAAGATATATCATTTTTTATATTTAGCTGAAAATTTGAAAACATATCTTTACTAGTTAGGATGAGGCTGCCTATTACTAGGTCTCTTCAGATTCTGCGTCTCAAAGAGATTTCTAATTGATGTTGTTGTATTTAGCTGAAAATTTCAGTTAATTGCATAAAATAAATGAAATTGTAGATAGCTTCCCAAAAGTTTGATAATCTTCGTTGATTTTTTTTGCTTTAGGGAGTAGCTAATGACAATTGTGAACTGACATTTCTACACCGACCATGTGTCCAAGTTGTTAAAGAATCTTATCATAGAAAAAGAAAAAAGAATGTGCATTAGAAGAGACACTTGTGGACAAGGAAGCAAACAATGTTGATTAAGGCCAATACTTAATCATCATCTCCTCTCCATTATCACGTGTTTTAGCTAGTCAATCAAACCACTGATCTTAATGCGGCGACACGCCCTGTGTTTTTTGGTTCACCACTGTTATTTTGGTTTCCTATTCTTTTAGAAGCTTGTGAAATTTTCCAAGTATTATATATGCCAAGGATGAAGCAAAATTAATCTTCCTTTTGGCTACAAACCTTCAACCTTGCAGACTACTACTAAAACCAGTCCTGATTTTGTACAAGGTGACAACAAATGCGACATTTGTTATTGTCCAGATACAAAGAATTTAAGGGAGTTTGACCTTCTTTGGTGCTAAGAGAGGAAATGAACATGGTTTCTGGGGGATTTAATTGAAGTCAAATTCTGTCGGCCAATTCAAATCCTCGTGGTTGCTTGAGGATCCATTAGTAAATAGGGAAACGGAATTTCAGTGTCAGCATCAGGATACCATCGTTTGAGATCTAACAGATAATCCTACCGTGTTTAAAGCACAACCGAACAAAAAAACTGAAAAAGGAACCAACACTAACTTTGACATTTAACACTTTAACAGGCGTTGGGGATGTGATGTTTTGTCCTTGTGCGCTTCGAGTTGTTTAGGTTAATACTCTACTAATCATGATTTAATAGAATCCAAGACAGAAAAAAGAGTGGTTTCTGTCTCTAATCTGATTTAAAGGGATTAATAATTCTGATTAAAAAATATGACACGACAAGTGAGTTTGGAGCTGAGTTGGATTACGATTAATAGGTTTGGCAATTCCTGGCGTGATAAGGCACTCTCTTTAACACAAGGTGACAAGGATGAGCCTAAGTAAATGCTATGGCTAATCCTAAAGCCCTAAAGCCACAGATTTTGGTCCTAAACAGGATCGAAACAATGTTCTGACAATCATGTCATCATCAACAAAAGCATGCGCAATGTGAAAAAATGACACACAAAAGCAGCTCTGAACGCTTCCTTTCAGGAAACTGAAGCAAAAGTGTAAGGCCCTTGTTTCTTATTACGACTTGGATCTTCAATGGCATGATCACTGTTTGAGAACTGTACATTCTACGTGGTTTCTGCCTTGTCCTCTCGTTAGATTTGAGTAATAGAGCATGTTTTGGGATTTGATTTCTATAGGTATCTACCAGTCAAAGTTATTGTCATTAGATTCTACACTTTCAGAAAGCAAAAAATCACAACTCTTACAAATATTTAATTAAACTAGTAGTCGTTTTAAATATGGTTACCAAAAGCAAGTTTTACTGCAAGAAAAATGAGGTTTAGCAATGGACATTATCAATGTCTAAGTTTTCCATCGGCAAGCTAAGTTAGCGACAGAATTTACCGACAAAACAAGTCGTCAGAGAAACGGTCATAGGTAATAATTGGCGAGGGAGTACAGATTTTCCGTCGCTAATTTACCGATAGATATTTTATGTTCCGTCGCCATATTTAGCGATGGTAATTTTGTGCTGTCGGTAAATTTAGCGATGGAATGTTTGTCTTGATTGGTAAATTTAGCAATAGACAAGGCAATTCTATCGGTAAATTTACTGACGAATTTGACAATTTCGTCGGTAAATTCACAACTAACTATACCAATAGAACTTAGTTATCCATCGGTACATTTTTTACATTTTACCGACAAATTTTGGTTTTTCATCGGCAAATTTACCGATATTGTTTTTTTTTAATTTTTCCTTCATTTAATTTTACTTGATAATCTTATGACGGATGTATAATTTATATAGTTATCAATTATTTGTTGATAATATTTTGATTTGTTTATACATTTAATTTGTTAAAACAGAAAGTTGATTGATGATATAAAGTAAAAGTTATCTTAACTGAAAATAAAAAATGTTTTGTACAACAATAAGTATTTATTTCATACAAAATGACTACAACTACGTTATTCATTTAGTGAATGCAGATGTTCTGAATGTTGCGATAAGGTGCTGCTCTTCCCCTTCAACCCATCTATCTCATTACGGAACTGGGCTATGTACTTCATCAACTGTTGCAACTGAGTTGTGAGTGCCTGTACCGTGCTCCGAAGATCATGGACTTTATTGGATACGGACCGTCTACTAGATGCTACTGTACTGGATCTGAAGGATTGTGAATAACATGTGTTCGCAAATAAACCTAAACCGAATATCCTTCCACGACGATCCCAACTCCCTACTACATAAAGATATGTTTGACTCTTATCAACATCTTCAGACGCTAAGATTGTTATTGAATGCTTTCTTATATTTGATCATATCAGAAGGCAATTTTTATGTTAATAATTGATAATTATTAAGCGTTAATATTAATGCATAAATTTCACTTACATTTAGTTCTCTACATCGGGTGTTAACAAAGGTCACACTGTCATGCTTCTTAGTGTGAGTGTGCAAAAAGAGTTGATGGGGTGTAGGCTTCCTGCCTATAAACTTTTCCTGCATCAAAATAAAATGTTATAAGTTAACTAAAATTTACAAAAAATTCAGCAGAATTTTCTCTATTTTTATAATATTTACCCCCTGTTGAACAAAGAAAGTAACTCAATAATACAGCCATATATGGCACCAGACATTTATAACATTATCATTATCCATAATACATATATTTTCATTCCAAAATTCACACATCAAATTAAATTGAAATACATCAAAATAAAAAAAACAGAATATAAGTGTAAAGTATAGATACTTACAAGTCTCTTTGTATGCTTGTGGTGGGTAATAGATACTCCAGTGTATATGGGAAGACTCTCTCCCTCCGGTCCTTCACATCTGTTGATAGAATTATGCTCTAAAATAGACATTACCTTGGGTGATGTCTCATACTGCTGCCAACGACTCCATATTTCTTCAGAAATGTAAGGAAGTCGTACATTAGTCTTGTGTATCGCACCAACAAAGTCTCTATAATGTGTACGAGCTCGTCTCTCGCATACCTTATAAATAATCGCGTCAAATTTAGAATTCCAAAAAAATTCTTTCTGAAATAAAAAAGCAAAACATACGATAAGCACTTATAACCTACAATATTTATCTAATTAAAAAATACAAAAATTATTTTTTTGTACCTCAAACTCCTGATAATAAAAATCCTTTGTCGCCCGAGAGATATTCTTCCATATATAACCCTCATGATCAATCTTTTCTTTGAATTTGGATTTATGTTTCTTGAGCAAGGTCCAGATGGAATCATCCTAATATAAAACAATTTTATATCATTTTTAAATTTAAACCTATAACTTAATTATAAACTTATGGTGTTTCATGTATTATCACTTATAGATTGTTGACAATTGTGATGTAAGTTTTTCCATCAACTCTAGGCTGGAAGCCACCTCTTTTATCCACATTGTTTACCCCTGATATCTCTATCGGTATAAGGGTGGCAGATGGTGTAGCAGTAGGTACGGAAGGTAATGCCTCATCTGCAAGTTTAGTAGCTGGAGGTACAACATCTGATTCGGTTGCAGCTGCAGAACGTAATGCTTCACCTGGAAAGTAATTAGCTTCAAATCGTGGCATGAACCTTGGTCGTATCATATCATGTTTTCTCTTTGGTGGCCTATGTTAACCTAAAATTCATATTTTATTGAATATTCCAGAAATATAACAATTTCAATTCAATATATAACAATATATTGTCGATTCAATAATTGATTTATTGAATATAAAATTATATCAAAAACACAAATTAATCGCTATCAACATTTAATTGTAAATCAAAATCAAAATCGTTATCATCTTCTTTTTCTGAAGAATTAGAATTAAATTCAGGCTCCTCTTCAGATCTCTTGCCCTCCTCTTCCTCTCCTGATGAAATTTCAACATATTCATTATTTGGATCGTTCAAAGGTTCATTCTCGTCATATGTTACAAATGCATTTATTTTATAAAAATCTTCCTGAAACGATTCACTTTCAAATCTCTGTTCTCCTTTTTCCATGTGATTCAAAAACACCTCTAGGTTTAACTTTGCAAATGGCCAACCAATCTGACTTATCATCATAAGCTGGGAAAAGGGAAATAATACGTCTGAATCGCTTACATTGCCAACACGAAAGGTTCAAATTGTTTAAATCTTCTTCGCTGGTTGATTTCAACTAGATTGTATTGGCTATGCACTTTTGTACCAACATTAGGAGTTGGATCAAACCAGTTACACTTAAATATCAAATTCCACTTTATTGGCAATGCAAGGTACTTAATTTCAAGTATCTCAATAATTTTATCATAGTAATCCATCAATTCTCCCTATATGCAAACTCTATTATTTACAGTTGCCATACTAGATCATCATATTTTGTATGATATTTGTATCCATTAACGAATTATACTAGATACGATTTAACATTTCGCAAAGGTCCTTTTGGAAGATTAAATTTGAACTTGTTCTCAATTGGATTTTCTAAGGATTACATAAAAGAAATTATCATATTAAAGAGTACAATGTCATTTGAACACTTTAATCTTATAATTCAATCATTTTAGTAATTATAAGTGAAAACTTACATATTTCTCGAACCATCAAGGAAAGTGTCTTCCAACTTCTTTATTGATATCATCCTATGTTTTCTCGGGCATTAGCTCACGTAACCATTCCTCGTATAATTTAAAAACATTATTATGTATTTCAGTTGTGAATAAAATTAAATTTCAAAACCCAAATAATCAATTTCAACTTACTGCACAAAAGGTTGAACCTCTTGACAGTTCAATAAAATGTAACCATGGACAGCCTCTATTTTTTACTTTGTTAACATTCTTCTTCTTGAACGTCCATATGTTTGTCTAGGATATGTGAAAATGGATAACTTACCATCGGCATTAGTCATTCCTCCCCCATCGTCATTACGAGAAATTTTTCTTTCTCTTGTGTGAACATGCAGCTCAAAATAATGTGACAAAATTACTTGCTTCCTCCACTAAATAAGCATTACATATCGAACCTTCAACTCTAGCTTTGTTTTTGACATTTTTCTTCAAGTGATCGAAATACCTACATTAGCGAATGGGGTTATTACAATTTTGTTATTAAAACATGTTATTACTTCAATTTAAATATTTACTATAATTACCTCTCAAATGGATACATCCATCGATATTGAATTGGACCAGCAGGTTTAGCCTCGTGTGCTAAATGTATAGGTGGATGCTCCATACAGTCAAAGAAGCTTGGAGGGAAAATCCCTTCTAATTTCCATTTCTTCCAACTTTATTTCAGATGATGTTAAGCTTTTGAAAAACAAACTTAATTATGTTATAACTTCCCAAACCTCATTCAGTAGCTACTCCCAAAATGCAATTGGAATTAGCCTTTGTATAAACACATGACAATCATGACTTTTCATCTCAAATAATTTGTACTTCCTCATGTCCACACACCTTGCCAAGTTTGAAACATAACCATCGGGAAATTTTAAACTTTTCAACCATTCACACAAAATTTCCTTTTGTTTTTTGTCCATGAAGATCTTTATCTAACTCATTCCTTCTACAAAAAAATTTCAAATCAGCTTGTGATTTTGCATTGTCCTTTGTCCGCTCTTCAATGTTCATTATGGTATTGAACAAACTGTCAAAAATATTTTTTTCAATATGCATCATATCTAGATTGTGAAGTATCAAATTAGTTTTCCAATATGGCAAATCCCAAAAGATGCTTTGTTTTCTCTAACTGAAGCTTTTACTAATGTTTGTATTAACTTCATCAGCTTAAATTATGTAACTTTCAGTAACTCTAATTCATCAATCTCCTGCAATATCCCTTGAACAACTTTGTTAGGGGAAGGAGGTGTTTATACCATCCTATTCTTAATGAACTTTTGTTTAGTGTGTCTAAATGGATGACCTAAAGGAAGAAATTTCCTGTCGTTATCAAACCAACACGTTTTGCCCCCGTTTGGAAGATAAAAAATGCATCAGAGTCATTGTCATAATAAGAATAAGCCAATTTTCCTGCTATGCTCTATCTAGACAACATAACATATGTCGGAAAATCACTAATAGTCCATATCAAAGCTACTCTCAACACAAAATTTTGTTTCAGAGACACATTATATGTCTCCACACCATATTCCCAAAGATGCTGCAATTCAGATATCAATGGTTGTAAGAATACATCAATTTTATGTTTTAGATTTGTAGGCCCTGATACAATCACTGTCAAGAATATATATGCCTCATTTATACACATCCATAGAGGCAAATTATAAGGAGTAATTATGATTGGCCATGATGAATATTGTTGGCCAGATTGACCAAAAGGTTGGAATCTATCTGTCGTCAATCCTAACCTAACATTTTGACTTTTAGCTGCAAACTCATAATGGGTATTATTGAAATGTTTCCATATCAGTGCATCTAATGGATGATTCATTATTCCATCTTCCTATTCTTGTTCATTATGCCATCTCATGTGAGATGCAGTAATATCAGAAGAATATAGTCTTTAAAGTCTAGAAGTTAGAGGGAAATAATTCATCCGCTTCTAGGGTACTAATTTCTATTTAATAGAATGTTTTCTAGACTTGAACCTAGATTGACCACAAAATTTGCACTCTTGTAATTCTATATCATCTCCCCAATACAGCATACATCCCAATTTGCAACAATCAATTTTTTCAACAGGCAAACCAAGACGCCTAATAAGTTTCTTCATATTGTAAAAAATATCATCCATTGTATGATTAGGAGGCAATGATTCATTATACCATCCAAGAATTTTATGAAAACTACAATAAAAAATATGTCCTTCAGAATTTATGTTCAATATCCAAGCAATTGAAGACAATTGAGTCATTGTCTCATAATTTGGCCACAATTCTTAGTCAACTGAGTGTAGTAAGTTAAAAAATTGTTTTACTTTGGTTCTTCTTCAAGATTTTCTATATTTTTCTGAAAGGTAAACCGATTGTATCATAAACCATTTGCATGTAAGGATTTTCAATTGCACCCACATTATTTGTTCTAAATCCAATCCCCACTTTAAACTCATCCATATTTACTGATGAGTTTACTTCATTACCCCTTGAGGTGTTACAAATCAATGGCTCCCCATATCGTGTCCACTCAAAATAATTTGGAATAAACTATTTTCTTAGCAAATGGCCATTCACTTCATCAATATGAAGGAAACAAATATGTTTGCACTTTTTACATAGACATATGATCTTTGGGCCATCCATATATGTAGGTTGAGAACATGCATAATGAATAAAAGCTTCAACTCCCTCAACAAACTCAGGATTAATGAAACCATCAGGTATTAATTGTTTATACATCCAAGATCTATCAATATTACTCATTTATGTAAAACTATTAATTTAAAAAGTAATTTCATAGTTAGTATCCTTCATGTTCCCTAAGTTTACAAAACATTTAAACTTTACACAACATTCCCTAAGTATTAATCACCTACAATTGATTTCAATACTATGATACGTGGCATTGTTTTTACACCTGTAAATCAAGAAACTAAGCTCTCGTTGTGTCTCTTAAGTTCATGAAATGTTTCACCAATAAGCCTCATGGGAGTTGTAACGCAAGTTTCCAGCCTATATACTGTCCTAGGGGTTTATTATGCAAAGAACTAGCATGTCTATTAAACCTATGAAGTTTTTTTTTAATACTAAGTTTGAATTAATTACATTAAAGTTGAAGTATTTATGTTTGAATTAATCAACTACAATTGATTTCAATACTATAGTACGTAGCATTGTTTACATCTGTGAATCAAGAAAGCAAGTTCTCACTGTGACTCCTAGGCTTGTGGAAATTTTCACCGATAAGCCTCACAGGAGCTGTAGCACCCCACTTTCGCAAGACACGTACCCGACATCCTGATTGATATCCGAGACTGTGCCCCACGTGGGTGGCGTTCTATCATACTCATTCAGATACTCAGACACTCGAAACTCAATACAATTTTTTTTTCATAAAAATTATCACACGCGTACTCGGAAATCAGTATTCAAATTCGGGCCCATACTTTATTCGAAAACTTTTTCAATCATAACAATACAATCAACATAATTGCAATAGACATTTGGGGCCCATTACAAATACAAAACACTTTAGTCATAATGTCTTTACATTACAACATAAATACATTTATCTATACATTGTGCAAAAATTTCCGAATACATTATTCGATACAAAAATTTCAGAATATATACAGTTCAATACGAAAATAAAGAAGTACAATGCAGATGCGAACTGATCCCGACCTCTATCCCTTACTTGTATACTGTAGGGATACTTCCGTTTGTCTAACAGGGTATTCTTTTGATCCTAAAAAATATTTGCAAATTTTGGGTGAGTTTTGCGAACTCAATGAGTGACCATCATCGATGGTTCACCTAGTCACATAACACATAATTCACATTCAGATCATTTTACATTTCACATTTAGTACAATTTAATCATTCATATTATGCATATGCAGTGCACATGAGACCCACTTTTCATTTGTTACTTTGTTGTGACCGAGTGTCTAAACTGTTCCATATCCATTGGATGCCGGGCTCATTACTAACTTTCCCTTATCCGATGAGGATACAGGGCTCATTTTACATAGTGAGCCTTAGGCTCTTAATCATTTTTTGAGCTCGAGGCTCTTTTCACACTTTAAGTTTTAAGCTTTGATCGGTGGCTACTCAGGTCACAACTGCCATTATGTTTCATGCATTCATGAAATGGAATGCCTCACATATATTTAATAAATTGAAAGCGCTCAATATCACACAATCATATCCACTATCATATTCCCATTCACATTATCATCGGAGCTTAGTCCTGCATTCAACACTTAATTCGAGAAAACACTTATTCCGTCCAATTCACATTCAATGAGCACTTCAATATTTCATTCATACATCACATTCATCGGACCTACTATCCAGAAACTAACACAATCAATCACATTTATATAGTCATTCAGTAATTAATTAATACAAAACTTCAAACCAAATAAACATTGAAATGAGACCATCTAGGTCTACTCACAGTTTGCTCTGGAAGCTATTGCCTCGAAGTCCCGACAAAGTCTGGAAGATGGTGCTTAATATGTTCCTATATATCATGAAAAACGTACACATAATCACATTTTTGCTCAATTATGTAAGTGTCTATTGATGCACACATATGTATATTAAATGCGTACAATGCATGCTTAATGACATTCCCGGAGTACATCCTTAATACATGTTTCATAACCAATTATCAAGATCTTTGAATCATTCCCTAACACCTAGAACACTCTTCTTATGTTAATAACTTAATCCTACTTCAATTGGGCTCATTTAATATCACTAACAAGCCTAAACATCTCATTGAACAACATGGATAAATCAACCATTCATAAACAAACGTCTCTTGGAAAAAATGTCATAAATTTTGTTGTAGAACTCGGATTACTGTGATCTTTGGACGGTTTCGAAGAGGACTTCTAGATCTAAAACTTTTATGAAGACTCTGGAATGAGATTTCGTCAAAAAACAAAGCCGTGTGAATTAACACGGATAGCTCGTGTTTCTTTCAGGTCCGGTGGTGTTTTTGCGTCAAAAACACATGGTGGCGTCAATTTACACAGCCTGACCGTGTAACCTTCAGGTTTACTCTATTACCCTTCTCCAAAACCCCTCCAATGGATCGTACACCCATTCTAACATCACTTTTACTTATAATCTTTCCAAATTCACCTTTACTACTGCAATGTCACTCCATAATCTTCAAATTTTTCCTGCTTTTTACACCTAACATACTTGTACAAAGATTACCCTTTTCTACTTCATTTACTCTTCATTCTCAACTTTATTGTATCTCAATATCATTCAACTAACAAAGCATGATCCAAATTTGATCATTAACCCAAAAACAAGACGTGTTCATGTACCTATTCATCAACTTCCAATTCCCATTAAAACATCCCTTTCACAACCGATTCATCTTTAAAACATGTGTAGCATAGCTCATAGTTTCTTACTCATCATATACAACATCAATCATCCATAAACAACTCCTAACCCATTATTTAGCATTTACATGAAACAAACATCAATATATAAATATATATATGTTCATTTCTTCACCAACATTCTAGCATATACAAAACTCCTTATCATGGTCGTTCAACGTCTAAAATACCCCTATAAATCATTACTCATCAATAAAAGCAAGAAATTTACACACCCTTCCTCATTCACGACACCCCCATACCCAAAACACCATTTCATGAGATCAACCTCTAAATATCATCACAAATGCTTCATTTAACCAAAACCCAAGATATTTGACAAGATACTTACTTGATTTAGCT
>JAOQMQ010000003.1:11634406-11649394 GCA_027563845.1 Erythroxylum subrotundum
TAAAGTGGTTTGCCAAATCCTAAGTGGGAGCTTAGGTAGAGGACGTAGGTCTTAGCACCGAACCTCTATAAAAACAGCGTTTGCCTTTCTTCCCTACTCTTTACATTTAAATTTAGTTAAAATTGGTTTTGTGTGAATTAACTTCTGATTTTATTGTAGAACTCTACGAAAAGCTTTAAAGATTTATTCAACCCCCCTTCTAGATCGTTTACATTTGTCACTTGACACATGTCCCATTTCTAAAGCATTTTATTGGTTCTTTCATTTAACTAGTCCCATCAACTTCAATTTCTACTCTAATTGTTCCCCAATTTTCAATGGCACTTGTCAATAAATCCTGAAGTCATTGATCAAAATTTTCATTGCCATTGGACAGTAGTTTCTAAACCTAGTTCAAAAATGCCCAACAATTTTCAGAAATTTCTCCAAAAATTCCATAAATTCTAAATCAACAACTTTCCAAATCAATTTTTCAACCCATAAAATGACATTTCTCAATATACTCACATATATAAACAATTATACCCAGAAATTGTCAATGAATGCATGTACAATTATTTTGATGTGTGTACAAATTCAAATTCATGTGCATATATGCTAACATTATGCATGAGCATGAAATGCATTTTCTTAATCTCTCTTTAAGCTTACAAGTACCAAATTTTAGGGTTCTAACCCTTAGTATGAGAACGAGATGTTACAGGACCTGCATCACAAGTTTCTAGCCTATATACCCGCATAGGGATTTCAATACTATGGTACGTGCATTGTTTATACTTGTAAATCAAGAAAGCAAGTTGTTGTTGTGACTCTTAAGCTCATGAAAATTTTCACCGATAAGCCTCACAGGAGCTGCGTCACGGGTTTCCAGCGTATATACCCTAGGAACATAGTTATGCCTCAAATCATCTATAAGATCTCAAACTCATTCCATATACAGTAAATACTTAGACTATTAAAGAAGAACATAAAAACTCATCAATGATTATAAGAATATTATAAACAACAACACAAAATCAAGACCTCCTTTGCATTCACACAAAACCGAAACGCATCAGAATCATATTATTAAAGCAATACATATGGTAGACATTAGTTGGATGACTTACCTGCTGGGACGAACAGCTACAGACTACAAAGAAGAAGTATGAACGACGCTCTTCAACATAATATAGGTCATGCGAAAAAGAATATTTCATATTTAATATAATACACTTGTATAATAGTTTTGTCATATTTTTAATATATTAAAGCAAGCAAATCAGAAAACAATATTGTTTATTTTGAAATAGAAATATGTGGACTTTTAGTAGGAGTGATGTTAAAAATTAATGTTATGAAAATTTTAATAAAAATCTTTAAAATCAAGATTTTTCCAACAATTTATTTAATATTTATTCTATTTCCAATATGTATTTTTATCTGATGGCATTTCATTAAATTCATGTCTCAAAGTTTCCTTGCCATACATATTTCAATTTTGCCACTATAGTTGGTTTATGTTTCAGTTTTCATAAAAAGGAACAGTGAAGACAATTAATAGCATAAAGACTTTTAGAAGAACCATTAAATTTTGATCTAATTACAGAGATTGGGAATGTGATCTTCTTGTCAAGTACGAAGGAGCATGAAATGTTTATACACGTTTCTAATTTTTAATATTGCTAGACCAAACCAATCCCAACTTGCTTGGTTTAAACTACCCATAAAATTATACTGAATATTATAAAATATTCTAATTATAATTTTCATTTTGATAATCGACATGACTATCATTAAGAGAATTTGACTTAAAACAATATAAAAAGAAGGGTAAATTATTAAAAAATAAAAAAAGTGTGTGAATTTATATATTTATATATCAAACTCCTTGTTATTTATATATCAAAATTTTAAATATAATTAACAACAAATTAATATCAATTATAATAATCAAAATTAACCCTAATAATTTAAATACTCTTTAAACCTTTATAAAACTAGTCTTTGATCAACAATTAATCAATTATGCAATAACAAATTAAATTACACAATTTAATTCATCAAAAATAAAATTTAAATATTTTTTAAAAAAATCACTAAATATTTATTTAAAGTGTTTTTTTTCTTAGTCTAAGTAAGAGTACCCATTACAAATTAGGAGATAATTAGAGTTTTTAAATAATTTTTCAATTTAATAATTCAACAACTCTTTTAGAATTTTATTCATGTGAAAAAAAAACAAAATGTTTCTTATACATTAAATGTAGAAGCATAAATTAAGTGAAGAACAAAAAGTGAAAAGGCAAGACCAACCAGCAAGGCTCTACTCATCAAGTGCGTCTTAATCATTGCTTCAAATAGTGATTTTCTAAAGTTAATTTATTAACAAGTTGTGTAATTTCTTTTACTTGAGTTTTTATATCCTTTTCTAGATCTTCCATGGTTTAACTAAAGTAAATTGATTCATAGTGCCTACAAATGTTGAATATTGAGTCTTACGTAAACTCATATATGGATAAAGATGCAGTGTTAAAGAAAAGATAAATACTCTATTATCTATATCTATCTATCTTATCTATATCTCTAACACGTAGATATTCATTAAGAGTCAGGATATAGCATAAACATCATGGCATATTATAAAATACGAGACCATAGTCTAATAAGAATTGATAATTCTAGCATAATTAGAATATGACATGAGTAAGTAGACAAAATTTTATCATCATGAACACATTAAATTTCACTCACCAAGTTAAGTATGTGTTCTACTAGAGATTGTTTCTGTACGTTATGATTCAGAAAATATTTAGACATTTAAAACAAGGAGAAAACCATTACAGATACCACTTAGAACTTTCGTTAAACATTTCAAAGGCATAAAAGATTCATCCCAAATAACCTAAGCAAATCATGTTTTTTTTCCTTCCTCAACATTTTCTAGAACATTGCGAAGACAAATACACCACAAACAATCGAAACAAACGCAAAAACACCCTAAAACTCCTAGGTTTGTGCAATGTTCGAACATATATACCAACAAGGGTTATACAAAAAATTGCAGAGACAAAGGCTTAAGGACTTACCTTTGCCGAAAGACACAAGGACAGTGGCCGGAGAAGACAGACACACACAAACGCTAACGAGCAAAAGAGGAATCGACGACAGAGAAATGGGAGAGAGGAAAAACGAAAGCGAAAACAAAAACACATGGTAGAGGGGGGGGTCTTCGAGTAGGTTAAATGTATAGGCAAACGACTTCATTTGGTCTTAAACCAAACGACGTCATTTTCGTTTTATTAAAAACATTGAAGCCTAAGGAAACGATGACGTTTACGTAATCCAAAACTTTTTTATTCCGCCAAGCATTCCCACATTCTTTACCGATGGGAATTTTCTATGGTCGCTATATTCCGTCGAAAATTTTATTGGGATAATTTTCCTCCATATTTACCGACTAATATTTTTTCCGTCGCAAAATGAAAATTTTCCTAACAATGTTAAAGATGGAAAATAATTTTCCGTTGGTAATTTGCTATAGTTTCGTTTCTGCCAATAATTTTCCATCACTAATTACTAATTTTCTTGCACTGTTTTTATTTTCAAGCAAAAGTTTGAAAATATTCATTAATTTATAAATTATGCATTCTAAATAATTTATTTTAAAAAATTTAAAATTATGTAATAAATTTAATTTAATTAAATAATATTAAACTCAACCAAAAATATCCATATCAATCAAAATGAAATATTTAAATAAAGATTATATAATTAAATGTAATTATCTAATACTTTAAAAATTAGACTATTTAAGTAGAGATTAGCTGAGGAGTCTCTTTTACCGATTGAAGCACCTTGTAAGGAGTAAAAAATCTGAAAGCTATGAAATAAATGTGATGAAATTGTTCACGGCAAGATTACGATCATAATTAGAATTAAGTAATATATGTATTTTTTCATTTCCTATGTGCTATATATATATTATCCTAGAATAATATTAATTTTCCTCTCAATATATCCTAAAAAAACAAATCCTAAAAAAATCTAACCACCACTAGCCCTGATCAGTAACCCGTAACCAGACGGCGGTGTACCTCTCTTAATCGTTGGCCGCATTGCTTCCCCATTCACAACGGCTCCACATATTATACACTGTTGTGCTTGGTTCATTGCCCACGCACTGTGGTTTGGTATTTTCCTTTCCGTGTCAAAGTTTATTCCCCTCGCACAGCAGCACCCCAACAGTAATTGATTGGCTTTAGATTCAGAGTTTATAGTTTTGTAATAGAAGTTCATCCGTCAGTGAAAAATAACACACCAAAGTGCTCAGTTTTCCTTCTCTCTTTGAACCCCTAATATTGGTATTATGGCTTGAGTTGCAGACCGTTGAATATCATCATATAGATAAGAAAACTTGTTTATGAGTTGACCAAGGAAGAATCGTACAATTAAACAATGATAAGCTTTGTCAGGAAGTCATATTTTCATTTGTGGTTTGGTTTTAATTGTATCTATAAACTCATAGCCGAGGAGACTGGTTACTATGAGAGCGTTGGAGCGATTGATTGTCCAATTGGTGAAGAAATAATTTGCCCCTATGCAAGGAGCACAAAGCTGTGGGAGTGACGGAAATTTGAGTCGAGAAAATGGTTCCCTAAACTCGCTCCATGTGACAGTGAAGGTGGAAGGTGCTTTCACCTATTTGACTCGGTCGACAAGTGCTTGATTCACGATCACTAGCAGAGAATTACAAGGATATATTGACAGTATCATTTCGAAGCCAACATAGGGTATAGCTCCAATTTGAATAAGTAGGAGATGGAAAACTTAGCAGTTATGGCATTCCTATTTAACACCATGGAGCCCAATGTTCTAAAGACCATCCAATTGTTGAGGACGACTAAGGATGTATGGGATATAGTCTCCGAGATGTTCTCCTAACAAGGTCAACATGCACAAGCTTATGATATTCAATGTCAGTTTAAGGCAACTGAGGCAGGGGCTCGAATTGACTACAGTGTGGTCTAACGGAGATCCCATTTGCTTGTTTAGTCTGAAATGTTCAGAGGATACAAAAAGAATATCAATATCTTAGAGATTCATGAAGCTCAAGATTCTTTAGAGCATCTCGAGTGCTCGTATAATGCACAACCATTATACGAGCTTTGCATTACACGAGTATCAGAGAGAGTGCACTAGTACTGCACGTATAAGGAGTATTATATAGATAATGAAATGCTAGCGGGCCTTCAATGTCTCAACTTTTTGACTAAGAGCCTTTTTTTTCAGCATTCCTTTTTTTTTTTCCAATAGTCAACTTTTTGACAAAAGCCATTTTATTGCAGCGGTAATTATTTTTCAGCCATTTGAAATTACTGTTCGTTTGAATAGTAATTTCAAACGAATTAATTTTTCTATAAATATTGCTGAAATAATTTTCATTTTTAACTATTTTATTCCATTTCTTATTTTATTCAACCTCTTCTCAAAATTTTCTAAAGTTCTAATATTTTCTCATTATGGATGAAAATTTCAATAGTTCTAGAAATATATTTAATTTTCCAAACATGGAATTTTTTTTTTATAAATTCCAAACATGGAAAATTCTTCTTCACAAAACCAAAACCATCAAAATTCTCAAAGTTCTTAGAATTTTACAAATTTCCCTATCATTCTATTCATGCAAAGTCATGCATATTTTCCAAATTTACCCGATTCCAATCGTCCACCAAATTTTTCATATCCATTTTCCATGTATCCGGGGCTGAATTATTTTAATCCAGCGATGACAATCATTATTCATCAGGATATATAATCTCGGTATGAGTTATGGCAGTCCAAACAATCCAAGTCAAATGATGAAAGATGATGATTTTAGTACTAAGCAAGAAACACTGACAAGACCTATTTCAAACTCTCAATTACCACCATATTCAACACAACGTGGGATCAAAAATATTACTATCACTAATGAACTGGTGGGAGAAATGGATCGCAAACGAGTTTCATGAAGTATCGACGATGACAAAATACTTGCAAGTGTTTGACTCACAATATCCAACTGCAGCATTGTGGGTAACTCCCAAAGCAAAAAAACTTTCTGAAAATAGGTCACCAACTACTTCAATGAGACTCGAAACTTCGGCCCAGCAAGAAAGGATCAAGCTTTGAAATCACATTGGCATTGGTTGAGTTGGATGGTCAATGAATTCAACCAACACTATAACAAATTGGTTGGAGAGCATCATAGTGGGTGGAATGATGACCAATTGAGACAGTATGCTCATGAGCTTTTCCACCAGAATAATAGGAAGCATTTTGTATTTGAGCATGTGTTGTTGAAAGATGATCCGAAGTGGAAAGTAGTTAATCCCATGCAACCTTCTTCAAAACAGGAAAGATTGATGAAAGGGTTACATTCTTCTTCATCCAATGTGGATACAAGTTTCGACATCGATGATAGTGAAGTAGAAGTTCGTCCGATAGGTCAAAAAGCAGCAAAGAAGTGAAAGTGGAAGGTAAGTGACAACAACAAGGAACAAATTGAGGAAATTAGGAACATGATAAAACAACAAAAGGAGGAAAAAGTGCAAGCTATGGAAAGTTTAGCAAACAAGTTGGAAAGTTATAAATTCCAAAGTGATTATGAAATACTGCTGAAGGATACCACAGGCATGACCAAGCAGCAACTTCAAATTCATGAGCACATTTGTTCCCTCCTAAAGGCCAAATATAATATTCCCTAAAGTAATGTAATTTTAATCTTATGCACTTTTAATTTTAAGTCAATGTAATTTTCATTCCAATGTTGTTTAGTTTTATGTTATTATGTAATATTTTAATTTAATTTCTTATCGTCTAATTTTTGTTCATTTATAGTTTTATGTTATTTTATCGTATTTGAATTTTATTTCTAGGTCATCTCCAACCACAACATTATTTTTATAATTTTATTTTTATTTAAAATAAAAATAAAAGTTGTTAATTTATTTTCACTTATACCTACAATCGGGTTTCAACAATATCAATTTGTTAATTTATCTACACTTTTACCTGCAATTAGGTTTCAACAATATTTGGGGCCATTTGAAAAACTAGTCGTTGTAAAACTAGCCGTTGTAAAACTAGCTATAAAACTACATAACTAAAACTAGTGAGACTACACACATTGTAACAATATAATTAAAATATTCCACAATGTCTCAATATCTTGATCCATCTCTTATAAAAGAAGCTAAAAAAATTTTGCAAGATGAGATGATGGACGATACTGATGATAAAATTTTGATGCTATTAGATCAGTTGCAAAAGAAGAAACACCGAAAAGTTCTAATGTCCGTCCTCGAAGATATTACAATCGAGAGTGTGATGTCAGGCATGTTCGAATTTTCAATGACTATTTTTCTGACAATCCACTCTATCCATCATATATATTCGCCGAAGATTTCGAATGAGAAAAGAGATATTTTTCGAATTGTGGAATCCATTGAAAATCATTCAGAGTATTTTCAATGAATGGTTGATGCAATTGGTAAAAAAGGACTTTCTCCTCTTTAAAAAACCACTGCAGCTATTCGATAGTTAGCGTATGGAGGACCAGCTGACTAGTTCGACCAGTATATAAGGATTGGTGAAAGCACTGCAATTAAGTGCTTATCACAGTTTTGCCGATGTGTGATCCAACTTTTCGGGGAATAATACTTGAGAAGGCCTAACACTAATGACGTCGAACATTTACTTCAAATTCATACAGAGTGCCACGGCTTTCCAGGTATGCTTGGTAGCATTGGCTGCATGCATTGTCAATGGAAAAATTGCCCAGTTAGTTGGAAAGGTCATTTTACTCGAGGTGATCAAGAAGTTCCTACAATAATGATAGAAGCAGTTGCATCATCGAATTTATGGATATGGCATGCATTTTTTGCATCATCGAATTTATGGATATGGCATGCATTTTTTGGACTGGCAGGGTCTAACAACAACATCAACATGCTCAACCAATCTCCACTATTTAATGATGTATTGCAAAGGTATGCTCCTGATATTCAATTTATGATAAATGGCACACAATATAGAAAAAGATATTATTTGGCAGATGGTATATATCCTGAGTGCAAAACATTGGTGAAGAGTTTCACATCTCTAGAGGATCCTAAGAGAATAAAGTTTAAGCAAATGCAGGAGGCTGCAAGAAAAGATGTCGAGCGAACATATGGAGTACTTCAATCTCGTTGGGCTATTATACGTGACGCAGCTCGGTTTTGACACAGATCAAAACTCAAAGATATAATGTACACATGTATCATTTTATATAATATGATTGTCGAAGATGAAGGAAATGCAATAGAAAATTGGCATGATGATGATGAACGTTCTACCATCCTTGTAACTCAAGGTCTCCTATAAGATTTTCAACATTACCTACAAAGGAACGCAGAACTACGTGACTGTGAAGTTCATCATCAACTTCGAGCAGATTTGGTAGAGCATATTTGGGAATGGTTTGGAGGCAATGACAATGAAATTAGTCTTTATTATATTATTACTTCGATTTCGATGGATATGTATTATTATGTGTTGGAGTAAAAATAATGAAATAAATTATTTTAAATTTAGGTAATAATGATTATAATATTTTATATTTAGGATTTTTGTATTTAACTAATTAATTTTAAGAAAATAACATTTTTTATGTTTAAAAATTTTAAACTATTTATTCCTAACTGTTAACAAAATATTTTAAAATATAAAGAAAATATTTCTAAAAAAGAAATTTATTTATATGGGACATGTATTGTGAATTATTAAAATAGAAATATGATATGAATATGGGTCCATATTATTATACTTTTTAGAGTGTAATGCATTGTGGAAAGTGGTGTAATGAGATATGGTATAGTGGAATGCTGACATGGCAAACCCATTACACCAAATTTAGTGTAATGGGTTGGAGATGCTCTTATGAGCTTAATCTAGAGTTTAAGCTGGTCATAGCTGTAAATCTTGTCCCAAGAATCATTACGTTCACTCAATTAGGTGATCTCAATTATGGTTAATAATGAAGAGAGACAATAGGCCTTTACTATATCAATTTCCTTAATTTCCTTAACTCTTCCTTTTAAAAACGTGTAATCAGTGTGGACAGGCGGGGCATATTAAGCCAAATTGCCCCTTTCCTTTGTTGTTTGAGAAAATAGGAGTTTGAGGAGGTACTAGAAGAGGTGGTGGTGACGACGACCAAAGGGGCCATGATGGAGTCTGTCACTGTGGCCGAAGAGGTAATGTATCCAAGGACGTTAAGAAGGTACCAAAAAATATGATCAAATCTCTATCCATCGATGAAGCAAAGACTTTAAGACAAATTTTAGGAGAATATTGGGCCTTACCATAAGGCAATGCTCCTCTTCTAATGCTAAGTATAGTAAGAGACGTAATGGTACTTAATGTAAAAGACAAGGGTAAATGGATAATTTGTTCGCTTCGGCGTGGACATACATACTTAGACGTGAAATATTTAGGAAATTTTTGATATGTTTGCTTAGATTTATGAATGCGATGTGAGGGGAATTGATAAAAGAAGTATCCATAGATAAATGGGATGTTTTTGTTTAAATTGGATGTGATTCTTTTGTTTAAATTAGATGTATTTTTGTGTTGCTCTTGCATGATAAGACCGAAGTTAGTTGATTTGGGATGTGTACCTCGCTGAGTGGATAGGTTCTACTAAATAGATTTCCGTAATTTGGCTATATCTTGGCCTGTAGACCTCCAAATTAGATAATTTCAATTGGAGGTTAAACTAGAGACACAGGTATAAGTTTTATGAAGGAACCAAAATCTGATTCTGCCTCTAAGAGTTTTAAATTCTGTTTTGAAGTTAAGTTCTGACTATTGTCCTTATTTTTGAACAACTTGTAGTTTTTGGGGTATAACTCCCAATATAATTAACCAAATTACATGAAATTTATGCCATTAGAAACTTAAGACATAGGGGAATGAAATAAATTGATAAGATTATAGGCTAATGTGGGAATTAAAGGAAAAAGAAGGACCAATATGCAATTTTCTTAAAGTCAACTCATGTACTAATAAGTTTAAAGCATGTGTGTCCAATAAAATTGTAACATATGGTCCAATAGAATTGTAACACATGGTCCCATAAAACTGTAACACATGGTCCAATATAATTTTAACACATGGTCCAATAGAATTGTAACACATGGTCTAATGGGATTGTAACACATTATCCAATAGGATTGTGACATATGGTCTAATATGATTGAAACATGTGTCTAAAACAAGAAAATTCATGAAAAGGCATATGGAGAGGGGATATGGACGACACTTTAAGGGCTTAAATTCATATTTTCTCCTCTCCATTTAACTTTCTTCGTCCCATCTTTTTTCACTTGGTGATTCAAGCAAAGCTAAAGAGGAAGGGAAGGAAAAGCATTAGAAGAACTACTTTGCCAATTTTAAGGTTTTGGACTTCTCTTAGTTAATTTCTGTATTTGTGTATATTTAAATGTTTAAAAATATTCATTTAGACGTGGAATGGTTTCTTGGATGACGCTTTAGTGCTATTTTGGTGTTATCTCGTGTAGAATTGGTTAAATATGACAAGAGATTATCATGTAGTGGAATTTTGTCTAGAGTCACATTGTTTAGGTCATAAATCAGCCTACAGACCTCTAAATTTGGTGATTTCAGTTGCATATAAAAAAGAAGACATAGAAATAGAAATCCCTAGAGAGACTATAATTTAATTCTATCTTTATGACACTAAAAATTGGGATAGAAAATGGTTACTTGATGCTGCCCCTGTTTTGGAGCGGCGTGTGATATTTGTTCTATATCTCATATGTTAGAAGTTCGAATGGACTGATCTTTGGTGTTTTGGAAACTAGAGACACAAATGGACAAGTGTCTAGAAGACCACGAAACCCAGTTTTGACTTTTTCTATACGAATATTAAGGAACAACTAGACTCCGTCATGTGATTTGTTCCTGGACTGATAGATTGCTTATTTTTAAACCACTTTGGGGTTTAGCTCAAATTGCACTATTTTGGGTTTGCTTTAGTTTCTTATTTTTACTGAATTATATCTGAACCTTTTTGAATGTGTATGGAACTTTTCAAACACCTATAAATAAATGACATAGGACTTATCATATGTGAATTGGGTGATTGAACATTGGAATTTAAGATTGAGCATAATGCATTTCAAAGAAAACTTACATGTACATAAATGATTTGTTTACGTATGTATTGCTCTTATGTGTATAGTATGATTATACAAGTTTGATTTTGACACCTTTCTAATGGTGATTAGTTATGACTTGCATGTATGAACACATATATAGATTTTATGACTTAAAATGTATATCATAAAGTTTGTTAATATACGAATTGTGAAATTTGCAAATAGTTAAAGGAAATGTTATAATGCCTACTCTATTGTCTCGGTTATGGATAGATGGGCATATTTATAGGGTTATAGTGTAGCTGCTACAGTTTGACATCATCGGTGCCCACAGTTCGATACCTTCGGGTATCCTCAGCTCGATACCTTCGAGTATCCACATTTTGATATATTTAAATATCAACAACACCCGTTATCCACACCCATTGAAAATATGAAGGCTTAACACAGAAAGAAAACTTAAGTCATAAATAAGAAATACAATATGACAACATGAATAATTAGTATTGATGAGCATTTGTATTGGTTGTAATGATGAATTGTAATAACGTGCAACTATATTGATAATTTGTATCAATGAGCGTTGAATATCAATATTTGGTTTATAAATGTGCATTTTCAGAGTGTGGACAATATGTTGAAGCACATTTGCATTAAGTACTCTACTTAAGTATGCCATCATTGTTTATATGAGCATTGGATATCAATGTTTGGTTCATGAATGTGAGTTGTGATATTTTTGAATGTGTGTGTTTAGCGGATGACTGCTGTGAGCGGTCATCCAAACTAAGTATTTTTTCCACTAAGCCTTCAAGCTTAGCACGAGTGTTAATCTGTGTAGGTCCAAGTCATAGGAGTGAAGTATAGGGAACATCTACAGGGACTATGGTCAACAGATAGAGGAAAAGTACTTTTGGAAGGTGTTTTTAGTTAAAGATGAATGTACATGTAATGGTTAAAGGGAATTGTATGTTTTCTTTTGGATTACCATGTAAATATAAAGATGTATTACTACTGTAAAATGATAATGTGAAGTATTGGGGAGTTTTGTAATGTGTACTTTCACTTTCTTCCTATATAACACCAATCCAATTCTCAGCATCTACACTAGCAATAACCTCAGAATAATTTTTTGGCTCAGAATAAGTGTTAACTTCCTGTGCAACAACTAAAGCATAAGCAAAGAGATCATAATCATAGTACTGCAATCTCGCTGGCATGTAGGTTAAGTTCCTCACTAATGCAGACTGATCCGATTCAGTTGATGATCAATGATCAACATCTGGATATTATTCCTTTATGAATGGAAATCTGTAAGTTGGCAGAGCAAGAAACATAGTGTTATTGTAAGATCTCCAACTGAAATAGAACTCCAAGCTTTGGCTCTAGGGGTTTGTGAGTTGTTGCATTGGTGGTTGACGAGTCTCCATATATATTGTACTTAACAATCATGCTACGATTGGAATAGCTTTAAATCTAGTTTACGATTGGAATAACTTTAAATCTAGTTTAACATGATATAGTTAAACATGTTGAGGTAGATACAACATTTTAACAAAAAAAAGATTGATGATGGGTCAGTGGAAATTTCATTTGTTTGATCTAATGACCAAGTTTTAGATACTTTTGACGAAGGGCCTTAGTGGAATGCATTTCTCGTTTTAGTGGGCAAGATGGGTCTTTAAAATATCTTCGCCTCATCTTGAGGGGGCATGATGAAATGGTTTTCTGGTAGGATTATGAGCATTATGGGAATTAAACAATATATGCATTTATTTTTCTGGGCAAGATGGGAATTATCAGAACTTCTGGAATTGATCGAGGATATATATATATGTATCTGGGAAGAGAAATAGTATACAGATGGTTATAACAGATAAAGACTTAGTGTATCTGTATCGATGAATGTATTATTTTATTGCGTTCTGGTGATATGTCCTCGAAGGTGATATAAATGTGAATACACTGTCATGGGTTGTTTGCACAAAAAAAAGAAGAAAAGAAAAGGATATAAGTAGAAATGATGAGATTAAAGTGTATAGTTGTTATGATCTTGAAAGGGTGAACTTCGATTTGGAATGGTTGTGTGATTATCGATATAAGAGTTTATGATTCAGTATGAGAATATATATGTGGAATGGAGATTTAAGCTTCATATGGGTTATGTCCCTCCAATTATAAATTGATTGAGAATGTATTTGTGAGATGAAATAAATGACCCTTGGAAAATGAGATGATGATAATGATATACGAAAAAGTTGTCGAGTTTAGGTTGATTTGCCATTGTGAGTGCACATCTAATAGGGGATCATCATGACAAATGGAACTATTAAGCTTATGTGAATAATATGCGTGGAGATGATATAGGAAGTAATCAGTGACTTCTTAAATAGGTGTCAATCATAGTTCCTATAGTTCAAAGTTCAAGATGGGTTAGAGTAAGACGTAAGAATACTTGTAGTGATCGTTTGAGAAGAAATTGAGATTGTTAATGATGTTACCATATGTGATGAAATTGAGGGAAAAGAAGAAGGACACGATTATGGCGTAATCCCCACGATCGAGGACTAGCACAAAAGGAGAAGAGTTATCTAAAATTGAATGGGATTAAAATATCCTTAGTATAAGCTACTAATTGGTGAATCGACATAAATACATCTCTGGATGAGATGTAATGATTTTGGTGATATATGTCAAGGTATTTGTGTAAATGAAATTGTTTAGTGCCTCACAGAGCCTTATTACAAAGAATGTTTCGATCATACAAGCTATGGCATAAATTGATCTTATTGAGGTATGATGAATAGTTGAAATTGAGCTGTAAGAATGACTGATAAGTAATTATATTGATGATTGTAGCAAGAAATCTTCTTTCAAAGAAGAATTTCCCTAAATTGAGTTAAGTTGATTAGACGATTCAGTCCACAGTTCCACACACATATATTCCCCAATCCACATTTCCACACACCCAAATTAGCAAAATGGAACGTTGGCTTAAGCTCATAATGCTGTAATTTTAGGACACAATAGTGCACACAAGACATGAGGGTGATGACTAGTAACGACTGGCTAGCGACTGGAGATTGGAAGAGAAGAGGAGTTTGCGTCTAGTTGATGAGCTGCGGAGGAGGGGAGCTGACTAATAGCGATAAGTGGCGAGTTGTGGGCTACTGATGCTACTCGAGGGGCGGTGGCAACCCACAACTATGATTGGATTATTTAATCAACTAATCAATAATTATTACTCTTTAGTATGTATTAAAGTTAATTAGTAATAATTAGAATTTATTATGACTAATAAAAATTAAAATAATTACTATTTATTTAAAAATGAGTGGACATTACAATATCAAATGTTTTTATATGAGATTCACTTAAATAATAAAAAAATAAGATTGAGTATTATATTATATTATATTTATGGGACATCTAATTAATAAATTCTTAACTTAAAGTTAAAAGTTAAATTACTTTAAAATATCATAATCTAATATTTATTTTAATATAAATATTAAAATACAAAATTTCCTCAACTTCTGCTCTAAGAAGCTAAAGTCGGCATCGCTCCTACTGCTTGGTACTGTCCACTGGCCCAATTGAAAGAGTTGAGAACCGAAAGGGTAGCCCTCGGCTGAAAGAACCAGATTGCACAGGTCCATTGTAATATAGTTGCGGGGGTCCACCATATGCAGATGAAGAAGAACTGCCAACATATAGGCGAACTCGGAATGAACGAGTGCTTTCCTTGTAGGGATGGCAACGGGGCGGGTATGGGGCGGGTATGCCATCCCCCGTAACCCCC
>JAOQMQ010000003.1:11649494-11662292 GCA_027563845.1 Erythroxylum subrotundum
CCGATACCCGACGGGTATTTTTGTTAACCCCCCATACCCGCCCCACGGGTAAAAATTTGCTCCCCATACCCGCCCCCATTCGGGTAATTTTATCGGGTACCCATCGGGTTCGGGTACAATTGCCATCCCTATTTCCTTGTGAAATTATCTATGGTAATAGGTAAGCATCAAGGAACCATAATTTAATATTTATTGCTTCGCAAATACTACTAACTGTGCCATAGTTCTTTTTCTTTTTTTGTGAAAAGTTGTTAAGACAGTAATGCGTCATTGTATTTTTAACTACAAATCTATTTTCACCTCTTTAAAAATATTTAAATATCTTGATACTTTTTATTTCTCAATATCAAATGTAAATTCTATTAACAATTCATGTGTGTGTGTGTGTATATATATATAATCATTTGTAAATATAACAAAATTTGAGTATTCACCTTCATAGCGTAAATTCTATTAACCCTTCAAATGATTTAAATATACATAAACTTATATATGTAATCATATGTAAATATAACAAAACATAAGTATTTACCATTAATATGAGTAGGTATATAATCATATGCATTTGAATGTATAACTTTTAATAATTCACTAGTACATTCTCCCTCTATACTAAAAGGTAGTTTGATCATCTTATTTTAGAAAGAAAATTACTAATTTCATATAATTCATAGTAGGAAAAATTAAAATTTCTTCTTTATATAACTTTATAATTATAATTACATTGAAACACTTAACCTATAATGTCATGAATAAGAAGAATTTTGATTACTTAATTTTCTTTTCTTATCATTTATATTAAAAATAACATTTTAAGACTTAATTCATACAAATCATTTTTAAGTAATTTAAATTTATAGTAAACATTGTCTTTATAGAAATAACAATTTTGGTCGTTAATTGTTAGTCCTTTAAGGCATATTGATGAATTTTAATAATCTTTTTCTTCTTAAAAATGTAACTTGAGCAAGCTAAAATAGAAGGATTATATGAAATAACAATTTAATTAATTCCAATCAAACAAAAAAAATGTAAAGAGTACAGAGAAGATAAATTATACACTAATTTTATAATCATTCGATAAACAATCTTTGTCCATGTCTACTCCTTAAGTGTCTCTTAGAATTCCATTGAGCTCTTACTTTAAACTAACTAACGAGGAACCTTTTTACATTGATCTCTATTTATCCCAAGTAAAGAGTAATACTTCTACAATCTTTCTTAAAGGTTAAAAGAAACCAAATTCTTCTTGGATCAATTAAATACAATAAATAATCCCTTATTCTACTTCGCAATTTTAATAATTCTTACTCTTCTAAGCCTTATATTCACTTTACAATGAATGTATAAATGCTAGAAAATGCTTTAAAACTCTTTTAAAATGTGTTCTTTTAAATCTAAAGCTCATAAAGTTGTCTAATAATTGAAAACCCAAGTATCTATATACATATTAGTTTAAGATGTCATTTGATACAAAAAGTAGCCGTTGTAACGACTAGTAATAATAATATTAGTTGATGATTATGATACATTTAATAATTAGTAACAATAACAATGGTTGATCATTTTGATACATTGGTCAATAGATTTGTTCTATTGATCAATTAATATATCAACTCTTATTGATACAAAATCACAATACATACAATTTTTGCCTTTCAAATTACATTGATCATACACTCAAAGACATTGATTGATTAATATGTTGCATTAGTCAACCAATGTACCAACTAGACTAATACAAACTTATAATACATGATCCTGTTGCCTTTGAAGCTAAATTTGGTCAACCATACAAAGTGCAGAAACCATGCATTTGTCGATCACTAGCCTATTGATAAACTAGTGTACCTAAAAACGTGTTTCTATAGATTTTTCAAGTTTGTTAACTTATCAAACTCATTCTCTTGATAAAAGTTTGATTTAATGCTTCTTAAAGATTTCCAAAAGAATGTTTTAAATATTAAGAGATTTTTCTTTAAAATTCAAATTTAATCCCTTTAGGAAATCATTGATGTATTGACTTAAAAAGATAATAAGCTTATGCACATAAAGCCCCTAAGTCATTGAAGTGACCAAGAAAGAGATACATCAAAAATTATATTTTTATTTATAATGTTGTTGTGCCTTGATCTTCCTTTATCTTTGTTTTATCTATGACTTAAATGGATTTTAAGTTCATGAACTTCTCTTTATGGTCTCTACGAGGTGTCACTTGACTTTATAATGCATGACTTGAAAATGCTTCATATTGTTATCTTTTAAGGCATAAAAATAAATTATTAGTAGTAGATGTATAATTTATTATCATCAAAATTTATATTATAAGCTCCCTTGATTTACAGTATCCCCCTTTTTAATGATGAAAAAGCATATTGTCACTTTAAAAAATCAATAATAAATTGATAATTTTAAGTACACATTAGTTTATATCAAGGAAATATGAACTATGCATCATAAAAATCATTAATTTTATTAATTTCAAAGATTAAGAATTAACCCAATTATCATTCAAGTACAAATATAATCAATTAAGAGATGTGAAAAATTCAAATAGTATAATCATAACTAATGCATAGAAATTGTAACTAGATTGATTACCAAAAAAATTGACCATGAGAAAGACTTCATATTTTATAGCAAATGTAAGAAACTCATGATTTTCCATCTCTGTTTATAGATAATCTGTTACTCTTATATAGTTCTAACCTTAAATTAGCCTCCATTCTTATGGATTCTTTGAAGTTTTTCATATATGTGTAAGGACTTGTAATAAATAAAAGTAAAAGTTTTCTTTATATTTATGTAAGTGGAGATATACTAGTTGATCAATTCTATCAAGTAATAAGATTCAAGGTATAATAGTTCCCATTGAAATACCTATATTTACTCATTACAACTAAGAGACTTCCTTTAAGATATTGTTAACCATTCGTTGATTTTATCTATAAAAGAGTAGGTTATTGGTTGAACAACTCCGTATCATATCCTGGAAAAGCACAGTTAATAATCTCCATTCTTAACAACGTTAATGTTCATTGGAGTTCTTATCTTCCTCTTCTACTTACCTTGATCAAGTTTATATACAAAATTCTCCATAATTTTCTTTAGTCAGGGAGTGTCATGCATTTAGCTCAAGCTAAAGTAAATGGTTACTAATTTTGCAACAAAAGAAGAATGGTGGTTTAGGTATCACACCTTTTAAAGCCATGAATAAAAAACTAATTCTCACCCTTAGAGGTGTCTTAATATAATTTCTTCTTTCATCTTCTAGAAAAACTTATAAGGAGATAAATAAAATTGAAATTTGTTCTTTTATTAATAATAAGAACAAGTCTAATGTCATATACATCAAACAAAAATGTCTTAAAAATCAACCACTCCCTATAAATGCATCAATCATTCTCTTGAACACTTTTAATATCACTAACTCTCTATCAAATATTTGGAGAAGGAAGCAAGAGCCAATTAATTTGAATATTTCTTTAAAGTGATTTATTGTGAGGTCTTAAAAGGAATCAAGTTTCCCTCGAAGTAAAGCAAGCTCAAATAAGAGCAACTAAGTAAGAACCTAATGTAAAGCCATGATGTAGTCTTAAGGTTTTGGCCTCTTCATCTATAGGAAACTTAATAAAATGGTTTGGGATATGCTTGTTATTACCAACTTCATATATAAGAGCCTCATCATCAAGTTATTACCATTGCATATATTATCTCTGTTGGAGTTTAGTCATTTATTCATTAATCAACTAGCAACCCATGTAGTTAAAAGTGAAAAAAATTAAAGAAAAAAGTTGAAATTAACCTCATCGTTAGTAGATGGGAAATTTAAATGCTAAAAGATGCGAATTAGGATGAAGATATAAGGAATGTTTTGTTTCTTTTTTCTTGGTATTGTTAAATTGGATTATATTGTTCATAATAACACCATCATGATGAATATTTTCATATAGGATTATAGTGGAAAGGAACTAAACATCATCATGGCGTAGAAAAGTGAAGTGTTCACTAAAAGAGACAAACTTATATTTGATGAAGAGATGGTGAAAACAAGGGATAAATTTAAGGCCTCGAGATTTTTTGGATTGTTTGGTGACTTCCTCCTTATTATATAGCTCTAGATAGTTTTGAAACTTCTTATCATAGAGTGAGGTCTAACTTGGTATTTTGCAAGACAATTATAATAGGAGTAATCCTCTAGTATTGGAATATAAAAAATATGATTAATCAGATTACTAGTGAGGTGAATTTCCACATCTTGGACTTTGGAAAAGATATATGATTTATTATGAATTGTATAAGGTCTAAAGTTGTAGCATTATAACATTATATTTATAGGAATCACTCAACAAGACTTGGTGAGCAAGGGTTCTCACCCTTGATAAGTGAAATATTGAATAAGTCTATAAACTTTGCATTGGTCTAAATAAGTAGGGGAAATAAAATAAATTTTTACGTAAGTCATGCTGAAGTTTTAAATGAAAAACTTTTTACTATAAGTATACAAATCGTATCTTACAATATTTAAAGTATCATCCCACAAGAATTAGATTAGTCATTTAACAATTCTTGTAAAAAAAATTTTAAGGTAAACAATAAGATAATTGTCTAAAAATTAAACTAAAAAAAGAATTGATAATTAAACAATGAAATAAGTAGCAATAAATTGATTGATTGATTGATCAATGATAAAAAGTAAGAATTACTTCTATCCTTATTTATTTTCACTTCAACTTTTTGATTTAATACTATTTGACCCTAGATATCCAATAATTATGATTATCCTCTCTCAAGATCTATTCAATTAATCCAGTTAAAATAGATAGAAATTGAATTATGATTTCTCAATCTATCAAAACTCTTCCTAACTATACAATTAGATTTAAGGAATCCTATGGATAAGTAATAAATAATTAAGATCTCTCTTCAATTTCATATTAATTTGATGTTTATAGGTCTATGGATATACCATCTCTCTCTGTGCAATATAACACTGTTGATCTAATGTAATCTCTCGATTCAAATTGAATATAAAGCAATACACATGACAAGTATATTTCATTAAATTAATAATGTAAACTTTAATAAATAAATCAAGAGTAATTCCTAAAAGGTGGTCATCATTAATATTTAAAATTAGTAGAGAATTGAATATGGATGTCTTCTCTTATTTTCCTTAAGTTGGAAACTATAGGTTTTGTTATTTAGATTTTGCTCCTTTTGATCTCCTTATTTTTTTTTTAAATATGTTTTCCAGCTGTCAATTGATGTTGTCACGTCCGGTATCACATCAGGCACATGACAATCGCCGCATACCCGAGCTAAGGACACTTACAGTACCCTTAATCCGACTATGCAAGGCTAACTGAATATCTTTTAAAAACATTTGAATAGCATAACAGTTGTATTTTAAAAATCTCAAAACTCAATCAAAATACCTACAAATCAGTTTTAAACGCACTTCTATATTCACATTAAAATTGTACCGCAACTTCTAGATTTTTAAGTCCGCTCAAAAGCAATCCCAACAATAGTACCAAAGGTTTATACATAAGGTCTTTTACAAACAACAAGACAGTCCAAAGTTAATTTATAAAATTCTAAAGCATATCAACATAACCAATCTAATAAAAATAGTACATGAGCCATTATACAATAAAAGTACAAAACAGAGACTACCCACGTGCGGTAATGCCCCGAAAATGTTAAAAGACTGCACGATCCACTCATAGCTTCAAGCTCACCAAATTAACCTGCATGGATAGGAAGCTAAGGGGATGAGTATATTATGTACACAGTGAGTAGGAAAAACATATATCACTCGATATACACCAAGATGGTCTAAATAACTTAAGGACTGGTTTTCTCACGTATCTAGCATGCACATAACCACCTATGAAGTGAACACACATGACATAGAAACACATACATGACATAGCATGCACATTACCATTATACCTTCCAAAATTTGGGAATGACCAAAACTTGTATTTTTATTTTGGTCCCCGGACTTTTATATCCATAGATCGAGATTGACATTTAGTAACACATTATGATTATCCAAATATTTAGGAATGTAAAAGTGGTTTTGTCTAACCTTTTTGTGCATGATGTTTTTCATATAATTCAATCATTTCATCATATAATTTGTTTTATTAGACATAGAGCATTGAATTAATGTTTACTATATTTCGTGTCTAATCATATTAGTTTTTCATCATTAGCTATTGATTTAATTAATTAATGACATTTGTAAACTATTTACAAAACGTCGTTCTACTTTGGTCATGAATTTCCTGAATCAATACTAATTGAAAACATAGTTTAGGGTAATGAATCCTATGTTTATCACTCAACTACCTTCATATACTCCATGCTGCATCCAATGACTACCAAGTGAGTTCTCCTTGACTATAAGATGTTATAAGTAGTATCAAAACATAACAATCCCTATACAAGATAACTTTAGAGATCTCAAGTCAACGAATCATTTATACAATCATCACAATAAGAATTTTCATAGGTATACAAGTAATGTTCCAAGTGAATTTCTCATATAATGGTCAGTTCAGTGAACTTGTTATTTAACAAATGCACACATATTTGTTTAAGTATTTTCATACTTTAGTCTACGAAATCATATAACTTCCTTCATAAAGAAAAACATAACGTGTGATAGTCTTTCCATGTTCTATTAATGTCTAGTTTTAACTGAAAAATGACTAAAAACAATGTAGAGATAATATATAAATGAAATATGAATTTCATAATTATAATCACATCATAATTTCATTTACAATGTATATTTATCTCATAAATTTTATTATATATATGTAAAATAAAGAATATCCTTAAATTATTTTGTCACTAAATGACAACAAACTGATTGGCTATAGGGTATAAGTATAGTTTTCAAAAGATGTTATTTATAGCTTTTCTGCAAGAAATTGTTGCTACGTAATTACGAGAGTCAGCAGGTCTGGACTTTGCTGGCTTCCATCAGAATTTGCCAACCGATTAGTTGATTTATTTTGCTCCAGGGACCAAAGACATCCTGCTTCATTTTTAAGGAACGACCGATAAAGATGAATGTTTCAGTCCAACATGCACGTAACAACTCTTTGGTGTAACTATCAAATATATGTCCTTTTTCCTTCCAGACAACATTGCTCGTCATTTTTGTATATAAAATGGTATAATTATACCAGTCAAAGGCCTCTCCACTACTATTTCCAACTCTTTGGAATTGTAGGGCAAGCTTAACAGATCTTCGTATTCCAACTTCGCAGGTAAGATGTTATCGGGGTTTTATACACGAGATTACTAGTTATATTGTCTTGGCACTTTATAATTATTGCAATTATGCACGGCATAATTATCAAACTCTGGTAGGCTGCAAGCATCTGCCTCCAAATTACACCTTTTCCAGGAAAGATTAGGCAACGGAAACAAGAAGATTAGAAGATTGTTCTTCCAAGTACGGAACTTGTTGAAGAGAATTGTGTTTGAGAATGGAGAAAGAATTACAAACGAATATGCTGCGATCTACAGGAAATCATGTTACCAAGGCCAAGCAGATTGAAACTGTCAACTTGAAAAAATTCTTCTATTCTGTTTCAGGAAGCTGACATCATCTTCTATACCATTCTCCTCCTTGAAGGTTAATTTAAATACTTAATCAGAGGTCTGTCTGGCTAAATTTTCAATGACAAGTCTAGATTAGTTTTTACATGTTATAGTACAGACAACAAAAAACCTTGAAAAACATAAAAGAAGAAAACGTAAGAAAAACCAACCAATCCATCATTTCTAGATTTCTCTTTGAGATGCAACTACAGTTCCAATTTTTGTGCATTGCTTGAAGCTTTCTCTTTCTTTGTTTAATCTCAACTTATTTGTTCTTGCTGTAAGGTTTTGTTGATGAGAAAGAATTCAGGTGTGGTCTGACCTGTTATGGATAGGATCCGCTCCTCTTCTTACTCTTCTTTTGCTTGATTGATTAGGATCGAATGACTTGTTTGAATTTGTTGCTTGCTTCTCTGCCTTCATTCTCTGCATGGCTTTATCTCGAAGAATACGCGGCTTATGCGCCATCGTCTGTTGAGCTTTAACACAGTGTCTCAGAACAAGGTCTACGTTTGTTAGGCAATAAGCTCTATCAGGTTGAAGTGCTAAAGACCCAATACAGATGAGAAGGAAGAGTAACCTACGAGAACTTTTCAAAACCATTGTTTCTGCTCTGAAGCAAACAAGAAGAACAGGATACGTTCTCTTTCTGTTCAGAGTGGATAAACAGGTCTAATGTGATCCTTCTGTTTTCAGGTCCCATCCCTGTAGACATGAGTCTTGTATTTATTTCCTGTTAGATTTGGTGTAGTCTTTTAAAGAAGCAAAGCAGATCAGGGGGTCCCAGAAGTCCTAGAGGAATTTCAGATTCACCCCAGATCATAAGCCTGCAATCTAAAACAGGCTGTTATTGAAGAGTCTGACAAGGATGAATAAAGGGGTTGGAACAATACCCTTGAGAAGCCAAGCATCCTTTTTCATTTGTTCCCCAACATCTCTCTCATTTGTTACCGCTTTTGTCCATTCAAAACATTAACAGGCAACCGGTCTCTTCCACGCTTAGCTGTGGTGCCAAATCACTAAACCGATGCCTAGTTGGACATGGTCAGGAGATTATTGTAGTTTCTAAATCTATCAACATAGTACGTTATCAAGCCTATAATTATTAGGTGAGACTGTCTACCTAAATTTAAGCTTAGGTGGACATGGAGAAACTTTACTTTCTAGGATTTAACAGGCTTGCTGTTGGTAGTTAAAAATATGTTTTCTAGGTAGAAAGATACTCTATGTATGTGCATAATTCCTTTGGGATTAAGGAAAGGTGGGTTTTGTTTCTTTAAGTTTTAGGAGGAATAGAAGATAACTAGCATGGCCAATGTCATCTAATATTAAAGAATCAAATTAGAGGGTAAAGAATTTTATCCAAAAAAAAACAAACAAACAAACGATCGCTTTATACCATTCTAAGATCTCCTCTCCACTTTAGCTCTATTCTCTATGCAACAGAAAGAACAGTACTTGTCTTCTTGTGTTTCTTTATGCTTTTCTTTGCTCTTATTTTGGTTGCCAACTTCTTAATCCTGTTTCAATGATCTTCTCCAGTCTCCTGGTGTAAAATTTTTCCGTTTATTTTTGAGGACTGTCTTTCCCTTTATTTCTTTTTCCTTTACTCTCGCTGTTGTTGCTGCTGCTGCTGTTGTAATATTATTCACATGTAATTTGGAACATTCTAAAGCATATGTTCTTTCAACTTTTATCAAAAACTGCCGATTCATTTAACAGTGGTTTAACCTCAACTTGAATGTGCTGTGAATGTGCTTATTCTCTGCTTTCTATCCTCCATTTAAAGTGGAAAAGAGTAATTGCGTTGTTTCTTTCTATCCTTATTCTCCCTAACTAGCTTTTAAATTTAAATCGTTTCACAAGGCTAGTGGGTTTATCTTTCTATTGTCTAGTCTATGCATGCAAGCTAACACATAATAAGGAAAAGATAACTTGCTGTTGCTTCTATTCTTTTTTTCTTTCTTTTCATTTCGAACAAAGTTCACTTACTATTCAAGCAATTTATTATTGCCATGTATGTACCTGATTCAATCATTCCTCCATCTTTAGTTGATAATATCACACCATCACATTCAAACGCATGCACAAAGAATGTGCAGAAAAATACAACACTAGTTACAGAGTGTCAAATTAACGGTGAGACTGTGGTCTATAGGTTCTTTAAGAGTTTTTGAAACTTGACATATCATCCCTGACGGCTGACAGGATAGCTATTGGTCATTTTATCTCAAAACTGAGAAATAAAATCCATATTGTTTGTCACTTTCCAGCAGGAGTAGTTGGGGTCATTGACCAGTCAAACGCTTAAAACGGCCATTGAGCACTTCATTTCTTTTCCTAGTCGCTTTTTAGGGTAGGGAACTGATTGGAGGACTAGTTTTAAAAATATTATGACCCAGTTATGCTTTGTTTATCTTCTCCTTGTCCACTAGAACCAATCTCTTGAATGGAAATAGCTTCTCTCACAGGATAACAATTAAAAGCTTCTCACACAGGTTACTTGCCATCATGACTATGTCCTCATTCCACACATAACTTCTGTCTTTTATGCATGTACCTCCACCCAAAAAAAATACACGCCCCTCTCTTGTTACCAATTCATATCACATTTTGTCATATGGAAAGCTCAAAACAGAAGCTGTTGAAAGGGAAGGGAAAAAAAAAAAGCAAGTGCTGTAATTGAGTTAAAACTCACTGAGAACTCCTGTACTTGAGTTTCATGAAATCTCAAACTCAATAGTTGATGATCCAAGTCAATAGACATGTCAAGAAAGACGGCTGTATTGATCCTTGGTAAATTTCAACAAAAAAAAGGAAAAAACTGAAAATAATCAATTTATTTAGTACTACCCCCAAATTGGATTTAGATTCCCTTATCTAATTACTCTATTTCAAGCCTATTTTTGGCGTCAATATAACATCATTTTATGATAAATGTCGTATTAAGAGTATAAACATGATTGGAATAAAGTAGGATTTTTTTTTCCCAAAATTAGGAAAGGAAATTGGATGATCGGATATTTCTCCTCAAATTGTGCTAGTACGGATTTGTACTTGCTAATATTAATGTCTTTGTTTGGAGACGCTTCATCTTACATTAAAGGTTGTTTGCATTACCCATGACGGCTGTGGGGCAGTGATAAGGGGCTGTCCATCCTTAGCCAAAGTCCAAGTTTGAGTCTTGGATATGGAGTCCGTTATAAATTCTCGTGAGAGAGAACTGAGCCGCCCGAAAGGGTCTTAAATAGGCTTGACTCCGGATTTAGTCGGTTGTCCTTGTGACGCCGGATACTAGGGGAATTACCGAAAAAAAAAGAAAAGTTATTTCCTTTAAAATGCTTCGGAATATCAGTAATCAAAGGAAAGCAAATATTGATTCGTATTTGTTTATAGCTAAAATTGTCGAGTAGCAGCTAAAAACCTTGTAGATTCTGGACTCCCGAGGCTGGTCTCTTCAAGTTTGCAACTTTTCTTATGCACTTGCATTCAGAAGTGAAATTAATGTTTTGAGAGCAATTACTCCCTAGACACCATGGAAAAGGACTAAGCTACCAATATAAAACAGGCCAAAGAAGAAAAGAGCTAAAGAAGAATCAAAGCATGATAAAGATAAAGTAGCAGGCTGAGCTTGTAAGTTATAACAGCTACAGATCATATTCTCCTTCTTCGGCGATTCTCCTCTTCCATTGAAAGTGAAACTAATCATAATCAGTCTGTTTAAAAACAGCTGTATGATGACGTTATGTACAAAAAAAGCTGTATGATGACGATATGTACAAGAGTTTTGAAGAGAGAAAAATATTAATCTTGTGTCATATTTTAATGACAGTAAAAAGCTTCTGGCTAATGAACCGCAAGGCTCATTGGTGACAATAATGAAAATGATGATTCACAGAGATTTCACACATATTTGTTTTGAGGAATTGACTAGCTACGAGGCATTCCAGTATCGTTCCTTGCTTTCAACAGCATTCCCAATATATTTTGAAAACAAAAAGCCGCAGTGTCTCATTGTAATCAGGAGACAATGGTCGGGCAAAACACGTGAATAATTTGTATCTGTTTCTTAATGAACTTGTTGGGTTAGGAATTAGTATATGGTTCATAAAGGCGGGAGCAAAAAATGAGCTGCAAACAGAATGTTGAAAAACATGTAAAAGGGCGATCCAAGAGATGCTTCCCTGTTCTACTTTTAAGAACATGCAAGAATATATGCTTTGGTGCTTTAGTAGCAATTTGTAATTCGTAACGCTCTGCACCTTCATTTTGAGTGGCACCTACATGGGGACTAATGCATTGGACTCGCGTACAGCTTAGGAAGGATGTTTGTGCTGATCATTTCTCTCCTAAAACTTCAAACACTGTAACCAAAGATTGCATTTCCTGACACCAATCATTCTCTTGTACTAAATCGTCTATTCCTATATGATGGGAAGGGCAGTCATTTGCCTAAATCATGTCACAGGGTGCGCAATGTCATCATGGGACAATCAAGGTTTTGTCTCTCTAAAGTTAACTTAGTACTTTTACTTTCTAATGGGACGACTGTTATGATGGAAAGTGTTCAATTCACATTACTAAAATTAATTATGTTTTAACTTGGTGCTTATACTTTCTTATGGGACAACTGTTATGATTGAAAGTGTTCAATTCACATTACTAAAGTTAAATTATGTGCTCATCACCGTTTTTTTAATGTTTCTTTTAAATATATTTTTTTAACCCAGAATGAATTTTTTATTAAAAAAACATCCTTCAATTTACTCCATCTCCTAGTACTTATATCTCTTTCCCTTATGGTTCTACCTCTATACATTGATAGTATATCAATAGGATCGTTTAGTGTTTATAAATCTTTGGTCTGTCTAGAAGATAGAGATGACAACAGGCTTATTATCCATAAATCTATGGTGTGCCTAGAAGATAGAGATGACAACAGGTCTGACAGCGTGACGACCAAACCTGGTCTAAAACTTATTTACACGTTCAGGCCCGAATTATGAAGAAGGGAATTTATTGTTAATAAAGCTATGGTACTCTAAAACAAAATGAAAGATCATTAACTAGGATCGATATCTGCAGATGATAATGGTTTATTGTTAATAAAGCTATGGTACTCTAAAACAAAATGAAAGATCATTAACTAGGATCGATATCTGCAGATGATAA
>JAOQMQ010000003.1:11748383-11770760 GCA_027563845.1 Erythroxylum subrotundum
TTTATTTGTCCTTGTTTTTGAGTAGAAATAGTTTGAAAAATCCTCTGACGAGGTTAATACGAGTCGGTCGTATTATTGGGCGTGAAAATCTTTCACGGGTAGTTAGGTTGTGGGTCGGTTACATAGATTGGGTCTTTCGGGTTAGATCAATCTGGTGTAATTTTTTGTGAACTACAGTAAAAGAATTTAATCTGGGTGAGGGCCCCGCAGACGTAGGCAAGGTGTGCCGAACTGCGTTAACAAACGTTGGTGTTTTTCATTATTTTGCGCTTGTGTGATTTATAATCTGCGAAATAATTAACCCCCTTCAATTTTTCATATACAAATGAGAGCAAGGGACAGCTGAATGCCGATTATATTAATTAGTTACCTCGGCATTGCATATTCAGAGTCTATTATTTAAAAGCGAAAACAGCATATCAGAAATTTTCTTCTTCTGTGGCACGTGATTTTGATTCCTTCTAGTTGGTTAAACAGGTTGTTATTATACGTACGATGTGCAGTCATGAGCTAGCTCTCTCAATGGCCCCTTATATAATTTATCTTCCATAAATAGTTCATCAACGGCATGTTTGGTAGCTCGCATCTAGATTTGAAGTGTAAATTCTATTAAGGATTTCATTATCATAAATATTTGATTGTCAATTAATTATAAATATAAGTCAATGGTAGATAGTGTTATTAATAATTAAAAGTTTTAATATCATTAAATAAAAATATATAGTAGTTATTCAATGTGTTTACCTTTTCAATTTTAACTAATTTTTATAAATTACTAGTACAAATACTCAATAAATTAGTCATGGATAAATATTACATTAATTATTAATCTCATTCATCATAGATTATTTGTTGCTATTGTTTTATAACATGGAACAATTAATCTTAATGTTTTGATGAATACTTTGTTAATCATTCATTAATGGCAATTTAATCCGTATTTGTTAAATTTGCTATTATTTTCTTATCTCAATTATACGTTATACTATTTATAAAACTATAATATCTATTATGTAGATCTAATTCACAATGATTCCGATAACGATATATATTAATACAATATTAGGTAATAAATAATTATGATATATGTGCAATTGAAAAAGAAATAGTTTTTGCCTTGAGGAGTGATTGAATTAGTGGTGGAATATACCCCCAAGTGTCTCCATTTTCTAGAGGTCAAGAGTTCTATCATGTGATTTGTAAATTATTAAACAAAAAATGACATGAAATAGGGCTAAATTTAAAGAAAGATATGATAAAGCAAACACAAGCAAAAAGAGGGGGTGAATTATGTGTAAAAAATTCGCAAGGTATTTTAAATCTTTAAAATCCTTCTTAAATAAAATGGGTTAATAAATGGAAAGGTCCTATTAAACTTTAAAAGAAAGTTATTAATATTTCAAAAGAAAGGATCATGTTGGTTATTTAAAATACGAAAGAAGTCTATAATCAAAAGGATCCCATTTGTTCTCAAAAAGAAAGGGGTCTATCAATCGATAAGAGCTTGCTATAGCTCAAATAGAAATAAGCCTGTTAATTGATAAGAGCTTGTTGACGCTTAAAGCGAAAAGAACCACTTGCTTTATAGAAACAGAAGGAGCCTATTGAAAAACTGAAAGAACCTCCTGAAAACACAAACTTATAACGCAGAAATTTAAAAGATAGGAAGAGAGAAAGAATGACACAATAGATTTATACTGGTTCAGTTAACAACCATGCCTACGTCTAGTCCCCAAGTATCCAACTTGAGTATTTCACTATAAGAATTCGAGTATTAAATTTGACGAGCCTCTCCAAGCTCACAAGTACATATTTTTCAAGGTTCTCTAACCTTCCATACTCGAAGTGTATAACAAGCTTTTAAAAGCTCGTAGAAGAATAAAATGTAAAATCAAGATTAAGTTCTCAAATAATAATTTCTCTCTTGACATAGTGATTTCACTTTCTAAAGCATAATAAGAATGATATGACTCTCAAGAATATAGATGTTACTCAAATGTTTCAAAATCCGTGTATGTTCATTACTTCACAAGTGTTGTTGCTCTTCTTTAAATAGTCAATTTCTTCAACTAGCTGTTGCTTCATCTTAATTTTGAGTTGAATTTAGATTTTCAATATCATCTCTACTGGAAAAAAAAAATTCGGAGCTAATTGTTTGAAAAGGTAAGATCCTCTCGAATGTTAATAAGGAAAGTTTACTAAGAAGGTTCCTGCAAGAAAGGAAGTAATTTTTTATGATTTTATTTGCTTTAAAAAAATATCGTTATCTATACAAGGAAATAAATCCAATTTGAATTTTGAAATATTATATAGTTATCATCAAAATCGTTAAATATAAACCTTGAGCTAACAATCTCTTCCTTTTTTATGATGACAAGCAATAATAGATATATTTTTCAAAATTCAAAGAGATAATAGATGATTTCGAAAGATACTTGTCTATATGTTTAGACATAATTAGAAGGAGCTTATCTCTTAAGAAAGGAACCTATTATTTATATATCAAATATTTTCACAAGTTTAATGGCAAAATCAATCATATATATAATCGAGGCAGCGTTGAGAAACATGCATTGAGAAATATATCATCATATATGCAGAAATATGCAAAAAATATCAACATAAACTCTCCCCCTTTGTCATTATCAAAAATAATAAAAGAGTGTAGGGAGGAAGTGAAATAAAATAGAATGAAATGTGATGAAAAAGTAAAAAAAATTGACGTGAAGATTTTTTCTAAAGAGAATTTGCAAATTTAAGAATTGGTGTTAGAGGTTGTCAATTTATTAGCGCATTTGATCCTAAGTAAAACGAATGTCCCTTAGTTGTTGCAAGAGCAAGTCATTCGTGCTTTGGAGTGGAACAGAGGCTAACTTTTGTGGGGTTGGACTCAAGATACCTATGACTCTTTCTGACTTTTTTTCAACCCACATGTTTTCCTTCATCTTGTAACCAAATTGGTAAGGAATGGAAGAATGAAACTTTTCTGGTTTATAACAATTTAGGTTATCAATTGACACTCCAAAATATGCACAAATCTTAGTCAACAGCATTCCATAAGGTAGACCACCAGTTGTGTTCTTGTGACTTCCCTAGTCTATCATAGTTTATGGTCTTTTGCCAACCGACAAGGTTCCTCATCTGAACCATTGTCATTTATTACCCAGCGCACTTTAAGCACTTTTTTTTCTCTTTGGGACCAGGTTTAGGATTTGCGGAAGTTTTTGGAGTAGGAATGGGTAGGGAGAGAATAGGTATATGGAATCTCACTTTTTTCAGTAACTCCCCCTTGCTGAAAGTCTCTTCTTCTTCTTCTTCACTTTCTTCTTTATTTTCTTCTCCCTTTTCTGTTCTTTCTTCTTCTTCTAAGTTAGAAACATATTGTTTTTCGATTGTTTCTTCTTTGTCATCAGAAAAGGAATCAGTATAATCTAGAGATGACATAGCAACAATCTTTCTTTTCCTATCTTCTGGGGTCTCCTAACTGGGTATATTTGAAGTTTGGAGCTTTGAGGAGATAAAAAGTAGGTTCAATAGTAGTGTCTAGAGAACCTACTTTGGGGGAAAAAGACAAGGAATCAGGAGCAAAGGTTTGTTTATGACGAGGTATTTCACCATGGCTAGAAGTTGAAGCCAAAATTTTCTTCTGTCCTTTCGATTTTTTTTTTTGCCATTATAATTGAGCTTTGTGAATTTTGAGAGGGAAAACAAGAGGCAATAAGAATGCAAAGACTTAGAGTGTAGAGAGAATAACCAGCGTAGATGAGAATGACAGAGATGAGAAGTTTGCTCAGGATATACTAAGTGATTCCTGAGCGTTGATCTCGTGAGAGGATGAGTAGACGTACAGGCCAGAAGAGGAAGCATAATCGGTTGCATATCTTCTGGCAAACGGGTACGTAGAGTTATCAGACTGTGTACACATCATTAAAAAAGTTGAAATGACACCAGGACACGTATCATTTAGAATGTCAACCCAAAAGAATCCTTCTAAAAAGAAGAGAAGCCTTATAATCTAGAAGAAACATACTAACCTAAGAGAATGCTTTTAAACTAAGAGGAGCCTTCTAAATTCTAAGTAGCCTACTAAACTAAGAGAGAGTTTCTAAGGAATTAGAATAAAAGGAGCCTGCCAAACGAAATGAAAAGGCAAGAAGCAAAGAATATTCATGCAGAAATAATATCAGAGAGTTTGCACATACCAAGCTCTTTTCTTAACATGCAAAATCTATCTTTAGAAAGTGGCTTGGTGAAAATGTCAGCTACTTGATTCTCATTATTAACATATAAAAGATCAATGGCTCCTTCTAAATCATGATCTCTAAGAAAATGATATTCAATTTCTATATGCTTAGTCCTATAATGATGCATAGGATTTTTAGATAGATTAATAGCACTAGTATTATCACATAATATAGGAATATGAGAAAAGTTTAGAGAAAAATCTTGTAGTTGATGCTTCATCCATAAGATTTGAGCACAACAGTTGGCAGTTGCTATTTATTCCGCTTTAGTCGTCGAAAGCGCTGTGCAATTTTGCTTCTTGCACTCTAAGAAATTGATAGTGACCACTTATGCTTTTTCGATCGACTTTATCACCTGCATAATTTGCATCACAATAGCCTCCTATGTCAAATGAATCAATTTTTGGATACCATAGTCTAAAATCCATAGTTTAGTGGAGATATCAAAAGATTCTTTTGACTATTTGAAGGTGGCTTTCTTTTGGATTTAATTGAAAGCATACACAAAGACACACACTAAACATAATGTTTGGTCTTGAGCTTATAAGTTATAGTAGTGATTCAAACATTCCTTTATACTTTGTCTCATCTATAACTTTTCCTTCTTCGTCTTTATCAAGTTTAGTTCCAGTGTACATGGGAGTACCCATCGGTTTAGCATTCTCAAAATAATATTTCTTGATGAGTTCCTTTCTATATTTGTCTTGGTTAATGAAGATTCTCCTTTCTGTTTGTTTGATTTGTAATCCAAGAAAGAATGATAATTCTCCCATCATGCTCATTTCAAACTCCCTCTGCATTAATGCTGAGAATTCTTCACAGAAAGATGGATTAGTAGCACCAAATATTATGTCATCAACATATATTTGCACTATGAGTAAATCATTCTCCTTTCTTTTAATAAATAAGGTTTTATCGATCTTTCCTCTTTCAAAGTTATTCTCAAGCAAAAAGTTACTTAACCTCTCATTCCATGCTCGAGGAGCCTACTTTAAACCATACAGAGCTTTAGTTAACTTCATCACGCAATCCGAAAGGTTTTCATCTTCAAAACCTGGGGATTGCTTAACAAATACTTATTCGTTAATGTAACCATTTAAGAATGCACTTTTAACATCCATTTGGAACAATTTGAAGTTTCTATAGCATGCAAACGCAAGTAAAATTCTAATTGATTCCAGTCTAGCAACAGGTGTATAAGTTTCATAAAAATCAACACCTTCCTATTGATTGTAACCTTAAGCTACAAGTTTAGCTTTGTTTCTTACCACCTTACGATTTTTGTCAAGTTTGTTTCGAAATACCCACCGAGTCCTAATGATTAACTTGTTTTGAGAACGAGGTACTAGATTCCAGACTTTGTTTTTGTCAAATTGATTCAATTCGTCTTTCATAACTAAAACCTAGTTTTCGTCAGCAAGGGCCTCTTCTTTTATACTTTCAAAGGGATCTCCCAGAATATATTGATGTGTATCAAGACCTCTCCATTCTCTCAGTGTTTTTCTTTGCATAGGCTCTTGATGAGATGAAGGAGCCTGCTCTATTCTAGCTTCAGAGAGGCCTTCTTGATTTTGTAATTATGAAGGTATTATAGGTGTAGTTTGATTCTCTGATGTATTTTTAGGTACCAAAGGATGCTCTTCATCATCTAAGTCAGTTGCTGTTGTCGAAGGTAATGCTTCATCAAATACCACACGTATTGATTCTTCTATCTTCTTTGCTCTTTTATTATATACTCTGAATCCTTTGCTAACGGTACTATAGCCCAGAAAATAGCTTCGTCTAATCTTACATCGAACTTTCCAAGGATTTCTTTTCCATTGTTTAGAACGAAACACTTACAGCCAAATGTTCCAAAGTAAGCAACATTTGGTTTTCTTCCTTTCCATAACTCATAAAGGATCTTTTTCAGAATAGGTCTTATGAGACACCTGTTGAGTATACAACAAGTGGTTGACACGGTTTTTGCCCAGTAACGATGAGGTAGTCCACTTTTGCATAGCATTGTTCTAGCCATATTTATGAAAGTCTTATTCTCTTTCTCAATAACTCCATTTTCCTGAGGAGTCTTTGGGCATGAGAAGTTGAGAGTTATACAATTTTCGTTGCAAAAGTCTTTAAATTTTCTACTATCAAATTCTCCTCTATGATTGCTTCGAATCGATGTAATGCAGTACCCTTTTTCAGTCTGAACTTTCCTACAAAACTTCTCAAAGACTACAAAAGTATCATCGTTATTTGCTAGAAAATAAACCCATATAAATCTAGAAAAATCATCAACTATAATAAAACCGTAATGTTTGCCACCAAAACTTTGAGTCCTAGTAAGATCAAAAAAATCCACGTGCACAAGTTCAAGTGGCTGGTTAAAATTCACAATATTTTTAGAAGGGAAACTGCTTCTGATTTGTTTTCCTTTTAAACAAGCTTTACAAACCTGATTGCTCTCAAATTTCAAATTCGGCAGTCCTTTTACTAATTCATTTTTGGATAATTTTGATAAAATGCTTATGCTAACATGTCTAAATATTTTGTGCCAGATAAGTGCCTTTTTATTGAGAAAAAGTACTTATCACTTTGAGAAGATATATCTTCCAATTGAGCACAACATATGTTCCGATTTCTAGGACCAAGGAATACATTATTATTATTGAGATTGTCAATTATTTCATAGTGTGACGCATAAAAAGTAACTCTGTAACCTTTATCACATAAATGACTTACGCTAAGCAAGTTATGTTTCAATCCATCAATAAAAAGAACATTATTAATAGAAGCAGAGTTAGAATCGCCGATTTTACCAATTCCTATGACCTTTGCCTTGTTTTTATCAACAAAGACAATATTACCTCCGTCTTTCCTTTCAATATAGTTGAAACGTGATATTTCACCTATCATGTGTCTCGAACAGTCGCTTTCAACTATCTATTGATTTTCCTTTGTCTCCATTTTGAAGCATATCTGCAAAGTGTATTATCTCATTTTAAGCACCCAAATCTTTCTGTGTCCTTTCACATTAGTAGTTTGACCTTTCGGTCTCTAAACATACATTTCAAATAGTTTTTTCATTTTCTGAAAGTAACAAGAGTGACTAATAAGACCATGTCTACCACAATAATCGTACAGCACAGATGAATGATAGATGTTATGATTTTTGCCACGTACTAGGTTCCTGCTATTTTGGCTATAGCTACTGCTGGATTTAACAAAGAAGTTTTTGTATGGCCTGATATTGCTATTTTCATTATATCCTATTCCGGCCTTATCAAAAACACATTTACTACTCCCAAGTAATGCATCAAGATTGTTTCTTCCATTAACAAAACTGGCAAGATCTTTTTCAAGAGAAACAATTTTCTTAGCACATTTTTCTTTTCTGAATTTTAAAGTAATAACTTTCTCTTCTAATTGTTTTATCTTAGCAGAGCCATTTTCAAGTAATGAGTTTTCTAACTGAATTATTTTTTGTTCCAATCACTTTTTTTCATAAACTTTTTTGTTTATTATCATTTCAAGAGAAGTGACTTTAGCCAACAAATCTTTTTTTTATTCTATTAATTTAATCTTATTCGTTAAAAATTCATCATTATTTTTAATTTCTCAATCTTTTTGAAATACTGCACTGTTAATTTTTTGTACTGATCATATAAGTCATCATATGCATTTCTCAATTCATCAATTTCAATATCAGAGTCAAAATAATATTCCTCATCGTCTCTTGATTCGGCCGTAAAATAAACATTGCTGACTTCCTCAGGCTCTTCTTCTTCAAAGTTATCAAAATCCTCATCTGACCAAGTTGCAGTTATAACATGCTTTTTGGGTTTTCTATTTTCTATCTTGTCCTTTTGAAGAAGAGGACATTATGGTCTTATGTGTCCAGGCTTCTTACAATGATAGCATATGATTTGATTATTTTGTGTACTGCTATTGTCGTTGCTACCTTTTGATAAGAACCTATTTTTCCAGTTTTTTTGTTTCATTATCTTTTCTTCATGAACTTCTTTTTGTAGAAGCGAAAATATTTTCTAACCATGAAGTTGAATTCGTTATCTCCATCTATTTGTAACTCAGTATCACTTTCTTCGTCATTTGATGGATTTGATTCGTCAACTGCTTTTAGTGTCATTCCTCTTATGTATGAGAATCCTTCATCTTGCCTAAGCTCAACTTCATGAATCATTAGGTTTCCTCTTAACTAGTTAAGTGATATTGTATCGAGATCTTTTGCGGTTTCTAGAGATGTTAGTTTAGGTCTCCATTCCTTTGGTAATGATCATAGAATTTGTTACCAGCTCGTCATTTGGATATATCTTGCCCAAATTTTTCAAGGTAGTGATGACGTTTTTGGAATTTTCAAAGAATTCGTTTATTTTTTCTCCCTATTTCATGTAAATAGTCCCATATTGATGCACTATTCTATGTTTATTTACCTGATTCATTCCTTCAAAAGTAACTTAAAGCTTATCCCATATTTCTTTTGCTGTAGAACAGTAGGATATCTTTTCGTACTCTTTTGGACATAGTGCACAGATCAGATGATGTCTTGCTTTGGCATTTAAGTGTGCATTTCTTCTATCGACATCAGTCCACACTTCTACGTTGTCAGTAGCAGGAGGTATAGCTCCAGCTTTGATAGCTTTCCAAATTTCGATATCCACTCATTAAAGATAGATGGTTATTCTCTCTTTCCAATAGGCGTAGTTGTTTCCATTGAAGTAAGGAGGCTTTGAGATGGATTGTCCTTCAAGGATTCTTAAGTTATTTTCCATGATCTATCACGTGTTGTAAAACACAACAAATGTGAAACCTCGCTTTGATACCAAATGATAAAGCAAACACACGCAAGGGTGTAATTATGTGTAAAAAATTTGCAAGGTATTTTAAATCTTTAAAATCCTTCTTAAACAAAATGGGTTGATAAATGGAAAGGTCCTATTAAACTTCGAAAGGATCCTATTAACATTTAAAAAGAAAGGATCGTATTAGTTATTTAAAATACAAAAGAAGTCTATTAATCGAAAGGATCATATTTGTGCTCAAAAAGAAAGGGGCCTGTCAATCTATAACAGCCTGCTAGAGCTCAAATAGAAATAAGCCTGTTAATTGATAGGAGTCTGTTGACGCTTAAAGCGAAAAGAACCTCTTACTTTATAAAAACAGAAGGAGCCTATTGAAAAACTGAAAGAGCCTCTTGAAAACACAAACTTATAACGTGGAAATTTAAAAGTTAGAAAGAGAGAAAGAATGACACATTATATTTATACTGGTTCGACTAACAACCAAGCCTACGTCCAGTCCCCAAGTATCCAACTTGAGTATTTCATTATAAGAATCTGAGTATTAAATTTGACGAGTCTCTCCAAGCTCACAAATACATAGTTTTCAAGGTTCTCCAACCTTCCATACTCGAAGTGTAAGTTTTCAAGGTTCTCCAACCTTCCACACTCGAAGTTTATAACAAGCTTCTAAAAGCTCAAAGAAGAATAAAATGTAAATCAAAATAAGTTCTCAAATAATAATTTCTCTCTTGATAAAGTAATTTCACTTTCTAAGGCATAATAAGAATGATATGACTCTCAAGAATATAGATGGTACTCAAATGTTTCGAAAATCTATGTATTTTCGTTACTTCACAAGTGTTGATGCTCTTCTTTAAATAGTCAATTTTTTCAACTAGTCATTACTTCATCTTAATTCTAAGTTTACTTTGAATTTTCAATATCATCTTTGGTGGAACAAAAATTTCCAAAGCTAATTGTTCGAAAAGGTAAGATCCTTCTGGATATTAATAAGGAAGTTTACTAAGAAGGTTCCCGCAAGAAAGAAAGTAAATTTTTTATGATTTTATTTCCTTAAAAAAACCGTTATTTATATAAGGAAATAAATCCAATTTAAATTTTGAAATATTATATAGTTACCATCAAAATCGTTAATTATAATCCTTGAGCTAACAAGATGCTTTATTTGAAATCATTAATTAAATCTATATAGTTTACAAGTTTCTAATAAATGTCTCGATGATATAGATAACGATACAGAGTGCTGTATCATAGCTTGTGTGACACAAAGCACAACTGTTGCCATGCCATCTGGTGCTTAATCAAACGACTAACTTACTCTTCTCTGAATAATTCTTGTGAATCCCAATGATGCTCATTACCCAGAAAAGTTGAAGAATTAAGTCTTTACCCATAATAATTCTTGTGAATCCAAATGATGCTCAACTTTTCTCTTTAATATAATATTACAAAAAATGTTTTCATAAAAGTATTTATGGTAAATTAATATTTAGAACATAAAAATCTAATAAAAATTAAATAAAAATATGTTTATTTAATACAATAAAAAGATTTGTAAAAAATATTAAATTATACAAGTATTTTAAGAAGAAAATCGAACCCACCTTGTAAGGGGCCCATTGAGTCAATGAAGTTGTTGTTCTTTTATTGTAGCCCATACTGAACGAACCTATCTATCAATTTTTTGTGGGTCTTATTATAAATTAGTCTGTTCCTCTATGCTTAATTAGGTCACATAATAAGAAAAATGGATTACCCTTGATTATGTGATTTTTAGATTTGAACCCAAAAAAGAAAAACCTTAATTTCTTCATAAGCATTGAAATTTTAGTGGAGTCTTTAAATCCTAAGTTTTTTTAATTAATCATATTGAGTTAAAAAACTGGACAATTCATGGATATTGCATTTTTCACATGTTAATATGCCAATTATTAAAATTAAAAAAGAAGATTATGTTGACACCAGCCAGCATATGTATAAATTGACAGCTCAAATTCGAGCCCAATAGTATAATAAATACCTATTAAGAATCATTTATATCACATATTGAAAATATGTAAATAGTTAAAATAGGGAACTTTGATTTTGAGATATGTATGAGTTAACATTAAGAAACTTTGCTTCCTTTAGAAGAAAGAAACCGTCGACGAAGCATCATGTGCTATGTTGGTACGTATTATTCTTCTTTTTTGTTACCAAGAACCCTCCTTATTGTGCTATATTTTCTACTACGTCCCAAAGTTAATGTGGGCTTTGTGTTCCGCAATTGGTGTATGGGTTTCCCTTTCTGTTTGTGTTTAGAAGATGGTGAATTATGTTTCTGTATTAGATGACGATGGGTTGACTTTTTTTTTCCAACCTCTGGTTGTTGTTTGAGGAAACCCTTCTAATTGTTTGATGGAAGGTCTGTTAGAGATTCAAGACACAATTTGCAACAGATGTTTATGTAAAACATTTACCATATGATTCCTTTTACACCAAATTTGGACCACTACTAAAATGTAGTATTTTGACTTGTCATTGAAAAACTAGCATAACTGATCACATTGATATGGAATGTAGAAAGTGTCATATGCATCATTTCTTTCCATTGAAAATTCATACGTGGGATTTGATTACCAAACGAATTTTATTTAACATAGTAATTTTATGATATATTGAATTTTTAGAATTAAACTATTAACATCAATTCATCAAAGAATGTCAACGTGGCGACTGATTTCTGATAGCGAAAATGAGCTTCAATGGGAGGAATGTGGGAAAATTCTACCTAGCGTAAAAAAATCGATTAAGATATTTTGTTATCATAGACTAATCACCGCTTGCCTTCCACGTCGATCTTCTTATTCAAGGTTTTTAATATCATCTTAATTACCTCTCTTCCTTAATTATTTGTATCTTATTTGCATCATAGTAAGCTATTAGATGAATGTTTGATTATATATACTATGTCTTATGTAAAGCTTATTCCAATCTTAAAGAGATCATAGATGAAAATGAAAACAGTGGTAATATCTCGAGAGACGGTACAGGATTAGGGCAATTGGTTGTTTTTGATCAATCGTTGATTCCAATTATTATGTCTGCTCAATCAAGTATGAATGTGTTCGAATTTGGTTTCGTAATACAGTTTCACTTAACTAGCTATTTAAGTTTCATACTAATTGTGCCTTAGGTGAAACACATTGCACTGACAGTTCATCTAATTCAGTGATCCATACTACATTTGGGGATTATTTTACTGTATCCTCTACAAGTTTAGCTATAGCCAAAAAGTTGTCGGAAGAAGGTGTCAATAACCCAACACCTGAGGGAAGATCTTTGACGTTTTCAATTAATGCCTTCAAACGTGCAAGGATTCTTCTTGAAAATCTAGACATAGCGAACTCATTTACCTTTACCGACTCTAGTGTCACTTGAAATCTAGAAAAAATCGTTTCATTTCTTTTTCGATGAAATAAGCGTGAAACTTTATTTATTGTTATGCTTGTAAGAATTTTGGAAACAATCTTTCTACTAGTTAGGTGTAAGATTGTGTACTATTGGACCTCCCCATACCTCACATATCAGTGAGATTCATATTGGGTATTGATGTTATTATTGTTGTTTATGTTGTTTTATGTCTATAAGAAATGTTAAACTTCTAATTACAATCTTTTACTACTTAGTTGCATACATCATTATATTAACTGCTTACAATTTTCAATTTTTATGTATTATTATTTTATTGTTAATAAATATTAATGATTAAGAATAATAGTCAACTTAAATTTATTAAATTTTAATCTTATTTATATGTTAAATTTTAGGTATGTTTATCTTTTAATATCTGGAAAAAAAATTTATAGAGTTTTTATACATTAAGTATATATATTTATAATCAAATTTAAAAGAAAACTTAAATTTAGGCTTATTAAGCACACTTACCATTAAAACATTAACAAATTAACATTATTAATACATAATTCTTTAATCTACACTTGTTGCGACGACTTAAAGGTTTAGTCGCCAAAAGTCCACATTTGGCGACGAACTATGCATTTTTTTCTCAAAAAGTTCGAATACTTACCGACGTTTTAGGTTGTCGTTGCCAAAGGGTTAATTTTTGGCGACGATATGAGTAAACCGTCGCAAAATTGACCATTTTTAGCGACAACTCCTAAAAATCATCACTAAATAATCCGCTTTTCTAACGATTTACTTTAACGTCATTAAATTTGAGACTTTGGACGACGAAATGAAATATTGTCACTAAAACTCTACATTTGGCAACGATTTACAGTTCGTCACTAAAAAAAACATAGCAAATAAGCTATTATGTACATTTGGCAACGATTTACAGTTCTGTCACTAAAAAAAACATAGCAAATAGGCTATTATGTTATAGTGCTAATTCACAATGATTCTGATAACCGTATTAATCCAATATTAGGTAATAAATAATTATGATATATGTGCAATTGAAAAAGAAATAGTTTTTGTCTTTAGAGGGGATTGAATTAGTGGTGGAAAGCCCTAAGTGTCTCCATTTTCTGGAGGTCAAGAGTTCTATCATGTGATTTGTAAATTATTAAGCTCAACCAATAAATAAACTAGAGAAAATGAAAATAAAATTACAAAACCATAAACAAAAATAACATGAAATAGGGCTAAATTTTATGAAAGGAGCTTTATCTGAAATCATCCATTAACTCTGTATAGTTTACAAGTTTCTAATAAATGTCTCGATGGTGACATAGACAACGATACAGAGCGGTGGATCATGGGGAGTGTGACCCAAAACACAGCTGTTGACTCCCAAGACTTGGAAACCTAGCCCAGCACGAAATGCAATCGACTTCTGGGCTCTGGCTATAAATTACACTGTTGCTCTATGCTTAATTAGCTCACATAATAAGCAAAAATGGATTACCCTTGATTATGTAATTTTTGGATCTGAACCCCATTTTCTTCCTAAGCATTGAAATTTTAGTGGAGTCTTGTTTTTTTTTAAAAAAAAATTAAAAAGATTGAGTTAAAAAACTGAACAATTTACGGATATTGTATTTTTCACGTGTTAATATGCCAATTATTAAAATAAAAAAATTAGATTATATTGACACCAACCAATATATATGATCAAATTCGGGCACCAATAGTGTAACAAATAACTATTAAAAATCACTTATACCACATACTGAAACTCTGTAGAAGAAACTTTGCTTCTTTTAGAAGGAAGAAAGCTTCATTATTAGCCGTTCTGTCATTTTCATGCCTCGACCATTCTAATTTATTCCAAAGTTTAGCTTTACCTTTAGGTGCTTTCTGACACTGTTTATCAGGAACGTGCTTTTTCCTAAGAAACGAATCAGTCTCCTAATAAAACTGGGAATTAATCTCTTTCCCTCGTTGAAGTTTTAATTTAAACATCGAAATTGTTTCCTATTATATTGAACAGCTGCCTATGATAATGATATACTATAAAAGTGTATTGAAATTTGCGTGCTTGACTCGAGTTAATCAATTTCAGTTGCAAGTTGGGTATTTAATGGAGTGATCAGTTTGCGATGAATTCGTGTTATGTCAGTAAACCTAAATTTAAGGGTCAAACTCGAAGAGATTAAATTAATCCAACATTAATTTTATCAATCCAACTTATAATGACTGCCTGTAATGTTATCTTAAAACTGCCGTCGTAAGATCTAAAGATGGAAATATATATAAAAATAGAAATTCATCGATTGTATCTCACTGTTAACAAGTGGTCAAAATGTTATTTATTTATTTTTCACCTTAAACCATGGCTTTGCACGCCGAGGATATGGAGTTTTAAAGTGATGGTCCTATGCCAATTACTTCAGAGTTAAGTTATCTACGATTAACCAGTCTTGTTCATAACCTAATTCCATAAAAAAGATTAGTTAAGGGATACGCCCTAGGACCATTTGTTCCTCCTCATTGTACGATTTGCGCTGTCCAATGAAATGTGCCTGTTACAATGACAATACCGTACGACAGGCCGACACAAAATTACCGCAATACCTCAAAAGAAAAAATATCAAAAATGATCAATACTCTCTAGTTATTAGTTATTACTGAGTAGGACCAGTCCAAAGCTGACACGCAAACCAGCACATGACCCTTCCCCATTGGCTTTTCTAGTCAACCGTGAAGACCGACCTTACCCAGTTAATCTTCACCCTAAAACTGTGGAAATTTATTAAATCTCTGAGTCTCAGGTCAGAGTTAGACAATCAGATCGATGTTTCCAATTTTGCCACTAGTTGTCCGAAAAAAAAAAGAGAAAAAGAAAAATATTTTCTTTTTAAACAACCGACTAAAACGTCAAAGAGCGATAGAGTCCAAAGCATAAAACGCCACACAAGACCCTATCGTTTACTTCGTCCAACAACGCTTCCTAGACCATACTTTCGAAACGTTTCCTTTCTCGCGTAAAATTTTTCATTCAATTTCCCTCCCCTCTCGTTGGTTCTTTCTCTTGCCTGCAGTTTCCCACTAGCCTTACAGGTGCTTTCCTATATCCCAACATCATTCTTCGCTACTACTTTCACATTCTACTTCACATTCTGAGCAGTTCTTTTGTTTTTTGTTTTTTTTTTTTTGCTGCTAACTGCTCCTATGCTGCTCTGCTTTGTAATTTCAGGTTTCAGTTTTGTGGTTTGGAGAATTCTTCAGGTGCCTCCCTTTGTTTGATTTCCCTTTTTCTGATCGTGCTCGGATCTGTTTTCCGGTTTCTGTTTTTTTCCTTTTCTTGGAGTTTCTGAGAATTGTGTCTTAGTTTCTGAGATAACTTCGAAATGCAAACAAAAAATGAGAGCTTTGTAGGATCTTCTTTTTCTAATTTATCGTGTTTTTATCTGGAAGTTGTAAAACTAACGAAGTTGCTTGTGATGTACTTCAATGTGTGAAGGTGAGCCAATTTTCTTTTCTTTTCACGCATTTTCTTGGCAACCAATCAGAATATCAACAGTTCACGCGTTTTAGGTCTCTAGATGTACGTGGATTGATCTTTTTTTTTCCCCCTTTCCCTTCTTCTTTATTAGTTTCGTGTCAATGACGGCCTGTTGACTGTTATTTTGGTCAAAGATATAGCCAGGAACAAATTTCAGTGTTTGCGTATAAAATCCAAATTAAATAAGAACGCGATTTATTGGACAAGTTTGTGTAAACTAATTGTGAGAATTGGAAAGCAGATAAAGTTATGAATTTGCTGGATGAGAAAGTACGTAATTGACAATTATGTTTGAGAAGTCAATTTAGGGATCAAACGTTGTTTCTTTCTTTGGTTTAATTTAAAAATATTGTTTTTAGTTCTTTTTCACGTAAAGTTGAATGATTACCTGCACCAGAAGCTTTGGTGATCTAACATTTTTCATTGTCCTAATACAGTATACATTTGATTGCTTTCAAGGTCTTCTAGTTCATGAAGTCATTATTTTGATTTCATATAAGCTTTTTATTGATCATATAGTCCCAAGTGGATGTGATACAGCCACCAAAAGTTGAAAGATTAACTACTCCCATTAATTTGAGTTAGTGATGAGCTAGATTGTACATTGACTTATATTATTATCTATAGAGTTTCGTTCAATTATACTTTTGTTGGTCATAATGTCAGTTTTGGACTTTCAAATGGAAAGAACACTCTGATCCTCGATTGTGCTTTATACATCTGTTTTCCTTTGGATAAACTTGATATGGCAAGTTAAAGTTTTAAGATGGTCATACTCAAGAAATGCTTCTCTTGCTGTGCCTAACTAGCATAAAGTAGTATTGGTTTAGTTGATCATCAGCAGAATCCTTTGTGTAGCTAAGATTAACTACATATACATGCACTATGAATTTTCACTTCAAATTATTTCATTAAATTTATAATTTACCTTTTTGCAGATTCACGGGCTTGATATCTTGACTTGGCTTGACAGTCTTGTGTGAGACATTCAAGGCAATGAGTTACTGAGCATGTGGCCATTAATGGTCAGCCCAGTAACGAATGTCTGCATAACTTAATAGTTGACTTAATCGGATATCTAATGAGGAAGGATCGCATCTCAAACCAGCATATATTCAAATGATAATTCCAGATTTCCACATCTGAGTCTGGTTTATATAGCAAAATACAACGACAGAGTGCCCTGGATAAATCAAGTATTTCATCTTTTTCAGAGCCTTCTGTGGGCATGGTTTAGAGAAACTACTCTCGAGAGACTTGTCTTCTGCTCTGTTTTTTAGGAAAGCAAACTGCATCGAAGACAATTCATGTTATCAGCATAATGAAGAAATGGTATGGTGGTGTAGTCGTTGTGTCCTTGTTTATGTTGCTGATCCTGAGGTATTCTCTTATGAAAAATCCTATTGGAGAAAGTTACCTGACAAACCCTTTTTCCAATGTTAGTAATCCTCTTGAATGGGTACAAAGTACACTTCCGCCTGCTCTTCAAAATCCAGAGAAATCTTCTCAAGTTATATCCACTGATACCATTGTCTTTGATCTGTTTACTCGGAGGAATATTTCCAATGCAGAGAAAATATCTTTGCAGACATGGTATCTTGTGAAACACCTGGTTGATCGTGCCCAGGTCTTACCAAATGGATTAGAAGCCATGAAAGAAGCTGGAAATGCATGGAATAACCTTATGGCTTCAGTTGAAGCAGAAAAGGTTGGTCATGGAAATGAAAGCTCAAATAGAAGAGGAAAGGAGAAGCAATGCCCTCACTTTCTTAACAAAATGAATGCAACTGAAATTGAAAATACAGGTTTTAAGTTGCGGCTTCCTTGTGGCTTAACTCAGAGTTCTTCCATCACAATTATTGGCATTCCAGATGGCCTTCTTGGTAATTTTCGGATTGACTTAACTGGAGAAGCACTTCCAGGAGAGCCTGATCCACCCATTATTTTGCACTACAATGTTAGGCTTCATGGGGATAAGATTACTGAAGATCCAGTAATAGTGCAGAACACCTGGACTATAGCTCATGATTGGGGTGAAGAAGAGCGCTGTCCACCTCCTGATCCTGCAAAAAATAAGAAAGGTACAAAATTCGATGACCTTTTGATGTAGTGCAACATAGATCTTATGATACGCTCTTGGATTCATCGTTGATGGCACAGTGCATCTCAAATGAAAATCATGATCAATTTTCATGGATAAATTTGTGTAATGTTACACATTTTTATAGGCTTTTCTTTTGTTAGAGTTTGGGACCAATTAGACCAACTCTGTTATCTAACATATCAAAGTTTGTAAGGAACCTTCTTTCTACACTTGACCTTCAAAACTCTTCATAGGCAATCGATGATAATACCTTGCTATTTGACATTTGCAATGCATATTGTGAAGGTCATTATTTATGATGATTAGAAGCTTTGAATGACCTTTCTTTTTATTTATGTATTCAGCCTGTAATTTTAATTGAGTTCTTAGTTCTGCAAATTGGCAATCTTATGTCAGTGGACGAGTTGGAGCAGTGTAACAAGAATGTGGGCAGAAATGACACTCAGATGGCTGGCAAGCATTCTGAAGGCTCAAGGAGGTCTACGATGGTTCAGGAAGGATATAAAACCAGAAGATACTTTCCTTTTATGCAAGGCCATTTATTTGTTGCGACACTTAGAGTTGGTTCGGAGGGAATCCAGATGACAGTTGATGGAAAGCACATAACATCTTTTGCACACCGTGAAGTACTTTCTTCAATTGCGTTGCAGGAAATTGTGGATCAACTTTTTTGTATCCTTGAATTTAATTGCTTTCTTATATGTGCAGACTTTGGAGCCTTGGCTGGTTAGTGAAGTTAGGATATCTGGAGACCTGAAGCTGATATCGACTGTTGCTAGTGGTCTTCCAACATCAGAGGATTCAGAGCATGCAGTTGACTTAGAAGCACTGAAATCGTCTCCTCTCCCTTCAAACATTTCACCGGATCTCTTTATTGGTGTTTTCTCTACAGCAAACAACTTTAAACGTAGAATGGCTGTTCGAAGAACATGGATGCAGTATGCTGAAGTGCGGTCAGGGGCAGTTGCTGTTCGGTTCTTTGTTGGTTTGGTGAGCTTAACATGCAAATTCTTTATGAATTTTATTATGGAAAAGACAAACAAATTTAAACGAAGTGGGTTTCTCTTGTTTGATAGTGTGATGTGGGTGAAATCATGATTGAATTGGTTTTCCAATCGAATGCATATATTTATGGCGATAGACTGAAATTTCCAGCCCATGTTTGGTTGCGTCAATTCTGAATTCTATATATCTGGCAAATTATGGTTAGTGACTGTTAATAACTGATTACATGTAACTAAAGTCTAAGGTCCCACATTGAAGAATAAAGACCCTTCATTTGTGTCCTCTTATTTATAGTTAGCGACTGTTAATAACTGATAACATGTAACTAAAGTCTAAGGCCGAAGAAAGAACCTTCATTTGTGTCCTCTTATTTCAGGTTATTTACACTGTCTAGTTCTATTGCAGCACAAGAATCAATTAGTTAACGAGGAATTATGGAATGAAGCAAGGACATACGGGGACATACAGCTAATGCCTTTTGTTGATTACTACAATCTCATCACTTGGAAAACCTTAGCCATCTGCATATTTGGGGTAAAATGTTGTTTCTTCTTCAAGATATAGATGGTTGGACCTTCACCTACTGACCTCATTTCTTGAACAGACAGAAGTTGCATCGGCAAAATATGTCATGAAGACTGATGACGATGCATTTGTTCGTGTTGATGAAGTGGTATCTTCTTTGAAGAGGATCAAAGTCAATCGTGGCTTGCTTTATGGACTTATCAATTCTGATTCCCGACCTCATCGAAATCCTGATAGCAAGTGGTATATTAGCAATGAGGTAATGCTTTTCAGTTTACACCATCTGGTTCAACTGTCACATATAATTTACCAATTTCTTTGAATTAAAATGATGTTTCCAACTTGAGGCAATCATATTAGAACACTGTGCTTTTCCTAAGGCATCAAAGAACGCAAAGATAATTGACACTAGAGTCGGCAACAATATTTGCTCAGAAATATGACTCACATTTAAACACATCTAACTTGCGATTAACTTGATTGAAAATGTAACTAAAATATTGCAAGGGCTGCAAATTTCTGCTTGGTTTATTTCAGTTACAAGTTTAGATGTGCAGAAAGTGACCTCTTTCCTATATCAGCCTTGATTATTCCCTCTCGTTTGGACAGTCTCTTTATCTCTTCTCCTTTGGCTGTGTTGAAAATAGGAATGGCCTGAAGCGAAATATCCCCCGTGGGCACATGGTCCTGGTTATGTGGTGTCCCGCGACATAGCTCAGACAGTTTACAAGAAACACAAAGGAGGGATCTTGAAGGTAATTTTCCACGAAGAACAATTATTAACAAGGATATTTATTCACAATGTGAATCTGTGAAAGCATGCACTCAACTCTGCATTTCTCAACTTGAAAGCCCATGAACTCTGAATATGGCAGATGTTTAAGCTGGAAGATGTAGCAATGGGCATATGGATTGCAGACATGCAGAAGGAGGGCTTAAAAGTTAGTTATGAGAAGGACGACAGAATCCATAATGAAGGATGCAAGGATGGATACATGATTGCACACTATCAAAGCCCGAGGGAGATGCTTTGTCTCTGGCAGAAAATTCAAGAAGGAGCTGGAGCTAAATGCTGTGGTGATTAATAGACTTAAGTTCATCGAATAGATTCTTGAGGCTCTTGAAAAACCTATCTCCTTAATCCAAACAATGTGAGATTTTCATCACTCGGAGATGGTAAGCATTTTTTGATAGGAGTAGGTGTTACCGTCATTGAATGCAACTTCACGGAGGTGATCAACTGCTGTGATACTAGGTAAAGAGATGGCCATAGTTCGGTGTACAGTTATCTATTAATAGTTTATACGTGCTATCTTGTACGTGGCTTAGCTGTATACTGTACATGTAATTCTTTATACTTTTTAATGTATTTTGCCTTTTCAATCAATATCTGTGGTTTCTTTTCTTTCAGTTTCACCTTTTGCTGATAATGAACTTTGGGGGTGACCATGAATTTCTGACTATCAAAATTAAGTACATGTTGAGGTCCAATATAATCCAACGGTAAGACGAGCAGTGGAATAACTGATGTAACCACATTTTGGAAGTTAACGAATAGTCTTCTTTCTCCCTCTTTAAAATTATTTACATTTTAACATTGAAAAGCCTTAAGAGAGTCTTCCATATTCCTTCGCTTCTCCAAATTGCCCAAATTAGAAAATTTTGCCTCCTAGGTCGTTACATAGAGAGTGGCTGATGTCTTTACACAAATATTTTAGTATCTAATTTGTACTGCAAAGTTTCATGCAGTCTTAGTTCTGGAGGATGCTGTGGAGTGGTAACAAATCCTAGAGGACTGCGTTCTTTACGAATATGTATTTACTGGTTTTTTTAAAAAGAGAAAATTGTAAAATCCAACTATCCACAATTCGGAACTTTCGTGCTTGTTTCCCACCATAACGCTGCCTACAATGGTAATCCCTCACTAGATGCTTCTCACGACACACCATCAGCCTATCCTAGCAGCCGCCGTTGCTCTTGGTAGCAGCCTCGTTGATTACTTCTTTTTGCCAATCAGATGTGACATTGACCTTTGCTAGAACATGGTATTTAGGGAAAAAAAAGAATTGTTTTCATTGTATTGATTATCAAAAGAACCTAAGGTATTTAACAATTTGTACAGGAACATGATCACTACAAATCTGGTCCAAAAAACTACCAATTAGGGACAAAGTCAACTATGCCATATATACGAGATCTCCAACACTCCCCCTCAAGTTAAGTGATGGAGTCGCCAATCCTTAACTTGCTCAACACCGTTTGAAATATCTGGCCTGTGACCGCCTTGGTCAAAATGTCAGCTAACTGATCCTCTGATCTGACAAACGGAATCGTGATGATACCACTCTCCAGTTTTTCTTTAATGAAGTGTCGGTCTACTTCTACATGTTTCGTCCTGTCATGCTGGACGGGATTCTCTGAGATGTTGATTGCGGCTCTGTTGTCGCACTTAAGTGGGCTCGGTCTTGGAGGACTTATACCAATCTCAGTCATTAGTTTCCTTAGCCAAATTACTTCAGTTACTCCTTTTGCTATGCCTCTGAACTCAGCTTCTGCACTAGATAAAGCCACAACTTTCTGTTTTTTGCTCCGCCATGTCACCACATTTCCCCCAACCAGTGTGAAGAATCCGGAAGTAGATCTTCTGTCATTTGGGTTTCCTGCCCAATCTGCATCGGTGTAGGCTTCAATGTCTACGTGGCCATGCCTGCCAAACATGATCCCTGTCCCAGTGGTCCCTTTTAG
>JAOQMQ010000003.1:11785194-11808251 GCA_027563845.1 Erythroxylum subrotundum
AAGAAGTTTATGTTCTCCTCCATACATATCCTTGTTTGCGTCAGTTTTGTGTGTCTATAAACAAGAATTTTCAACAATCACACCCATTACTCCTACTCTTCCTCTATCCAAAAATCATGGTACACCACTCTCTGATCCTTTCGAATACAGAAGCACTGTTGGTGCCCTTCAATACCTTTGTCTTACTCGACCTGACATTCAATTTGCAGTTAATAAAGTCTCCCAATTTCTCCATTGTCCTACCGACATCCACTGGACTACTGTTAAACAGATACTTCGATACCTTCGTTCCATATCCTCTTCTGGTCTTCACTTAACCCGCCCAACCTCTCTCTCTATAAATGCATATTGTGATGCTGATTGGGCAGGGTGTCTTGATGATCGTCGATCTACATCTGGCTATTGTATCTTCTTCGGTCCAAATCTCATCTCCTGGAGTGCCAAGAAACAACATAAAGTTGCTCGATCCAGCACTGAAGCCGAGTATCGAAGTATTGCTCTTGCTGCTGCTGAAGTTTGTTGGCTTAAATCTCTTCTTGGCGAAATTGGTTTCTCACACCCACCACCGACTCTTTGGTGTGACAATCTTGGTGCCACGTTTCTAGCTGCTAATCCCATCAATAATACTCGTACCAAACACATTGAAATTGATATTCACTTTGTCAGAGATCTGGTCAACAACAAAGCATTATCAATTCAACATCTGCCTTCAAGTCATCAAATTGCCGACATTATGACCAAGGCTCTACCTTCATCTTCTTTTCAACAATTTCGTGCCAAGCTCACTGTGGCTACCCACCGTGATCTTGAGGGGGGCTGATAAACATATGAAGATACTTGCAAATTCTCGTACAATCCCAACATTAATTATCTGATTTCATTTTAAATATATTTGATCTTATTGTATCTGATTTTATTGTATTTGATTTCATTTGTAATCTTCGTAGATATCATATACATATATAAATACAGTGCAAAGCCACTCATGAAAATACAAGCAATACATTACAATATACTTTCAATCAATTTCCTTCTTCTGTTCTATCACAACGGATCCCGATCACTAATTATTTTTGCTGACATCCCATGTAATCTGAATACGTGATCCATGAACACTTACGCCACCTCTTGTGTTGTATAAGGATGCTTGATAGCTACAAAATGAGCGTACTTGCTAAATCTGTTAACTATGACAAAATGGAGGACTTCCATCCAGAAGGCGGTAATCCTTCTATGAAGTCCATAATGATTTATTTCCAACATCCTTTTGGCATAGGTAGGGGCTATAGTAAACCCAGATACGCCGCATGATCATATTTACCCCACTGACATGTTACACAATTTTTAACGTGATTTCTCACATCTTCGGTCATCTGCTTCTAATGGAAAAGACTTTTTATTATTTTGATTGTTGCTGCCACCCTCGAGTGTCCCCTTTGAGGGCTATCATGAGCCATTGTTATGATTTTTTTCCGAAGCTCCTTATCACAACTCACGACAATTCTTCCCTTCCATCTTAACATCCCATTCCTCTATTCGTAATTTCACGAAGGCATGTCTGGTTCTTCTAGTTTTTTAATAAGGTCCTTTATAGTGGTGTCCCTCTCCCATCCTTCACGAATCTCTTCCAACAACGTTGCTTTATATGTGATACCGACAATGTAAGCAGTTGAAGACTTGAAACTCTGGATAGGGCATCTGTCGCCACGTTTTCTTTTCCACTCTTATAAGTAACCTCAAAATCATAACACATCAATTTAGGGAGCCAGTTTTGTTGGAACAGTGTTGACATTCGTTGCTCCAGTAAATACTTCAAGCTCCTATAGTCTGTTTGTACCCGAAAGAATCTACCATTTAAGTAGTGATGCCACTAGTTTACGGCCTTGATGATGGCGAGAAACTCTTTTTCATAAGTGGACAAACCTTGGTGCTTGGGAGCTAACGCCTTGCTCAGATAAGCTATGGGGAGTTCCTCTTGTTGAAGAACAACTCCAATTCCTTTATCACAAGCATCTACTTAAATCACGAAAAGCTTGGTGAAATCTGGTAACGCCAACACTGGTGCTGCCATCAACTTTTCTTTCAGCTGCTTAAATGCCTTCTGTTGCTCCTCTTTCCACTCCCAGCTCCTTGCCTCTTGCTTCTTCAATAAGGCATTAGGTGGCTTTGCCAAAATCCTATAATGCTTAATAAATCTCCTATAGTACCCTGTCAAGCCGAGAAACCCTCGGAGCTCCTTCAAGATGCGCGGTTGTGGCCATTGCTGAATGGTTTCTATTTTTCTGTTATCAGTGGACACACCCATCTCTGGGACCGAATGCCTTAAATAGTCCACCTATCTCGCTCCAATATGCACTTACTTCCTATGATGAATAATTGTTGTTGTTGCAAAACTTCTAAGACCAGGCATAGGTGCTTCAGGTGTTGTTGGAAGTCAGCACTGTAAATAAGAAGATCATCAAAGAAGATAAGCAAAAATTTTTGAAGAAAAGGCTTAAATACTTCATTCATAAGGCTTTGAAAGGTGGATGGAGCATTCGTGAGGCCAAACGACATCACCAGGAATTCAAACTGGCCTTCATGAGTTCTGAATGCAATTTTATGTACGTCTTCCTCCTTCATCCTGATCTGGTGGTATCTGGGCCATAATTCTAACTTCGACTACCAGCTTGATTCCTTCAATTCTTCCAACAACTCTTCTATCAATAGAATAGGGAACTTGCTATTGATCGTGTATTTGTTTAACTTACGGTATTCAATGCACATTCTCCAGGTATCATTCTTTTTCACAAGGATGATTGGGGACGCATATGGGCTAACACTCTTCCGTATGAAACCTTGCTCCAATAGCTCTTGCATCGATTTTTCTATAGCATCCTTTTGTTCCCCTGAATAACGATATGGTCTGATGTTTATAGTCTCCACCCTTTGCTTGAGGTGAATGGCATGGTCACATGCTCTCTTTGGCGGTAATTGTTTTAGTTCTAGGAAGAGCTCCCCAAATTTTGCTAAAAGTACTTCTAACTCATCTCTGGTCTAAACATCATCATTTATTCCCAGCTGTTGCATATGAAATTCTATAGGGTCTGCCGAACGCAACATGAATAAAGCACCTTAGTTAGAGTTTTTAATCAGCATGTGATGGTTCTTACTCGATACCTCCTTGGCCTGTGCTTTTAGCTTTCCTGTTAACCTTACTACCTTGCCTTCCCATTGAAACTTCATGGTATGTCTTTTAAAATTGCACAGCACGTCATCAAGAGTAGCCAACCATTGCACTCCCAACACCATGTCACAACTCCCTAGCTTAATAGTTAATGCTTCTGTAGAAAACTGCAACCCTTACATTTTTCACACAAAGTTTCTGCATACTTGTCTGCAATCTAATTTCAAACCTCCACCTACAGTAATACTTATAGGGTTTATGTTAATTACCTCTGCATTCTCTTTTTGTATCACTTTTTCACCTAGGAAATTATGGGTACTTCCACTATCTATAAGTATGTGTAAAGGTTTCCTTCGATGACTTCCCATGATCCTCAATTGTTTGTAATCTATCTGGTCTTTTAAGCCTCACATGGCTTCTAATGAAATATTAGGATTGAGGGGAGCTCTATCTTTAGGTTCTTCACTTCCAGGTTCCTCTTCCTCCTGTTCTTCTTCTTCAATCATGTAAAGTTGAAATTGTTTCCTCTTACAACGATGTCCCAGTGTGTATTTTTCATCGCACCAAAAGCACAACCCTTTAGCTCTTTTTTCGTCAAACTCCTTGCTGCTTGTGCTTCTACTACTTCGAGAGCCTCTGTAAGTATTGGTCCTACTACCTTGACTTCCTGTTGTGGGCAACAATCCATCTTCTGTTTGCTGTTTAGGTGGGGGTGTTGTATGACTGACTCCTTTGTAGGTGTTTATTCCTCCTCCAACTGCACTTCCAGCCTTGTTACCCTTTCCGAAGTAAATTGGAATACTTGCTGCCACAATTACTTCTTGTTTACGTGCCCATGTGTAAGCCTGGTGTAAGGTTTGAGGGTCTATCATTTTTACAGTCAGTCCCAACTCCCTCTTGAGTCCCTTTAAGAAAAATCCCACTAACTAATCTTCTAGTAGTGTAAGTTTATTCGATTACCTGTCAAATAAGGCACAATAGTCTAGTACTGAGCCTTCTTGTCGTAGCTCTTTTAGATCCCCTATAGGATCTTCAAAAATTTTCTTGCCAATTTGCTGTCGTAATAAAGCAGTAAATTCTTCCCACTTCACCTCGTTTACTTCCTTAAAATTACGAAACGTCAGCTGGTACCATTCTAACGCGATTCCTTCCATGTGGAGGGAAGCCATCCTTATCTTCATGTCATCTGGTGTTTGATCTATCGTGAAAAACTGTTTACACCGGTAACTCCAACTTCTCACCCCCGTACTGTCGAATGTCGGGAAGTCAATTTTGTTGGCCCTTGTCGTCCCAGTGTAGCTTCCTCCATCTCCCGAACTTTTCACAGAAGTTTCAGTCTCTTCCTTGTCCATTTTTTGCATGAACTGTTGAAACATGGATTTAATATCACTAATTTCCTTTTCATTTGGCAGTTGAGCCTCCAAAAGTTTTTTCATGCTTTCCTCTAAACGACGAACTTCAGCTCCGCGTGTGATTTCTGCCATTAATTTTTCAAGGAACGTTTGCTTTGATACCAGATATTACGTATTTTTACTCGCACACTTTCTGTACATCACACACCCATACAGATTTAGAGAGGGAAGAGAGTTAAGAAAGAATAGAGATTCAGACATTTATTATAGATTTTTCCATGCCTTCCCGCATTTGGTTACAACGGCTATTTCATACAGTACGTAGAATATTCTAGACTATCACGTGAGTCTTCGGTTGAGACCGTTGCTTCCCACGCTGCGTTTTGCTTATTCGTAGACGTGTAGTATTCGATGTCGTTCCTGTCTTCTTCTTTTTGTCAAATGCAGTCTATATTTTCGTAACAGTTGGTGCCCCTGCCTCACCGGAGACGGTCACCATTACCGTAGGAGAGAACCACAACCCAAACCCACAAGACCCAGTTGAGCAAGCACAAGAAAGGACCACCCCAAGTGAAATAATAATCTTTTTCAACCCTTTTAGTCAGGGGAAGGTGGTGATTGAAGGAGATCAAACCTTGGACTCCTGCTTAGAGACTTGGCTACAAAGAATGGTCAGCCAACAGCTTCAAAGGAGTCAATAGGGGCCATGTCTCGTGTGGAGATTGGAGAGACTGATGGTAAAGATGGTGAGTGTGTTATATGTTTAGAGGAGTGGGAACTTGGTGTTGTGGCTAAGGAAATGCCCCGCAAGCATAGGTTTCACGTGAATTGTATAGAGAAGTGGTCGAGGAACATGGATCGTGCCTTGTTTGCAGTTATAAGATGCCTAAATCATGAGGAATTGTGGAAGAAAGGTGAAGCAGAAAGGAGGGAACTTGGAAGAGAGATTTGGATTAGTTTTTTAGTTAGGAGAAACGGGGTTTCTAATGATTCTTCTAACAATGTATCTTCTTCAAGTCCAATTGCTGATCACGAGACAGAGGGTTAGGAAATTTTATTCTTTAGGAAATTGTTTCCTTTTTTCTTGTCCAGTTTGTAGTGGTTTGTGTAGAAACTATTCGCAATAAGTACTTTTTCTTCAATTATTTACATGTTACATTTGTCTTGTTATTTTTATTCTTTGCTATTCTTTCACTTGAATTAATATACTTTAGACTTAACTATGGGAGAGATGGCGAGGAAACGTAAGATGGATTTTTATGTTGGCTTTTGGTATCATCTCAGAGAATTGAAATTATAGATTGTTATAACTAATGAAGCTGCTAATTCTGTTATGTTGAAGCGTATATCTTTGTTACACATTCATCAACTGAATTTTCCCAGATAGGGATGACCTTATATATGGTCATAGATTGATTCTGGAGGTTTACTATGGCTGTTGGCTCTGACTTTGGCTTTCCCTTTCTTGGATAATCTTGATTCCTTGATACCTTCCTAGCATCAAAAGGGTAGCCATAGGGTTTGTGCCTGGAGATTTCAAGAAGGTTGATCCATCTATCACCCTTAACCCCTTCACCCCGTATACTTTGTAGTCAGGATCTACTACTGAACCGACAATGCAACCACCATGATAATGATAGTAAGTCCTCACATTCTTCTTGCAGAAACTCCTCAGATCGTTAAGACTGGACATCAGATTATCTTGGTGTTCTGTACCCAGGAAGAAAGTGACAGATTGAGACCTTGCAACTCGATGAAGCAATTGAACCATCTCTACACACCCCTCTAGGTCCTTTTCTTTTGCTAGATAGTTGAATTGTACCAAAGGGTTTTGCCTAGGGTCTTTGCTGCTAAGTTCTAGTTCCCCTTTGGATTCTGGAAATGCAAGCTTGACTGCAATGGGAATCCTCGTTTTGTTCAAGCTTATTGGTATGATTCCTCCCTCAATTATGAATTTGAAGTCTTTTGCAATACCCGCAACTTGGGGTGAATCTGGAAACCGATATTCTGCTTTGGCATCTACTAAAGTGGCAATACACGGATTGTCTTTCATCTCTTGTCCAACCTCTTTTAGTTCCAACATAAGAGGTATGCCAAGATTCTTTAGATGTTTTTTGGGCCCTATTCCGCTTAATAGTAAAATTTGGGGACTGCCTAATGCTCCTGCTGACAAAATAACATCACCCCACGAACTTCGGTTGTTGGGTTGGTTAAGGTAAGCTTCATAGGTTTGATTGATACTGCCGTGGCTGCTGATGAATTTAATACCCCGAACAATGCTCTTGTTTCCTTTACCTGCAGGATTGTAGAAGAATGATTGTCAAGAGATTGTACACATAAAAAATGTTATGGAAGCTCAATGGTGTTTACATACAGTCACCATGGAGGATAACATTTTCCACAGTCGCATTAAAAAGGATAGTAATATTCTCTGGATTCCCCATTGATAAAAGATCAGCTGAGGTGTGTCTGGTTCCAAATTCGTCAAAGATAGTTGCCCCGATCTTTGTACCTTCAACATGTTCCCAGCTGAATCCATTGTAAGGTAGAAATCCTGCTTCAAGAAGGCCAAACTCGACAACGGATTGCCATGTTGTCAACTCCGGCTTGAAGACAACTTTGGACTCAACCCATTCATAAGATTCCTTCACCAATTTTTTGTCCCATCCAACACCAGTCACAAACTCCCCACTAGCTCTACTATAAAATCCGCCATTGATGGCTGATGATCCTCCAAGTACTCGGCCTCTATGGCCCATAACCCCATCCCTAGAGACGAAGCTTTGAGCTACTGATGAAAATTCGTCGGTTTGGAGTAGTGGATAACCATAGTACAACTTCTCTGTTACGAGGGGGTTTCCGTAAGGTGAACCTCCTCGTTCTACCAACAACACAGAGAACCTCTGAGAAAGAGTTGCTGCCAAGGGACAGCCAGCGGTGCCTCCTCCAACAACAATATAATCAAAGGACTTGCCTGAAATCTCTTCAACATCTGAAGTCATAAATGGTAGGCTTTTCCCTACATCAAATAAAGAAAATTACTGGTTTTAGACTCAAGTTTAGGATTCCAAACGAAAGCAATCACATTATAGAGTGAAGTGTTCAAACAGCATACCTTGTATCTCTATTGCAGATGGTGACAAGCTGCCGAGTATAGAAGAGAAAACTACGAGGAAAGCATAACTACGAATAACGTGCAAAACATCCATCTCCTGCATTGCCAATTTCCTTGTCATGACGCTTATTTAAGAGGACAAAGTTCGAGGAAAGCGCTTCCCATTTCGAAGTCCATGAGGCTTTGCTTAAGAAGAGAGAAACGTTGGCAGCAACAAATTTTTATTATGTGGTTCGTCTAATGATTGTAGGTTGCAGGCCTAAGCGGCACATGTATTGATGGGCTCCTTGCGTATTAATACAATTAGCACTAGCAAATCCTTTTTGCCAAGGTTTGTTGGGACGCCATGATTTTGTCAGCATCATAACATTGTCTACCTATAGAAAACTCCTTTTCTCTTTACTTTTCAGGTTAAATTTGGTTTGGTCTTGGTAATCTTCTACATAATTGTTGTTTTAGGTGCTGTTTTCTACACTAAAATAAATTTTTGGTATATCTTGGTAAGGTGATTCCTCAATTGACTGTGCACTCTTCTTGGTATTTCAATACAGCTTTAAAAATCATGAAACAACCTATTGCTGGGAACCATCACCTTTCCTTTCCTAACGGGGTCCTTAGGTAAACTTGGAAACCGGAAGAGAGGCATTTTCCTTATCAATGGCAGGTACTTCCAGTGCCAATGCAGCTGAGAAAGAGAGACAGATGATAGAAAAGAATTAAACCATATACATTATACCATCTTTATATACGGATATATTTCCAACAGTTTCAGGCGGTCCATAGTTAAACCAATGTACATAGTTTATAAACAAGAGATTTGCTTTTGGAATCAACTTTAACGCACAGACTATAAGCACTAACCCTTCCTGTATAAATGTCCCATAAGTCTAGAACTGCCCATTGGTTTGTTCAATCCCCTTAATGTTCAAGTCTAATGCTTTTCAACTTGGTTCAATGTCATTTGGATATTGCCTATTCAGATCAAATGTAGCCAGCATAGAAGGTTTTCTCAATTGGTCACCACTTTTTAATCTCTTAGCCACTGATTGCTCTACGCACGTGCTATCAGAAATGGGACTGCCACTTCTCTTCTTGACTTGATTGCTTAAACCACCACTTAGAAATAACTTGCCTTGTGGGTGAATGTCCATTAAAGGAAGCTCAACAGCAGCTGAGTTGACCTTGTGAGTGTCACCAACATCATTTTTTTGTTGTGCCTCTTCTTTCCTTCCAGAGCTATCAGATGATGTTAAGGAACTTTCAACTGAACACACTGTGCTTCGTAAATTTTTCCCTTTTGTGTTCTTCAAGCTTGAACCTTCCATTTCTGTCAATTCTGAGATTGGTGTACTTGGACACTCTGTCTTAGCCATTGAGACTAACCGAGAGAGTTCAACTTGTGCAAGCTCTATACCAACAGAAGAATAGTTGCAACCAGCCAGTGTTTCTTGTGCTTTCTTCAATACTGATTGTAGGTACTTCCCTTGAGCTTCTATTCTGAGCTGCAAATGCTTTTGCACCTGAAATTGGAACGGTGTGAACTGCTAGATATATACCAATTAACATCTAATATAGATTGGATTGTTTTCCTGGTCATACCTCAATCTGTTCATGAAGTTTTCTCTGCACTTCCATCTGCATTTCGAATGCCTCAGTGATCTGCAAACTTCTGCTATGCACGGCAGGTAAAATTAGTTGAAAAGTTTGTGAAAACATTAACCAAAATTTGAAACAGGAGAGCATATATGATTATTACTCGTTAATTGGATCGCGATTTCCATCATCGATTCCCCTACTGAAATGATCACCACTACCTTGAATCTCTTCATAATCTGTATCAATCGCAAGCATAAGCATCATTATGTGACATGTATGAAAAAAGCAATCGCGATGAAGTTAAAAATCTTTTTTTCGTAATGTCACCTTCTTGCTCGTTATCAACGCTGGTCTGTGACGGCTGGCTCTTCCCTAGCCTATACTTCTGCAGCAAGAAGCAGAAATACGATAAAAGATCTACTTTCGAACGGAGATAAAAGCTTACGGAAACTGTTGAAAGCAATATAAAGAGAGAATGCCTGTAAATGGCTCTTCAAATGGTACAAGGTAAGCCCAGGAATTCCCATGACCCTCATCAGGCTCTTTGGTGTTGCCTCTGTTAATGCAGAAAACGAGAAAACAAAAATACGCTGAATATTACAGATGTTTTCCCATAGAAAAAGATGATCAATGAAAAAGGAGATGAGAGAAATCTTGTACTCAACTGTCTGCTCCTCCAAGTTGATTGACACCTTCAACAAATCTTTGGTGGAGCTCTGGAGTCCATTTCAGCCTAGGCTTTGCATCGGTGGATAAGACCAAATTCATGTTCTGGTTTTGCATACCCATTTGTGTTTTAAGGAAAACAGACAAGTGGAAGATTGGAACATAAATGCGAGTTGTGAGTTTGTGATTCTTTTTTTAGCTAATGCTTTGAAATTGTGGCAGCTGAGTTGAGTAGTTCTCTTTATAAATATGGAGTAGTTGGGGTGTCCTATGTTCTCACTCCATATCTGGAAACATAAGTGGGGTTATGTTGGAAGGGGAATATATGCTATGAGCTGTGGCTCTTCCTTTCGCTTAACCTTCCCATTTCATACTAACTTTTCCTTTTTTTTTTCCCCTTAAATTTTCTTCTTTCTTCTTTGACTTGAAAGAGGGATAGGAGAGAATCTATGATGCAGCAAAAACAGAGAAAGCAACACAGTTCAATTTAGGGCCTCTCAAAAGGAGAGAAAAGAGGAAAAAGTGTATGGTTTGTTTTTATCTCGCTGTTTTCCCATCTCTCTCTATGTACCTGATTCCCTGCTGAGTGTTCGGTAAGCCCCACCATGATGAATAATGGGTGCAACTTTTCTTAACACTGGGAGAAACTTTGAAGAAAGAAAAAAAAATTAATGAGTTGATCGAAAATGTTATTAATGGATATTTCTTTTGGGTGATTGAAAGAGATAACCATATGAGTTTTGCTTTCTTTTTTGAGGAGGGTGTAGTGGCATTGGCAGATTCCTTTTGTTCTTTGTAGTGTTGGAGGAATCAAAGAATCTAACCTTAGATTGTAGGACATTAAGTTACCATATTTCCATAGAAAGAAGCATTCTTGAAAAAGTGAATCAAATCATCCTTCCTATACAAATGAAGATAAGCTTTGCTTTCCTATGTGCTCACTCAATGTTGCACCTTCTTTTCAGGAAATCAAACATATGTGAAATTTCCCACTTCCATTAGCATTTGAGGCTCCAAGTTTCCTTGTTTATTAATTGATTCCCTTTCCTCATCATGCCTTAGAGATAATCATGGAACTTGCTTTTTAATTCTTCAAGTGAATGCATTGATTTATCTTTCTAGAAAACTAACTAAAGTAGCCTATCAACGTTATGGTAAGATAAAGTAAGTAACAAGCTAAGCCAGCAATTAATGATGGATGTTGATACAAAGCAACACAACAAACATGCCGAAACAGAAACAGCATCTTATGGTAGTTGTGATGCTGGGCAACACATCTAACAACGGGTGGTACTTGGCTACATGAAGGAACTGGATTGGCTGCTCGAGTGTATGTCAGATTAATTCACCACACCAATAACATAAAAGGTTCACATATTTTATGGCTGCGTACTTAAAGAGTATGAAACCATTCAACTATACTCCTTCATAAAAACTTCATTAAAGAAATATATTCCAAAGGCCAAAGGGGATGTTCACTTTAGTCCTGTAATCCATTTCCATGCTGAAACTGATAAAAGAAATTTACACCCAGAAAAGAGAAAAGACAAGTTAAAATGGCCAACAAGAAATCGGCAAAGTCAATTGAAGCAAGTACATCTTCTGATTTATCGGGTTGCGTTCAAGAGCTTTGATCGCTGGAATCAAAATCCAATGATTGATCTCCAAACATGTTGCCATACATTCAGTTGGTCTGCTGCAAATCTCTGTAAAAAAAATTAAAATATTTTAAACAGGGAACAAGAAGATCTTAATAAAATGAGAGTACGAAGGTAATTACATTTTGTATTTTAAGTATACAAGAAAGTGTATTTGTCTTTATTATTACAAAAAGATAGAGATTTGGTTGACTCGGGCACAAGAGTAGCAGCTGCAGGATGGATAATGTACATTGATATGAGTGAAAAGGTCTCCTGATCATGTTGTTAGATAATCAAATCCTTGGATAAAAGCTCTCAAGTTAAATACTAGAAATGGATCAGTAAATGGTGGGTCCACTTTAGTGACAAGTTCTTCTTAAGCAAGCATCAACTTTCTGTCCTAGAACTGTAACTCCTTTGAGGCATGCTCTTTGTTGATGTTCAAAGAAAGGAATAAAAACCATGTACAAGTCCAAATGAATGTTTGAAAACAAAGGAAAGAAGGGAGAGTTATTGAAGTACCTTTCTCTTTAAACAGCTGCTGTACTTGAGGCCTACTTTCTTGCTTTATTATATTCCATAACAGGTAAAGGAGATTCTAGGATGATGCTGAATGGCCCGGGTTAGGTCCGTAGGAGAAGGTCCGGTGAATCAAAAGTCATTTAAGCAAAGGTTCTTCATCAATTATTATTCTTTAAAGGGTCCCATATATGCAGATCTCACAATTCTGAAGCATTGTGAGAAAGATGAGAAAAGAATATGGCCTCAGGAATCAGGAAAAGGGACGCAAAAGGAACTAGTCGCTATCCCACAAAGATTAATGGTGTTTATTACTCCAATTTTATGTCGAAAATGTGTTGAAAATGACGTGAGCGATGTGTCACTAATCTACTTTGTTTTTCCACATATAACAGAATAAACCAGTAAGCATTTCTGTTTGAACAGTTACACATCTAAGGAGATCCAGAGCAAGAGCTTGTTTGATGCTGATTATACTTGATCAGAGTATGGTTATCTGTAGATGTATACAAACCTTTTTTTACGGATGGAAAACTAGCATCTCCATCTTGATGTCTCGAGACCTCAAAGTGCACCTGCATAGACTCTTCAAATAAAACAAAAAATGAAGAAATTGGAATCATTTCAAGTGGCAACAAAAAACTTTGATTTTTATCGAGTTTCAAGAGCATTGTCAACTAAGTGGTCCACTTAGCCTAAAACTTGATTATTCACAGGGATGGCAACGGTCCAGGCCTTACTCGAAGTTAACGGGTTAGGCCCGGGTTGAATGAGTCTCAAGCCAAGCTCGAGTTCGGACCTCCAGAGCAAATAATAAACACTCAATTCACCCTCTCCCCTCTTAGGTGCCTTAAGAACTAACAAGTGGAATTAGAGCGGGTCTATTAGGCTACCGGTTCTAACAAATTCTATAGCAAAAATTATAATGGCATATTTAGGAACATCATCATCATCATTCAACCAAGAAGGATAAAGCATTAGTAGAATATCTTTCTTTGATCGAAATGATTGCCTTTATTGGGAAAACAGGATGAGATTATTCTTAATGGCTAGAAGTGTAGGCCTTTAGGAAGTACTATCAAATGGCCAAATCAAAGGAAGAATGGGAACCTCAAGATAAGAGATTTTTTTCCTTAAATAGTAGGCCAAGCATATCCTTTTTTCACATTAGGAAGAAATGAATCCAATGGGTTCTCTATGTGAAATAAAAAATTGGCACACTTTAGCAGTTACACATGAGGGAACCAATCAAGTAAAAAAGAGCAAAGTAAACACGCTAACATCAATATGAATTATTTCAAATAAAGCATGATGAAAGCATATCTAACATGTATAATAGATTTATTGATATTTTTAATGCTCTCAAAGGTCTTGGAAAGACATATACTAATGTTTAAATGGTAAGAAAGTTATTTAGGTCACTTCCAAAGACGTGGGAAGCTAAAGTGATGGCTATTCAAGAAGCCAAAGATCTAATAGCACTACCATTGAAGGAAATTATTAGATCTCTCCAAATATAGGAAATGAGGCTCTAAGAGGTAGAAGAAGAAATGATGCTCCTAAATAAAAATAATTTATCATTTAAAGTCTCAAAGGAAAAATTAAATAAAGAGGAAGAGACATCAATTAATGAAAGCAACGAAGAATACATTGGTTTAATCACTAGAAAATTTAAGAACTTAAAGAAGAAATCCTCTAAAAGAGAGGACTTTAAGAAAGGTAAAAATGATTTAATACATAAATCCTATAACATTGTTTTCTTTGAATGTAAAAAACTCGTCTATATAAAGTCACAATGTCTTTAACTTAAAGATAATGAGAAGTATGAGTGAAACTATAAGAAGAATGAAAAGGACAAGAAGAAAGTACTTAAAGCATCAACTTGGGATGACACAAAAGAATATAAGAACTAGCATTCGAAAGAAGAGATAGCTCATATGTGCTTTACTTCTATAGAAAATGATAAGGTAACATCTAAACCTAATTCTTGTGATAATGATCATGACATTGATTTGATATATGATGAATTAATTAAAAGCCTTGAAATCACGAGCATATAAAAGAAAAATATATACTCAAAGCTCAAAGAGGCTCTAAAGAACCTAGATGCATGCATGAATGAGAATAAAAAGATAAAAAGTAAATTGAATAACATTAAAGCATCAAAAAATGTGATTATTCATGACAATCATAATTTATATGCACTAATGTGTGAGAATAAAACATTGAAAAAGGATGTAGATTCCCTTAAGGACTCATTGTCCAAGTTTACTAAAAGGAGTGAAAAACTAAATAACATGCTAGGAGCTCAAAAGAATTCTAATGGTAGGCATGGAATAGGATATAACCATAAAATTGAAGATAATTCTAAAACCACATTTATCAAGGGAAAATATTTGCATAGTTGAATAACCATTACCTAATATGAAAAATTGGTATGGAGTATCCACATCTAAGCATATACATGCATATTCCACATCCATTAGGACTAATCCTAAAAGCAAGCATTATGATTTTATATATGGCTTACAAGCTAAGCATAGAGTTCAATACTATCAAGGAAAGAATCGGCATAACCTCTACAATAACATACAAACTTGCTCATGCCCTTTTAAACCTCAAAGAAGCATACATTTAAGTTTCATTTATAATAGGGATCACACATATATTCGTATGATATTTCATTACCCTAGGAGAAAATTTAATTACTTTAATGTCTATAGGAAGATTACATATTATATACACACATAAATAGGTCCAAGAAATGCATATATGCATCATCATTACTCATAAAACATGATATGTAATTTTTGTGGTAGGTATGGACATGTTGATAGATTTTGTTTACTTAAAACTAATAACATCAAGCCCTTGAAAATGTGGGTTAAAAGGAAGAAAGAACCTAACAACCAAGGAACCAAGCTTAATTAGATTCCTAAAACATATTGATTACCTTAGATTGTAAGGATACTAGAAAAAAGAGCAATGGTATGTAGTAGAGATAGTAACTATTAAATTGGGTATTATTAAGGAGTTTATACATTTTATCATATTGAATCTATTTGTGAAGAAGAAAGTCTTGAAAACATTTATGTAAAATATGGAGAATTTAGTCATCAAATACTTTTCAAAATAGACAATTATTGAACCAAGGAAATGGGAAAGATGAGAAGCCTCTAATAGATTCTAAACTCAAAAGAATATTCATTCAAATCTATCATAAGTAGTGTTTAGCATAAGGTAATTGTTAGTTCATAATTTAGAAATATAAGATAACATATGTTTATCTGTAACTTTGAGTATAAATTCTTGGTAACGATTGTTTAGGCTTAGATGATGAATTTTCCAACTAAATAAATGAAGATTAAGGCTCATCAAGATCATTTTCTATTTTGTATTATTATTTGTAATTTGACTTTTTATCCAAAAGGCTCAACATGCATAAAATTTTCATTTAACTTTATTACATGAATCTTTTCATTCATCTAGAGACATTGAAGCTTTTGGTTTTCATATAAAAGTCTTTTTTTCTTTAAAACAAACTTTGGGAACATTTTAGGAAGTTTTTAATTTATATTTTCATTAATCAAAGTAAGTTAGAGCATTTGAAGGTGTTAAAATCATGTTTTTGAGGTGATTAGTCGACTTATATGGGTTAATGGTTGACTAATATAAGTTAAAGTCGTTAAATTTCATGTATCTAGAGTTTGTGGCAACATTGGTTGATATATTAGTTGACCAATGTGTCATATTAATTAACCAATATGTGTATCGATTGATCAATATTTTAATGACTAGTGAATCTAGAGCTTTTAATACATATTGATCGACCATTATAGCCATTGTAATGAGTAGTACTTGACTCCAATAACTAGGAAGGTACCCAAATCACTATAAATAGGTGTTTCCCATTAGTTTTAGCATCAATAAGCTTTTTAGTTTTGTATACACACAACTCAAAGGGTTTTTCAATCATTTGAGCATCCATGTGTCATATTTGTGTGAGTAAGTCATTTTAGAGTTATCAAGTGAATAAGTAAGGAATTTTGAGTTGTAATATTTACTTTGGAGAATATATTATTATAACTGGGGGAATTTTAAGTAAATTGAGGTTCCTCTTCTTCTTGCAAGAAGATTGTAAGAAGGGTTCCTCTTTACTAAGAAAGATTGTATAAAGGTTATTCTTCACTTTCAAAGAAGAAACATAGTGGAATTCTAAAAAAAGTCTTGAGAGTTGAGGTAGACATGGTTTAGTTACCGAAACATTATAAATCAGTTTGCATTCCCTCTTCCCTGTCATTTTGAATTTATTGTTCAATTATTCAATTGGTTTATATTAAGAAAGTTCCTTATCTTTATTTATATTGATTGTTATTAACTAACTACATTAATTAGAAAAGTTGTTGAATTTTTTAAACATCTAATTCACCCCTTCCCCCTCATGGATACCATTAGAGACCTAACATGTTGTAATATTGGTAGATGTATTATTTAAACAATTTGCCATATTGGTTATCCAATATGCCTATTAGGTGACTAGTGTGCCAAAAACTAGTGAATTTGGAGGTTTTAAGATATACTGGTACAACAACTAGTTAATCTAATGACTTTAATGCATACTAGTCCATAACCTAGTGAATCTTATGCTTTTAATGCATACTAGTCCAACAAATAGATTTTATGCCTTTAATGTATACTAGTTGACAAGTACATTGCATATAGTCGTTATAATGACTAGTTTTTTTTCTCTAATAGCTAGTAGGTGTCCTAAAAAACTATAAATATGTGTTTTCTTATTGTTTTTATCATTAAGAAGAATTGTGGTGTCTTTTACACACATTTCTAAGTAGCTTTCAATCATTTGAGTATTATTATCTCACATTTTTGGGTGTAAGCCTTTTTAGGGTTGTAAAGTGAATAATAGAGACAATTTTAAGTTGTAATTCTTTGTTGAGCTGTTGGATATCATACTTGGAGTGTTCCAAGTTTGTTTAAGGTTCCACTTCTCCTTGGAAGAAGATTATAAAAAGGGTTCCTCTTTATTAAGAAGAATTTTACAAAGGTATTCTTCATCTTGATAGAAGAATTATAATGAAATTTCTTTGTAAGCAAGGGTTGTTTTCCAAAAGCACTATAAATTAGTTTACATTCTCTCATTCCTATCATCTTTGAATTATTGCTTAATTGTTTGAATAATTTATATTAAAAAATTCCTCACCCTCATTTACATTGTTTATTGTTAATTAAGTACTTTAGTTATATTTTTAAAATTTTATATGCACCCATTTCGCTACCTTTCTTGGTTGTCATTCGGGACTAACAAATAATATCAAAGTTAATCTATTAGGCTAGCATTCCTAATGAAATCCTATAGAAAATATCATAATGGCATATTTAAGAGCAATATCGTCATCATTCAATCAAGAGGGACAAAGCATCAGTAGACAACTTGTTGGATCCCGTTTCCGTAACCCAACTCTTGCTTTGATACCACAAATGTTGGATCCCGCTTGTTTCCAGAATCCAACTCTTGCGAATTCATATAACTGAGCGTATTATCGTATAGGGTTCTTTCCATGAACCCTTATTAGGCATCATTCCACAAGGGTGCTGTGCCCATGACAATTAAACATCAAAACTAACTTATTACTTCAACTCAACCACATTTCGAGGGAAACAATGTAAACATACATACATAACTGTACTACTTCAATCTATCATTTCATTTCTTAAAGTAACAGAGTTTGAAAAACTTTATTTACATATCAAATGCCACACCATTGGCTTATTACAAAAATACAATTAACAAATTTGCGGAAGTTCCCTTAGGCTCTTGATCACTTGATCTCTTAACTATTACCTGAAGAGGGGACAAAAAGGGGGTGAGCTTGACAGCTCGTGAGTAACAGTTTATAACGGAAAAATAAGCAAAAACTAATTAAAACATTCAGTTGTTATAGAAAATTTTCATATGGTTCATAAAAACACATGTTTCTAAAAATTCTCATCGTGTTGTCAAAATCTCAAACTACAAAACATGAATGCATCAAACTTGTTAACATAACATGAGCACATAAGCACATCATAATGCTTCGAGTAAGTCCAAAAATATGACGCAGCGCACATTTCCACATAATGATCCTGTGTAGCTGTAAACTTGATGGAGTCCTTGAGGGAGCTCTATGCCACTAGCGGGCAGGCGGGAGAAGCCTTTAACTTGGGTTAATGTGCACGTGACAATTCTTGAGAGACTATCACAAACCCACATAACACATATATTTCAAAATCTTGTAAGCTTGTTGCCCAAAATGGCACTTCTTGTAAACTTGATTTTTCATATACTTGATATATTTATATCTTGGAAACTATTTTCGAAAACATGATTTTATAAACATGCATCTTTTCAAAGAGAAAAATCCTTTTCAGAGTCTTTTTAAAAGAAATCACTTTTATAAATCATCACACAATTCTTGTAACAACATATAGCAGATTTCATAAATCATTCAAAAGCAATAGATGCAACACTTATGATGCAGTAGAAATCAGTAAATTTCTTGATTTAAAGAAAAACAAAAGTGGCTTATTTACTCTATTATAAACATGTAACCCACCTTAATTTTCTTACTTATAGCCTTGCTCAAACATGCCTCTTCTCTTGTTCCTCTTGCCTCTTTGATCCCTTTATACAATAACAAAAATTTCACTCAATAGGGTTTTCAATTGAAAATCCCTCAAAGCACAATCACTAAAATTGGTTTAAAATACTTAAACCCAAACATTTTCTAAACTCCATGAACTAAAATCCTTCTAAAAATCCAAGAGATTTAAAATGATCTTACCTTCATTCTTCACCAAATGAAGGGATCTTTAGCTCAAAAGAAAGCTCTTCTCTTCCTCTACCTTTTTCTCTTCTTGAACAACCTCAAAATCTCTCTTGAGGGCTAACACAATTGAAACCCTACTCTGTTTCTCCTCTTTCCCTCCTTCTCTTCTTCACTTCATATTTCTCTCTCTTCATATTTCTCGTTCTTCTTCATGACACTCTCTCTTTTTCTTTCTTTCCTCAATTTTCGTTCTTCTCTCTTCTTAAAATGCAAGACAACACTTCTTCTTCCACTAATGCTCTTAATGATTGAGAAATGTCGCATTTGCCCTTCCATTTATACTTTATGTCTTTTATACTTAAGTGTCTTGCCAAAAGCATCCTTGAATATTCTGACATAACTCTTTCTTTTAGAAAAGTGTTATCCCTTGTCTTAAGTTTTCAATGACACCAAAATCAGTCCATTTGGTTCAGAAATCTTAAAGTTAGGGCCCAAACATTTCAGACTGTTGTTAGACTGAAACAGTACACTATCCCCATCTTCCATCTAGAAATTGAAAGTCCTAAAGGCTGAAATAGATTTCAACTTCTTCATACCATTTGTAGCTCCATGTCTCTATTTTATCTTGAAATAAGAACCATCTCAGTTGGAATCCTATAGATCCAGATATATTCAAAATACAGAAGCTTGTTCAGTACAATATCCAATTCATACTCTTCTAACTGATACCCTTACTTTGATTCAATTCATCTTTTTCAAATGAATACGAAAAGCTATTAAAATCTAAGGAGGGATAGAAAAATGTGTTAAGAAACTATTGGTTCAAGAATCATTTCATTTGGAGGTCGGATAACAAAAATATGGCCGAAAGAATCAAGCCAAATTTGGTCCTCAATCATATTGAACTTGTCTTGGGACAAATGACATAACTTTCACTAAAGATGTTGGATTAAGATCATATTAGGACGATTTCGAAGAGAACTTCGAGATCTAAAACTTTGAAGAAGACTTGAGGTCAGATTTTATCATCTTGAGGGTCAAAATGGACCAGACAATAGGATTAGACGAAGCCAAAAGAAAAAGCAGACGAATGGAAAAAGAAAGACGAATGGGAAAAATTACTAAAACTTTCCCTACAAACATCGGATTTGTGTGTTATTTGGATGGTTAGAAAGAAGACTTTAAAATCTGGAACTTTCATGAAGACCTAAAAGACAAATTCTATCTTCTCAAGGGTCAAAAATGGAACAGTAGATAGGTACAGAAGAAAAGTAGACTAATGGAAAAAGACAGATGAATGAGGAAAATTACTATAACTTTCCCTACAGATATCGGATTTGTGTGTTCTTTGGATGGTTCGAAAGAAGACTTCAAGATCTACAACTTTCATGAAGACCTTAAAGACAAATTCTATCTTCTGAAGGGATGGAACAGAAGGTAGGCCAAGCGAAAAAGAAGAAGAAGCAAAACATAGAAGATATGACCTCATCATAGACCATGTGACGTCATCACAGAAGAAGCAAAAAGCAGAAGAAGCAAAACATAGAAGAAGCAAAAAGCAGAACAAGCAAAACATAGAAAACATGACATCATCACAAAAGAAGCAAAAAGCAGAAGAAGCAAAACATAGAAGATATGGCGTCATCACAGACCATGTGATGTCATCACAGAAGAAGCAAAAAGCAGAAGAAGCAAAACATAGAAGAAGCAAAACATAGAAGATATGGCGTCATCACAAACCATGTGATGTCATCATAGAAGAAGCAAAACATAGAAGATATAACTTCACTCTTGAACATCTTCCTTTATGAGGACCATAACTTTCAGTTCAGATGTCCAAAAATTTTAAACTATATACCTTTAGAAAGACAAAAGAAAGGCCTACAACTTTCTAGAAGACACATTTGCCTAAATCAGCCTAGATTAATCCAGAATTTCCCCCGAAGTCAGAACACAAATTTTACATTCATCCACCAATATACTGCTCCCAATTCCCAAATTCATGACAAATGTTGAGATTCTTAAAGATAGAATTTAAATTCAATGTCTTCATAAGAAATGTAGCCATATGTTTCTATTTTAATCCAAATCAAGAATCATCTCGTTTGGATAACTAAAGAAAACGTTGTGGCTAAAAGACTAAAGCATACTCCGTGAACATTTTCCAAATTAACCACCCATTTTGTTTCACAATCTTTCTTTAACACAACTCATACCAAGATCACCTTTTCTACTTCATTTACTCCTCATTCTCATCTCCATTTCAAATCAATATCATCCATAAAGAAATTATAATCCATGATTAATCATGAACACCAATGACAGAACATACACCTATAAATACATCTCCTTCATCAACTTACTACACAAATGCAACTTCATTTTTGGCTTTCACTCTACTTCTAACTTTCACCTTAACTCTTCTCATTTCAAAATCTCTTATCCACTAAAAGCACCAAAGAAAAAATATGAATCTATCCACATTTCTCATTTATTAGTTCTAGTCTTTTAAGAAAAGTTTGGGGTCCAACAATTCTACCCCCCCCCCCTAACGAATTTCGTGCTCGAAATTCTTACCTAAGTGATCAAACAAAAGAAGGTAATGCGGTATTATGTTTTCCTCATTCTCCCAAGTAACTCTTTCATTTGAATAATTTCTTCCAAACTACTATATTCAACAGAAACGATCGATTTAGTTGCTTATTCAAATATCCTATGATCTTAATTGGTTCCCCAACACATCTCAGATTTCTTTCAATTTCCTAATTGACTTACTTTTCCCGAATGATTTTCTCCAGAGTAGTTATCTTTTTGGCATAATCACCTATATCATACTTCCATCGTGTTATTCTGATTCATCTCATGATTTTAACTATAAGAATCATAGATTATCTCCTATACCATATCTAAATATAGAACTCATATGTACTCAATCATATTATTCAGCAATTTAACCACATTATCGAGTATGTACTCACAATAACTAGTCGACATAACCTTTAGATCCTCTACATATATCACTATCCTTTATTTCACTTTCCATACATACATTCTTAATCAATTTAGGAGCATAACATATAGCCATCTTGAAATTCACATCTCAATTTCACTAATACAGTCTTATACTTGATCATAAATTCCGAGTTCAACCTTTCAATTCCACTTTACTTGTACTCCTTAAATCTTGTTGTTTTCACCCTGTCTCTATCTCTTCTTCAGTCAATTCATGGAGATATTTTCACATTCGTATCAATTCAAGTACGTTTCCATAACAAAATTGTCGTCACCATATTCACTAACATAATCACAAATACTGAATCTATGTCTAACATATTGGACTACACCATATTTCTTATTGCTAAATATCCACAAACTTTCCTTACCATAAACTCTATCAAAACACAATTCTCACTAATTCTATTGACCTGAAATCTTAATAATCGCTCCTACGATTGACACATATCTTGAAAGTTACCCATGTAAGATCCAAATACTGACGCTTTGAAACCAAATATGTTGGATCCCGTTTCTGGAAGTCAACTCTTTCTCTGATACCACAAATGTTGGATCCCGTTTTCGGAACCCAACTTTTGCTCTGATACCATAAATGTTAGATTCCGCTTGTTTCCAGAATCCAACTCTTGCGAAATCATGAAACTGAGCGTATTATCATATAGGGTCTTTTCCATGAACTCTTATTAGGAATCATTCCACAAGTGTGGCGTGCCCATGACAATCAAACATCAAAACCAACTTATTACTTCAACTCAACCACATTCCGAGGGAAACAATGTAGACATACATACATAACTGAACTACTTCAATCTATCATTTCATTTCTTAAAGTAATAGAGTTTGAAAAAATTTATTTACATATCAAATGCCACACCATTGGCTTATTACAAAAATACAATTAACAAATTTGCGGAAGTTCCCTTAGGCTCTTGATCACTTGATCTCTTAATTATTACTTGAAGAGGGGACAAAAAGAGGGTGAGCTTGACAGCTCGTGGGTAACAGTTTATAACGGAAAAAAAAGCAAAAACTAATTAAAACGCTCAGTTGTCATAGAAAATTTTCATATGGTTCATAAAAACACATGTCTAAAAATTCTCATCATGTAGTCAAAATCTCAAACTACAAAACATGAATGCATCAAACTTGTTAACATAACATGAG
>JAOQMQ010000003.1:11817822-11828821 GCA_027563845.1 Erythroxylum subrotundum
TGGTGTATTCTTTAAACCAAGATGGAACAAATCTACGATAAATATTTCCAAATTTTCTTTGTGGAAAATCATGCTCAGAAGGTTGACATGGACCGTTTTGCAAATAAGCTCTTCGTATTCTATCACGGTCATTAGGATGATAATCTGAAATTTTTTTCCGCAATTCTGGATCAGACTGAAGATCATCTAAATTGACTTCTAAATGAGGATACTTTAAAGGGTTGGGCTAGAATCCTTATTTGTAAGAGGTCTTTTGAGAAATTTATCCATAACTGAAATCAAAGTTAAGTAATCAGGGATAAATTGAATACAAAATAAATAAACAATTAACTATTCACAAAATAATTAATTAAAACTATTTGAAAAATACTTTACACATATGCAAATTTACGAGAAGAAACAAATGGGTAAATAACGAAAAAAAAAATAGTTGGTATGAGAAGAAAGAAATAAGTACCCTCAATATAACGAAGAAAAATAGTTGTACCCTCAATATAACAAAGAATGGAAATGATAATTATAATTCATATTCAAAAAAATCAAGCATACCCTTAATACCCACTTGAATGTCTCAACTTTAAAAATCAAGCCTATTCAATTAACATCTTTGCGGATATGGAGGGGATTATGTGCTTATGCATAACATCTATGCGGGTGTTGGGAGGTTCCAGGATGCTGAGAGGTTGAGAAAATTAAAAGATCACAGAAACCCCAATAAAGCTCCTGGCTATAGCTTGTTTTGAACAATGGATTCGGTGTAATTTTGTTATAAAAACTGCTACTTGCTTAAGGAACCGTATTCAGACTCATAACCAATAAAACTCATTAGTTGTCAGTTGTCACCTCAAAAGCATATAAAAGGTCCCACTCTTAGTCTTAGTTGTGCTCAGTGCTCTTCTTTCTAGTTTCTGGTACATATTTTTCTAATTTGTTCACAAGTGGGGTTACAAATCCTACGCAGCTGAAAATTTATTATAGGACCCACAAACCATGAACCACTAGCAGCAATATTTTCCATCTTTTAACTTAAACAACAGTAATATGATGATATACGGTCATATCCAGAAACATGATAGCGTTATGTATTTGCCTTAGACGAGAAAGAAAGTCACTTAGCTTGAACAACGAATAAGACAGTATTTGAAAAATTAGACGTGAGCTCGGGTGAAGACAAACCTTACCTTGTTTAGTTGCTTCCCACTTGTTGTAGCTTCAAAAAAATTGGTTTGTAATCATTTTTTAGTACTTCTATTTTTTGCTTTAGGTGTGAGGTTAAGAGAAGAAGAAGTTAAAAAGACACAAAGTAGTATAATGAAGAAGTCAAAAGGGTAGAAAATTTGAATAAAAAGTCAATTAAATATGTAGTTTTTATCTCTCTATTTATAAGCTTTTATTTAAAAAAGTCATGGGCTCAAATAATAGTAGCCTTAATAAAAATAGATGGGCTCATATTTAAATTTTTATTTGATATCTTAATATATCTATAATTATTTTTTTTTCACCAATTAAATTAACGGGGAGCAAAATTTTAATTTTTTATAAAATTAAAATTTAAAATAATCTTTTTAAAATAATATTTTCTAAAATGCAGTGGGGGCAAGTGCCCCCACTTGCCCCCACTGTAGCTCCGCCCTTGCATAGGGCATGACACCTTAGGAAAATAGTGTTGTTTCAATGATGTCTACTGTTGTAAAAGTTTTCCTTCAAGCATGAACTTGTCTTACAAGATGTGTCAACTCCTGTGCACGGCAATCTTACTTAGCTCTGTTAAAGTAAGATTCAGCCTTGTCCCATGATTATCGACCAGCCGATTTGTTTTCAGACTCCTCACGACCTTCGCAGTTTTTCACACTCACACCCTTGCAAAAAAATTATGAAAGAATTAAATATTCATGGCAACAAAAGAACACGAGAAAGAGATACGACAAACGTCAACCTTTATTACTTCCTTTAAAGTATATAAAGGAATGCTCTTTCACATCTCTAAGTATCTCCTACACTCACTTGTTCTGAGTGCCTCTCAAACTCTCTCTTTGAGAAGAGCAAGACTCAAATGAGCTATTTATAGGCATCTTTAGATGACCAAGTTAGTATCCTAATAGAATTCTATTATTTAAGATCACAATCTTATCATATCTTATCCTTATTAGATTACATCACACTAATTAGAATGGCATCCCCATCCAATTAGGACTCTGTCTAATAGGATTAAGCTATATCACAATAACAAGATAAAAGATTACATCTATCTAAGAATGATCTATCTATATCCATGAAGATCTCCTTTATTTTCAGATGATCCTTCCATATAATCTTTATTTCTTAAAGCTGATATTCATCCACTGTGATCTTATCTGTCACATCATCCAAGATCTCCTGATCTCTATCTGTTGATGATGAGTCATTCAAGCCAATAGCATACTGATCTGTCCAATGCTTTCCGATGCTAACTCCATTAGTTATGGTCCGTTCATTTGAGCACACACTAAGTCCTTAGTCCTTCAAGAACCCAGCCTTAGCCAAGTCAACTCATACAAGGTCTGAAACTCTCCCAAAACTCGCACCATGCATGATCTACTTGCTAAGTCATCCTGGAACTCTCGCATACTCCTATCATGTGTATGATCCAACTAACCTTCTACTCGATGTCCATCTCAAGCCTTCTTTTGGTCTCATATCCGAATCTTGCATCTCGTCAAATATTTCTACCAATGTGCATCAATACATGCCAACTCTTAACATTGCCCCTTTTCGTCCTTGCCTCCACGCAAGTCTTTGCCTTGTTCCATTGTTCCGCATGTCAAACATTAATGAAGGCTCGTCAATGCCTGCACGATTCCACTACCTCAGACTTAGGGGTCCAACACCTACCCTGGAGCATTTTTCTCCCCAACTTTTCAAGATAATTTTCACATCATCTAGTGCTTGCAATTTTGGAATGTATTATTGACTCTTGCTATTGAAGTTTAGAATTTATTAACCCATTCTTATATTATGAAACAACTTTGTGGATTCCAAGATTTTCAGGTCAAAATCAAAGATATGACAATATATTTAAAGGGAGGGAAGAGACTTAATCATCCTTCATAAGTTCAGACTGAAGTTGGCAAAAGGATGTTATTTCTTTTTGTCCCAATGAATAAAGATGCACTCTAAAAATTTTGGATGCCAAATTAAGGTAAATTATAGTAAAAGAAAAATAAATAGAAAATTGAATATTTTTATCAACATTTATGCATAAAGTTATATATTCTTAAATATCTATCAAAATCTTAAAATGTAATAAATTAAAGTCTTAATAAAATAGGACACATAATATTAAAAATAATAAAAGTCTTTAACAACCTACAATAATGAAAATTTGATATAATTTTGGCTCGAAAAATGTCTTACAATGATAAAATTATTGTAACCTCATCATATATAATAGATACCAATTAGTATATTTTTGATATATTATAACTTTGATAACTCAACTCTAAGACATGAAAATATATTTAAGGTGAGGGAATAAACTTGATCATGTCTACAAGTTCGAATGGAGTTGGCAAAAGGATGTTTCTTTACATGCTAATGAATGAAAATGCACTCTAAAAATTTTGAATGTCAAGTTAAGGTAAAGTACAGTAAAAATTGAGATAAAAATAAATAGAAATTTTGATTTTTAATCAATATATGCAAATATCTTTAGAAACCTTAAAAATATAAAAATTAACAAATTAAAATCTTAATAAAATAAGACAATCTTAAAAATAAGAAAAATATTTTTTAAAAGAATAATTATGTTAAGTTATAAAAGGCATATCAAATGTAGTTACAAAGTATAGAACCAAGGTCACCATGTAAAGTGATTGTAAAAAAAAAAGAAAAATCTTTAACTATCTAAAATAATGAGAAAATGATATAATTGTAAAGTGATTATAAAAGGCATATCAAATGTAGTTACAAAGTATAGAACCAAGGTCACCATGTAAAGTGATTGTAAAAAAAAAAAGAAAAATCTTTAACTATCAAAAAATGTCTAACTCCATCGGATTAGATTCTAACTGATATTTTTATATATATTATAAGTCCTATAACTTAACTTTAACAAAAAAATTATAATCTATCAAATTGACCCATCTAACGAAAATTCAAATTTCTTTAAATTTCTAACAATTCAATCAATCCATAAACTTAAAAACTCATCGATGTCCGTGTCATCACAATTCTCACTCTATATTTGTTCATTTCAAAAAATGTCTCGTATCGAAGCATTTGTGGCCACAATGCCCTGCCCATTAAGACTAGGGCCCTGTTTGACAACTAGTGGATTGCATTAGCTGTTAGCTGATTCTATTAGCGGTTAGTTAATAGTTGAGTATATCAGCTGATTTAACCAGCGGATAACATCAGCCGTTTATTAAAGATTTTTCGTAAATTTAATTGTTTAGTATTAGTTATTTATGTGTAAAATGACTTGTAAGGACATAACTTAAAAAAATATTTATAATGACATGAGTATTATATTTTAATATTTCTTTGAATATTTTCATAAGAATTTAAACTCTAGATATTTAATTTTACAAAAATTAAGTTTATAAATCTATTAAAAAATATATAACAAGTAGTAGTAGTAGTAATAGTAGTAGTAGTAGTAGTAGTATTGTGCATGCAGCTTATAAGATTGGGAATAGGCAACGAACAAAAAAAAAATAGAGGCTTTGTCACTATTTGTGAGTATTCTTTAGAGGGCATAATCTATCACTTTTGATCAACTGAAGCCCAAACACTAGTCCTTCTGAGCTTTTAAAAATCAACTGATTAGATTCAATCAGCTAACCCAATCAGCTAATTACCAAACATAATGATCAGTTGTTTAATATGGTCAATCAACTAAACATGGTCAATCATTTAATTTTTTGTTGATAAGTCATTTACCAAACGAGGCCTAGATGTTTTAATCTTCATGATCGACCAAACTTGACAACTTAGTGTCCAATCCCTTCTTATCTTCAAAAAGCTAATGTACAATGAGATTAACTCCCAAGTTGATGATAAAGCAAACACACACAAGAGGGGGTGAATTGTGTGTAAAAAATTTTGCAAGGTATTTTAAATCTTTAAAATCCTTCTTAAACAAAATGGGTTGATAAATGGAAAGGTCCTATTAAACTTTAAAAGGAACCTGTTAACATTTAAAAAGAAAGGATCATGTTAGTTATTTAAATTACGAAAGAAGTCTATTAATCGAAAGGATCATATTCACGCTCAAAAAGAAAAGGGGCCTGTCAATCGATAGGAGCTTGCTAGAGCTCAAATAAAAATAAGCATGTTAATTGATATGAGCATGTTGACGCTTAAAGCGAAAAGAACCTTTTTCTTTATAGAAATAGAACGAGCCTATTGAAAAACTGAAAGAGCCTCTTGAAAATACAAACTTATAACGTAGAAATTTAAAAGTTAGGAAACGAGAAAGAATGACACAGTAGATTTATACTGGTTTGGCTAACAACCAAGCCTACGCCTAGTCCTCAAGTATCCAACTTGAGTATTTCACTATAAAATTTTAAGTATTAAATTTGACGAGCCTCTCCAAGCTTACAGGTACAGATTTTTCAAGGTTCTTTAACCTTCCACACTCGAAGTGTATAACAAGCTTCTAAAAGCTCACAAAAAAATATAAAATCAAAAGTAAGCTCTCAAATAACAATTTCTCTCTTGATAGAGTGATTTCACTTTCTAAGGTAAAATAAGAATAATATGAATCTCAAGAATATAGATGCTGCTCAAATGTTTCGAAAGTTTGTGAATGTTCGTTACTTCACAAGTATTGTTGCTCTTTTTTAAATAGTCAATTTCTTTAACTAGATGTTGCTTCATCTTAATTCCGAGTTGACTTTGGATTTTTAATATCATCCCTATCGAAACAAAAATTTTCAAAGCTAATTGTTTGAAAGGGTAAGATCCTCCTAGAAAGTTTACTAAGAAAGTTCCTGCAAAGTTCACCAGTGTATTTAGATTGTGTGAGAAGAAGGCCAGTGGATGTAAATATGGCTTCGATGATAAGAAAGCAGTGAAGAGGTTATAGATCTTTTATGGTGAAAATAAAGTGAAGAACATCAATTTGAATAAATTAAGGAGAAAGTTGGTATGGAGAAAGGTGGTGTTATTCAATGCTGAGTGAATAAAAAGAGATGTATCAACTTTAGAGGAAGTGAACCCAAGGTCGGTAAGTTTATGAATTAAACGATTAAACCAAGCTCTAGGAACTTGCTTAAGACCATAAAGAGCTTTATATAGATGACACACATAATGAAGATGAAGAGGGTAGTAAAACTAGGTGGTTGTTGCATAAAAATAGATTTTTGTAAGTTTCCATGGAGAAAGTATTGGTAACATTAACAAATGGACTAGTTTTTAACTAAGGCAAGTGTAAGTATGAGGGGAATGGTGGATGGTTTGACAAGTGGACTAAATGTGTCAGTATAATTAAGACTGGGTGATTGAGGATAGCCTTTAGGCTATGTTTGGTTGGACCTATGGTTTTTAATGGAATAGATCGGAATGGAATGATTTATAATAGAATGAAATGTAAATGGATGTAATATTAGAAAATTCTTGTTTGAGAGGAATGGAAGAGTTCATAATGTAATACGGTAAAATGTTGTTTGGATGAAGGGTTTATAATGTAATATAACATAAAGTTGTTTATCATTTTACATTCCATCCTAAACTTCCCAAATCGGAGGTTTTTTATTTTTATTGTTTAGGAAGGAATGGGATGTAATATGAAACTCTCCTCTTCCATCCCATTATAAACCCTCCTCCCAAACAATGGAATAATATTCCATTTCATTTCATTTCATTAATAAACCCCCAACCAAACATAGCCTTAGCTACCATTCGAACTTTATAGCAGCCTAGGGAACAATCAGAATTAAGCTTTAAACGTGTTGGACCCCAAATTTTTCTTTTCTTTTATTTATTTTTCATTTATTTATTGATTTATTTTATTTTATTTTATTTTCTTAGAAATTAGTCATTTATTTAGCAAGCATAAGTAGAAATTAAAATTTAGAATAGAAATGTTAGAATTTAAGTAATAAGAGTGTTTAAGGGCATTTTTGGAAAGTCACTTAAGTTTAAAAGCCACAAGGCATTAAAGGAAGGGCAAAGTGGACTTTTTACACTCATTAAGGGTAGAATTGGAAGAAGTGTAGACTTGCTTTTAAATGAAGAAGAAAAGCGTGAGTGGAAGAGAGAAAGAAGTGAGTGTGTCGTGGAGAAGAAAGAAAGAAGAGAGAAAGGAGAGAAAAGAAGGAAGTTTGAGCTAGGTTTCATCTTTTCTTAGTTTTTTAAGAGAGATATTGAGATTGTTCAAGAAGGGAAAACGAAAGAGGAAGAGAAGAACTTCCATTTGAGCCAATAATCTCTTTATTTGGTGAAGATTCAAGATAAGTTCATTTTTAATCCTTTGGATTTTTGGAAGGGTTTTAGTTCATGAATCTTAGGAAATGCATGGGTTTAAGTATTCTACAATCAGTTTTAGTGAATATGTTTTGTGCGATTCTCAATTTGTATTCCTATTGAATGGAATTTTTGCCAATGTTAAAGGGAATCAAGAAGGGCAAAAGGAGTAAGAGGAAAGGCACCTTTGAGCAAGTTTTAAGTAAGGAATCCAAGGTGGGTTACATGATTATAATTGAGTTAATGAGCCATAAATGTTTTTTTTTCAAATTAATAGAGTTAAATGATTTTGAAATCGCTTTATAAATGTTTCATTTATTGCTCCTTAAATGCTTTAAGAATTGCTACATGTTTGGTACATGAATCTTGTTGATGATTTATGAAATGAAGGTGGAAATGATATTTGACATATATTATGCTTAAATCATGTTTCGGAAATGTGCCTTTTTGGGCAATATGTTTACAAGTCTTGAAATTCATGTTTGTGTGGGTTAGCGGTGGTCCATTCTATTATGTCACGTGTATGTTGACCATGTTAAAGGCTTCTCTTGGCTGCCCACTAGTGGCATAGAGCTCCTTCACGGACTCCCTCATGTTTATGAACTATGCAAAACCATTATGTGGGTTTGTGATAATCCATTCTGTTATTATTGGAGATTCGCAAGAACTGCCACATGGACATACCCAAACCATTATGGTTGCTTATGTGTTTATGATTTGTTGACAAGTTTGATGAATACATGCTCATGTTATTTATAAATTGTTTGACAAGTTGAGAATTTGAGAAATATGTGTTTTATGGATGTACTGCAAGTTTATTATGACAATGAACATTTTCAATGGTTTTGCTTGTTACTCCGTTATAAACTTGTTACCCACTAGCTTTTAAGCTCATCCCCATTCTTCCCCATCTCCAGGTGATAAGCAAGAGATCGAGTGATCGAGAGTCGAGGCATCACTCCAAATGTGCATCTTTTTGTATTTTAAGTTTATGGAAAACACATGGATTTAGCCACATTTCAAGTTTTATTTGCTCATGTGTATTTTGAAATTTTGGATTAGGAGACCAGTGATGTATTGTGGCTTGAAATGCCCATTAAAGCTTTGTAAAACTCTTTCTTTTGGATGTTAATGAAATATATTTGTGTTTTGCTCATGACATCTCCAAGCTTTCGCATTTCTTTCTCAAGAGACTAAGATTTGAAGAAGTTTCTTGTGTATTTTTTCATAACTATCTTTTGTTGAGTTATAGATGTGGTTTTGGAAGTGAATGTGTAAGTTTTTGTGTTTGATAATTGGGTTTGGGTGTCTGGGTTCAAAGGTTTCGTCGCGGCGAACCTTTCCCGAAGGGTATTTTCGTTTGATTTTGTCAACTTCGCCGCAACGAAACCAGCCTTTCACCATGGCATATTTGTCCCGAGAGGTACTTGGGTTTGATCTAGGTTCTTCGCCGCGGTGCATTTCCCTCAAAGGGTCTGTTCGCTCGACCTTGAGACTTCTTCGGGGCGAAGCTAAATGTTGGCTGCGGCGAACTTGTCCCGAAAGGTCCTTGAAAATACTTCCATAGTTTCGCCGCAGCGAACCCGCCATTGCTAGCTGCGAAGTTTTCATTTCAAACTGAATATTTTCAACTTTCCTCTTGCACGACCTTAGCCCGACTGCCTCAAGTGGTCACCTCGGGATAAGTTACGGGACTTAGGGCCCAACATACGCTCACGTTTTATGATTCCAGAGTTTGACTCTGGAAACGGGGCTCAACAATACAAAATACCCACTTATAACTGATAATATTTGCACCTAGAGGATGGGGAATAAGGGATTGAGTATTGGTGTGACAGAAAGCTTTGAACTCATCAAGCATAGCTTGTTGCCAATGAGGAAATTTGTTTTCTTGAGTGAAAGAAGTAAGGTCTGGACTAATTGATGTAGGAATAATAGTGTTGTAAGTAATATGGTCAGGAAAAAGATTTTAAAAGTCGAGTGTTGTCCTAAGTGCAGGTGACCATTGGATGAGAAGAGGAAGATGATGATTGAGAAATAAGTGGAATAGGAAGGGAACAGGGTAAAGGAGGTATGGGTAAGGTAGAAGTGGTCAAGACTGGTGAGAAAGAAGAACTAGGCAATGGTGGAGAAACATATGATAATTGAATTTGTAATAGTAAAGATAAAGAAGTGGTAGAAGAGGAAGAGGAGTTTGGTTTGAGTGTGAGTTTATCAGTTTCAATATGAGCAAAGAAAAGATAGCATGTGCAACCAAAAACACGAAGAAGATTAAGGTCAAGAGAAGAGTTGAACAAAAGTTCGTGAGGAGATTGAAATGTAAGGTAGATGATGGTAGAAAATTTATAATGTAAACAATAGTGGAAAAGGCTTTGTACCAAGATCTCTTTGGAAGAGGGATATGAATAAAAAGAGTGATTCCTATTTTAGTTACGTAACGAATTTTACATTCAGCAATACCAATTTTTGTAGTGGGGTATGAGGACATGAAATATAAAAAGAAATGTCGTAAATGGTGAGAAAAGGAGCAAATGATCCTTTAATGAGTTCAAAAGCTCCATCATATTGAAACATTTTGATTTTTATTGAGAATAAGTTCTCAACAGTGAATTTAAAATTTTCAAATTTTTGTAATGCTCGAGACTTATGATCTAGAGGAAAAACTTGGGTGTAACGACTAAAATCATCAATAAAAATTATAAAATATATTCAACCATAAAACGATAACAATAATGATGGTCCCCAAATGTTGCAATGGCTAAGTTAAAGAGGTGCAGTACATACTCTAGTAGATGTAGGAAAAGAAAGACGACAATTTTTGCTTTGAAGATATGAATTACAATGAAGATGGGTTTGAGACACTGAATCAGACGTAAATAGTTTGGAAAAGATTTGAGAACATGGATGTAGCACCCCACTCCCACAGGACACACCCCCGACTTCCTAAAGGATATTCGAGTACGTACCCCGCAAGGGTGGCATGCTAGAGCAGTCACGTTTCTAACTTAATCATGGCATCAACATTCAAAGCGTAAATATCATAATATTTTAAAACCCAAAATTCCTCATAAAAACTGAATATACATTATGGCTTTACAAAATCATCCAAATATATACATTATCAGGGCTAATTACAGAACATGCTACATACATAAGGAATTATACAAAAATTTCTAACTAGATCCTTCAGTCTCAGCTGACCGACCTTTGAGTCATTTCTTCTATCCAAAAGTACAAGAAACATATCCAAAAGTACAAGAACTATGCTTCTTGTAGAGTCTCCCTATCACCAGTGTCCTCTCTCGGTCCTGAAATGTCAACTTTGTAATTTTGGTGAGTTTTGCGAACTTAGTGAGGTAATTGAAGTTAATCACACGTTAGTACAATGATAATCAAAGCACAAGAAGAGGGGGTTGAATTGTATAAACTTTTTGATAATTCCTTCTTTTGAAATAAAAACTTGTTCTGTTCAGAATTACGATTAATTTCGTTCGTAAGTAGTCCTTTATAAAAATGCGATTGTACGAACTTAAAATCACAGTAATATAAT
>JAOQMQ010000003.1:11832285-11856792 GCA_027563845.1 Erythroxylum subrotundum
ATTCGATAAATGGAATTGAGCATAGACTTGTTTGTGATTGGGCGAGAGAGGAACCGTATCGTAGTCACGTGCACGTCGACAAAAGCCTTCTCCCAGCTGCCCGCTTGTTGCCCACGAGATCCGAAAATAGACTCGTATCGTTCACGGTGTAAACTTCGGTTTCGCCGTTTCGTTTCACGGAGACTCTCAAACGGTGCCCAACACAGTTAGTATTTACGTTAGATGAACCTTATGTTAATACTTTGATATGATTTGATTCCTTTATTAATGCAATTGGTTGTTTGATATATTGTGATCTAATTACACATTTGATTTATGTTCTAATAACCTGAGACTATTATATTATAATCTGATTTCATATGTAGAGATTGAGAAATCTTAGTGTGAATTGATTTCCCGTAATTAGAAGGAGTTGATTGCAACCCTAGAGATAGGAAGATATAAATCTTTCAAATTAAGGTCAAACATAATAGAGGGACTCATAAATCGATAATGCAATCCAATAAGATTTAACATGACTGATTCAGTTAGAGACTTTAGGATTGGTTGTTCGTAGACTCAAGGTCAACTATTAGCATATCATAGGAGTTTCCACGGTTCAATATATCAACAAATTTATTGTATGATAAAAGATACTAATTACTCGATATTGATAATTTCCTAGTGCTTCATAAATTCTCTGTTCAATTTCGTTACTTATTTTATTTTATTTGCTTAGTTTATTTTCTTTATTAAAAATAATTGCATCTCTCTCATGGACATGCAATTATTTTGTTATTATTAATAAGAAAATTAAGTTACATAAAAAAACTACTTTCATTAATTAAAGAGAATAATAGATATTCATAATTATTATATAAAGTTAAAAGACGGATTATAAAACACTTTAAACATAAAGCAAGAATAGAGATCATATTGTATTTTTAGTAATAAAATTGTCATAAATAAAATATGAGTTTAGGTGCTATAAGAATATGTAGTAATTTTGAACATAAATAGGTAGTTAATTTACTAATTAAAATGTTAGTTGATAGTTTAATTGAAAAATTATTTAGTAGGAGGTAAGCATGGGAAGTTATATAGGAAAATACGGCCAGGCACCTTGAATTTGTACCATGAATTGCATTGCTACCTATTTGTAGTTATCAGCAAGGAACATATTAGAGAACAAATTATATAGAGGCAACCAATTAGGAGTTTGTATTGGTTTATGATTTATAGTCAGTTAGTTAGTTATAATTATCAAGTTATTTAAAGACCTTATTTATCTTATGCATATTTATTTAATTAATTAATATATAAGATAAAATTGATAAGATAAATGTTTAAAGGCATTAATTGATAAGATAAAAGTTTAAAGGCATTCTCTTTTTTATGCATATTTATTTAATTAGTTAATATATAAGATACAACTCATGAGATAAACTTATATTGTAAAAGAAATTATAATGACTTTGAAATTATGAGATTCACATTACATTTATATACCATTTTTAAATTGTTCCTAGTTATTTTTCTATTAAGATTAGATATTTATAAAGTACAAAAAGATTGGTCCATATTATGCTTCTTCTTTATGAAGGAAGTAGTAAATCTCATAAAATATGTAGGATATTTATTAGAGAATAAGTCCAATGAGCTTACTCGTCCTGAGAATATTATTTGAAACATTACTTGTATTTTTATAGAAATTCTTATTGTAATAATTGCAAAAGTAATTATTTCACTTAGATCTATTTTTTATTTGGAACATTAGTTGTGTGTTTATAGAAATTCTCATTGTAATAATTATATAAGTGATCTTTTAACTGGAGATTTTGAAAGTATTTCATATAAAGATTATTTTATTTTGATACTAATTATGACCTGCTTTTATCAAAGATAGTTCAATCAACAGTCATTAAATATAGCATAAATTATATATGGAGGTGGTTGAGTGATTAACATATGATTTATCGCCCTAAAGTAATTAAAGATAATGTTTTGTTGTTATTGATTAGTATTTATTCGGAAAATACCTAGCTAAGTGAAATGATACTTTTAAAATAGTTTTAAAATATCATTAAGAGATTTAATTGCTAATTGTGGAAAGCTAATATGATTGGGAAAAAAACACTAATTATATGTTATATATCTAGTCAGAGCATTATATGATAAAAAGATTAAATTATATAAGAAATTGTGCATAGAAAGGTTAGTTAAGACCACTTTGATATTCTCAATATTTAAGTAATCATAATGCATTGCTAGATACCAAATTTGATTTATGTAAATAAATTATTTAATTAAGATAAATTAAAGGAGTTTAATTTATGAAAACTTATAATATAATTTAGAGTTATAATTTATATCTATCATCAACATATTTATGAAACTAATGAGTCGCATACAAAGAATGGTTGAAGGGAGAAAAAAGGTAATTAAATGAAGTTAAACTTAATCGTAAAAGCTTGAGGAATTTTGAAGGTTAAATATAATATATTTAGTAAATAAGGAACTAAATGAGATATTGAATTTAATTAGAATTAACTGTAAATCTAGTTAAAAATTAATTAAAATTAGAATTTTATTTTAATTAAATTACTACAAGGTTCAAACCTATTATAAAATACACGTAGGATCTAAAGGTGGTAGCACTCCTGACTTACCCCCTCTTTGTAACACTTATAGAGTTTTTTTTAACTTATTTATGTAAATATTGTTACAGGTAGACTTTGAAATGATTTTGACTTTCGGAAAATTAAACAAAAAGTTTTATTTTTATTCCACTATGAGTGAAGCCAAATCTAAACCTAATTTTCTAATAATAGTGTCGTAATCATCTTTAATTATGTAATTTAATTATTTGATTATTATTGATATTAAATTTTAGAATTGATTTTACAATTATTACCAAAACCAATTACAATAAGATTAAGATCTAAAAATTCACTCGTTTTCAAAAACTCAATAATACCAAATTACTTATAATCTAAAAAAAGAAAAAAAAAGGTTAAATTAGACTCCAATATTTTTACGAAAATTTAATTTAAACCTAATGTTTTAACTTGTTCAAAAAAAATTCAAAGTTTCCCAAACGTTTAAAAACAACCCTGGCTTAACATTTTTCTTAATTCTCTGTTATAAAAAAATACAATTTGTATATTTTTTTTAATTTTAAGTGATCTTGTTATCATAGTGAAAGTCATACTTATGAAGTGACGCCATTATCAGTCATTTCTACCTTTATGGTTAATTGGTTATGCTTAAATCATATTAATACACACATATATACACACACACATACATACACATATATATACACATACATATACACATACACACCATCCTCTCAGCTCTGTTCATCCCCTTTTCTATATATAAACAAACAGTTTTTATTCTTTGAAGCTAATCCAACAAATATGGATGCAAATGATGTGCCATGTTGCAAACCCATGTTTTGGACATACCTAGTCATTTATGTAGTTTTAGTTTCCTTTGTTCGTCTCATGTCTGGTCTTACTTTAGGTCTCATACCTCTCAATATGGTCGACCTTGAGGTTTTGATCAAGTCTGGTGAGCCCCAGGAGTGAAAGACCTTGGAGAAGATTCTTCCTATTGTTAAGAATCATCATTTTCTCTTGTGCACACTTCATGTCATTAATGCCTTAGCTATAGAGGTACAACAAATTCTCTTATTTTTCTAATACAAACCCTTTTAAGGTTACATCATAAAGATCAAAGTTGTATGGTGAATCATGTGTTTAGGTTCTTCCAGTCTTCCTTGACTCTCTTTTTCCATCTTGGGGAACTATAATCATATCAGCCATCCTCATTCTTGCCTTTAGTGAGGTCAAATATATAACAAATGCTTCAAGTTACTTTAAATTTTAGCAATAATATGTTTCTGATAGACTATAAAAGCAATAAATCTTTCTTTGTACATTAGTGTTGAGATTTTTCTCTACAATTTTTAGGATTATACAACTTAAATATATTCTTAAACTCCAAATTATAGTTGTAGGATTAATTGTTGAGATTTCTTCCCTTATTATACATTATAACTGGTACGCTTCTAAGAAAGCAATAATGACCAAAATTATTTTTCCTTCTTTTTCTTCTCATCTTTTAAGTTAGTATAAAGCGTACAAAATCTTTTAAAGATGAGTGAAAAATATGTTCCCATTGTTGTTCATTCCGAAGGAGCTTTTAATGCAGAGGCATCATTCTTTCTAAATCAAATTATGATGTTTGGTCACAACTGATGGAGATATATATTGCTAAAAGGTGGAAACTCTCTTATATCTATGGAAAAAAAAGCCACCTATAGAATCTGAAGATGTGTATGAGAAGCTATATGCTGAAAATTAAAAAGTTAAAAGAGGGTTGTTGATGTCTATGAGTTCAAAGATTATGAAGCGATACTTACAAGTACCCATAGTCCATGAAATCTGGAGCGCACTAGCAAAAGCCTTCCATAATGGAAGTGATGAATGAGGGTGCATATATTCCTAGCAAGGTTAGATGATATTTTTCAACAGGTTTATGGAGAGATTCTAAAGAAGGAATCAATTTTGACTCTAGAAGAATGTTATACATTGATTTGGTGAGAGGCAGTAAGTTGTGAAACGTTGAAAGGAGAATTTGAAAACATTGAAGATGTTGCTATGATGGTTGGAAACAAATCAAATACAATCATTGGTAGTGAAAAGTCTACATATAAATGAACTCATTGCAACCAAATTGGACATTTTAAAGATCAGTTGCATGAACTTATAAGATATCCGTATTGGTAGGACCATAATCGAGCAACCTAAAAGAAGAACTTCAAAAAAACTCCAACTATTGTTGTTTTCGAGAACAAAATCAATGATAATGATGATGTTGAGAAGACTTCTGTATTAGTAGCAACTTCAAATAATGGTGATAAGACTTTTAATGTTTTTACACCTGTTTCTAATAGTAAATGCATAATTGATTTAGGTGATACAAATCATATTACCTTTGATTCTAGACAGGTTATGAACTCATAGAGTCCTCACAAAAATTTGTTACTACTGCCAATGGTCATAAAGCTTCAATTATTGGGGAAGGGTCTTTAACTCTCACTAATACTCTAAATTTGGTTTCTACTTTGGTTATTCCATCCTTGGATTATAATCCTATGTTTTTTTCTCAAATAACAATAATCTTATCTTGTATTATAATCTTTTTACCTAATTTTGAATCTTTAAGGGCATCCAAACAAAGCATACGATTGGTTGTGGTATTAGGAGAGGAAAGTATTATTTGGACTTAACATCAAGGAGTTTAGAAAATTGGCATCAATTTTTTTGTGGATGACTCAAGGGCAGAGAAAAATAAAGTTAAACTCTGATTGTGGCAGCGACATTTGGAGCATACATCTTTTGGGTATCTCTAAAAATTATTTCCTAGTTTTTTTGAAAATTTTGATGTATATAGTTTTCGTTGTGATGTTTGTGAACTTTCAAAATGTTATCGAAATTCATTTATATTATTGTTAAATAAGAATCCCTTGACCTTTATGGTTATTCTCTCTGATGTATGGGGTCTATCCAAAATTTGGTGGGTCTCGTTGGTTTATTACTTTTATTGATGATTGTACAAGGATGACTTGGTTATGGATAATGAAATCAAAGAGTGAAGCGAATTTATTATTCCATAATTTCCATAAGATCATTCAAACTTAGTATAATGCACAGGTTTGAGTGCTTCGTAGTGATAATGGTGGAGAATATCAAAGATTTGAATTGAAACATTATTTAGAAGCGTAAGGTATTATGAATCAAACTACTTATGTGGATACACCCTAATAAAATGGGGTAGCCAAGAGGAAAAATCAGCGTTCGATAGAAGTTGGCCGTGCCTCATTAATTCAAGCTCATATGCCATTGACTTATTAAGGAGAAACTCTTTCTTCTGTTGTATATTTGATTAATCAAACTCCCTCCAGTCTATTGAATTTAAACTATTTCAAGTCCTCACTAATGTTGTAGTTACTCCACCAATACCAAATTTGCCACCTCATGTTTTTGGATGTCTAGCGTTTGTCCATATCCATAAACATCAACACAACAAGCTAGCTCCACCAGCCTTACAGTGTGTTTTTCTTTGGTATGCAACAAACAAAAATGGGTACCAATGTTATCATCCTCTAACTAAATGTATGTTCGTCACAATGGATGTAGTCTTTCATAAAGATACAATGTCTTTCTTTGAGTCTAAACTTCAAGGGGAGTAGTAGAAGGAAATTTAGACTCTTGATTAAGAACTTCAGAGGGAGTGCAAAGGTGACTGTCATTTTTTAGATGGTAATGACGTTAGTGATGGTGCTAATAATTAGTTGGAATATAAAGAGGAGGAAGAAGAGCTATTAAACTGAAGGATATTAAGCAAGAAAGGACTACTAGAGAAGAGGATGTTGGTCCATTAAGTGTAAAAGTTGATTATCTCACTAATAAACCACACCAATTGTTTAATAAGGATGTTCCTATTCCTAACTCTGAGCTACCTAGAAAACAACTACTAGAGCGTCTTACTAGAGATATTCCTAAGCCTACACATTAACCTGAAATTTCAAGTAGAGATAAATACCATATGGGTCATTATGTGTCAAATAATAATTTGTCATAATCAAATAAGTCATTTGTAAATCAATTATCTATTTTAGCTATCCTTAGTTGTGTGCAGGAAGCTTTAGAAGTTCCAAGGTGGAGAGCTACAATGAATGAGGAAATGAACTCTTTACAAAAATATATAACTTGGAAGATTGTTGAATGCCCACCAGGAGGGAAGCTAGTTGGATGTCGATGGGTTACACTATAAAGTACAATGTAGATGGCATAGTTGAAAGGTTTAAAGCAAGATTGGTGGCAAAGGGGCATACCCAAACCTATATGATTAATTACATAGAGATATTTGCTCCCATACCTAAAATCAATACTGTTATAGTCTTATTGTCCCTAGCTGCAAACTTGGATTGAACTTTGCAACAATTTGATATAAAGAATGCTTTTTTACATGGTGACTTGTTTGAAGAAATATTTATAGAACTTCCACCAGGTTGTATGGTAGCAGAATGATAGAGTAGAAAGGTTTGTGGATTGATGAAATCATTTAGGGGCTAAAGCAGTCTCCAAGAGCATGGTTTTGGAAGGTTCACAAGGTCTATGATAACTTTCGGATATCATCAAAGCAATTCTGACTACACTTTATTCTTGAAAAGAAGGCAAGATAAAATCATAGCTCTTATTATATATATGGATGACATGGTGGTGACAGGAGATGATCCAAAAGAGAGGAAGACACTACAAGAATACTTTTCTAGAGAATTTGTAATGAAAGATTTTGGTTGCTTGAGGTATTTTCTTAGGATTGAAGTTTCTAGATCGAATAAAGGAATTTTTCTATCCTAAAGAAAATATGCATTAGATTTATCACAAGAAACTGGTAGTGTTAGCATATCAACCAGCTAATACACTAGTTGAGGAAGGCTTGATTTTATGTGCAGAAGCAAACCAAATACTAGTTAATAAAGAAAGATAACAAAAACTTGTAGGAAGGCTAATGTACTTGGCTCACACAAGACCTGACCTTGGTTATACTTTGAGTATTGTTAGTCAGTTTATGCATAAACCAAGAGAACAACATATGATGATAGTTATAAGAATTTTGAGTTATCTAAAATCTCCTCTAGGTAAAGGAATTTTGTTTACTAAAAATATAGATTGACAAAGTATAGATGTGTATACAAATGCTGATTGGGCTAGATCAATAGAAGATAGATGATCAATTTCTGGCCACTTCACATTTGTTAGTGGTAACATGGTTACATAGAGAAGTGAAAAATAAAATATGATCGCTTGCTCAAGTGTGGAAATTGAATTCAAAGGTATAACACTTGGTCTATGTAAAGCTTTGGGGCTCAGACTACTTTGACATAATTTAGGTTATCCACTGAAGCAACCAATTAGTCTATATTGTGAAAATGAAATTGCTTGTGATATAGCTCACAATACTGTCTAATATGATCAAACAAAACATATTAAGGTGGACAGGTTCTTCATTAAGGAGAAGTTAGATGAAAAAATTATGAAGTTACCCAAGATTCAATATGAGGATCAAGTGGTTGAAATTCTTACCAAAGTAGTTTTAAATCATGTGTTCTCAAAATTTCTTGACAAACTGGGCATTCATGACATCTATGCACTAACTTAAGGGGGAATGTTGAGATTTTTATTTATAATTGTTGGGATTGTACAGCTATAAATGTATTTTTAGATTCCTAATTATAGATGTAGAATTAATTGTTGAGATTTCTTCCCTTGTTGTACATTATAACTAGTACGCTTCCGATGCATAATAGAAGCCTTAGTTACAAGCCCAAGATCAAACGTGAAAGTGAATAAATGAAGAAAATGTGAAAAATACCTCATTTGCTTTCCATATCTTCAAAGTAGCTTTTCAACACCGAAACCTTCGAGCTTTCTCAACGACCTTTACAAAAGTTGATCAACCGGATATTGTTAACATATTTTTGTGTCTTTCTTAACACATGAACCTCGTAACAGGTCAGAGAATCCAAACTTTCACAACTCACTTTAGCATACAACAAGAGACCTTAGCAACTATATATAGTAACTGTATTGGGCCTCCCCATTACAAGCCTAATGTATGTCTGGCCCACACTAAGTGTTGATGCTAAACTATCTGATATAATCCTTTTAGTTGTTATTGTCTTCTTCCCTATTGCTTACACAATCAGTAAGGTAAATTCATACTTTGAAATTGAACTTTAATGATTTCATATTAAAGCATCTCTAATTAGTTGATTCATATATAATAATTGTCATATTGGATCTTGGTAAAAAAAAAAAACACTCTGCACTTTTACGATGAGCAAAACTGAAAATCTTAAAGCTTGTTTGTTTCCATTTTTCCATTTTTTAATTTAGTATTAAAAAAACCTGTTTGTTTGAGTTTTTGATTTTGGTTTTGGTTTTGGTCTCTTTCAGTTTAGTTTATTTGTTGAGTAACTCAAGAGCATCTAATTTAAGTTTAGTTAATTTGTTGAGTAACTCAAGATCAACTAAATTTAAATCAAATACTAACCCACTAGAGAGATTAGAATCATCTTTTGGGAATAGTAGTGAGAGCTATTTTTTTAATAAAATAATGGAAGTAACCAAATAAATGAAAAGTCATAATCTTATTTGGTTGTTATAACATATAACTTGTTACTTGCTTTTTTACATTTATATTGTGTTCTAAGTAATCAATAACTCGTATTAGATATGAAAAGGTAATAACTTAATTCTAGGAATTAGATATGTAGAGATACGTACAAAGTAGTTTACCTATTCTATTATAATTACAAAGATAATGTACTAATAAGTGTTTAGTATTTGAGATGTCTAATACTTAAGAAATATCATAGATATCTATTATTTCACATGTAAGTTGATATTTTAGTTCAAGACCTCATGGATATTAACTTTAATTTATCAAAAGTAAGTCTTAATTAAGGTATATTTTACTTGGAACAATATTATTTTGAGTTGTAAAGGTTTTAATGTAGTATTAATTGCTACTCAAGTCATAATATTCTGTCATTATTTAGAAATGATTATTTAAATCAAAAAGTTCTTTAATAAACTTTGTATAGTTCCTTACATTATTGAACTAGTAATGTACTGTAGAATATTAGAGCCATTAGGCATATGAAAGAAGCTAAGATCTCATCAAAGATTTAAGTATCCAATTAGGCAATTTTTTAATTATAATAATAATTAAGATGAAATTTGTAAGATTTAAGCAAATACTCATAACAAAGAATCTTATAAAAATTCTCTAACTAAACCAATATCATAACAATAACATGATCTTCATATGAAAATATGGTTTAAGATACTTAAGTGATTAGCTTAGTGTAAATGGGAGATTTTTTTATTTATGCCCTACGGCTAATCAGTTGGTTGTAATTTTAGTGACATATTTATTTAAGACATTCTTTATCTTATGCATATTTATTTAATTAACTGATATGTAAGATAAAGTCCATGAGATAAATGCATATTGCAAGTAAAATTATGCTGGGATCATAATTATAAGATTCATATTACATCTATGTATTATCTTTAAATTATTCCTAATCATAGTTTTATTAAGATAGACATTAATAGAGCATAAAAAGACTAGTACACATTTTGTTTCGTCCTTATAAAAGAAGTAATCAATCTTATAAACTAAAGGATGAAGATAATTAAATAAACATGTGGGTGATTGTTAGAAAAGAAGTCTACTGTACTAACTCGACATGAGAATTTCATTTGAAACATTACTTTTGTGTTTATGAAAATTTTCATTTTGATGATTGTATAAGTAATTCTTTGACTTGAGATCTCTAAATTATCTCATAGATCGATTGTTGTATTTTGATGCTATTTATGATCTATCCTTGTCAAAAATTGCTTAATATGTAGTAATTGGATATAACATGAACTATATAAAGGTATTTAAGTAATCAACATAGAACTCATCACACTAGAGTGATTAGGGAGAATGTTATGTTATTTTCTTTTAGTATTGATTCAAATAATCCTTAGTCTAAGTAGAATAACACTTTGGAAATAGTTTTCAAATGTCACAAATAGAATCAACTACTAATGATGGAGAACTAATATAAGTGAAATAAAATAAAATAAAAATTAATTATATACTATATATTTAGTCATAATATTGTATGATAAAATGATTAAATTATACGAAAAATCATGCACGAAAAGATAGTCAAAACCACTTTAACATTTCTAAGGTAAGTAGTCATGATATGTTACTAGATATCAATCTTAATATATGGATATAAATTATTTAATTATAAAATTAGAGATAAACCAGAGGAGTTTAATTTTGTTATTTCTAAATATTATTTATAATTATAATTTATATCCATTTATAGTATATTTAAGAATCTAATGGGTCACACATAAAGAGTGACTGAAGAAAGAAAAAGATAATTTAAGGAAGTTAGGTTTGATTGTAAAGTTTGATAAACTTTAAAGGTTAAATATGATATATTTAATAAATAAAAATCAATATGAAATATTATATCTTATTTAAGCCTAATTGGTATTTAATTAGAATTAATTGTAATTCTAATTAAATTTTGATTGAAATAAATACAAGATGTTATATCTTGTTTGAGCACAATTAATATTTAATTATAATTCAAATTCAAATTTAACTAAAATTAAAAATTTATTTCAATTAGATTACTAAAACATTCAAACCTTATTATAAATAGGCGTAAAGTTCTAAATGCACTAATACTCTTGCTTACTCCTTTTTACATCATTTGCACAGTTCTCTCAGCTTAGTTATGTAGATACTATTAGAGGTCGAATGCGTCATAGGCTATAGTGGTTTCGATGAAATGGATTTAAAAATGATTTGATAAAAATTTCAAGAAAAATATCAAACTACACAATAAAATATGATTTACATTTATATTTTATTATGTTCATGCACTAATTATGTCATAAAATTTAAAGTGATTTGAACTTTCGATAAATTAAATATTATTAGAGGCGAGATACTTCATAGAATATGATAGTTTCGATAAACTAATTTTAGAAATGATTCGATAAATTAATAGAAAGATTAAACTACACAATAAGATATAATTTACGTTTATATTTTATTGTGTTCATGTACTAATTAATATTAATTTTTGATAAATTAAATAAAAAATTTATTCTTATTTTATTGTGTCCGGGATGGAACCTACCTCAACTTTGCAATAGCTGTACATGCCAATCCATTACAAAAAGCTCAGTAACGTAACCCCATAACCTAAAAGCTACCTGCAACTTCTCCCATAAAAGAACTTGTTTGCAGGTGGCTTCGTTTCCTCTTAAGGAACAAGAAAATGAGATATGTAACCTTGTTTAATAACATGATCACAAGAAGTCAACAACAGTTGATTTATTTTTGACAATGAACCCTATAGTTCCTTACAAGTATATACTGAATAGAGTGGCCCAGTGTAAGGTGGGGCATTATTAAATTCTTAAATATGAATATAAAGGGAATTAACCTGAAGAGAAATAGGGCGGTATTTATTGCTTCACGAAGGGTAGATTTGGTCGTTGTATTGATCAGCTATCATCTTACTCAAATGACGTTTCTGATAGACTTTGATTTTTTACTAACTGAACACCAAAGTATCCTTTATCCAAATATGCCTATAATTGATGAAAATAAATTCAAAGCGAGTTAGAAGAACCCACCCCCTCCTTTTTTTTTTTTCTTACTTTGGGTTATAAGGTCCTAAAAGCGTAAGAGCTGAAGAATAATCATATTATATAGTAGGGATCAGAAATTACGAGTAGAAAAAATCTCCAAAAAAATCAAAGAGGACAAATAAAGTCCACAGTAACAACTCTTACAGAGATTCTAATAAATGCTCAAACACTGACGAAGGGACAATGCTCATGGAGGGATGTCACTTTACAATTTCTTCAAGGTGAAGGCCTACTGATAAAACATTAAGAGCATAATTATTTGTTTGATTTTCTGCTGGCACGCCGTCTTAGCTCAGCCGGTAGAGCGCATGGCTTTTAACCATGTGGTCGTGGGTTCGATTCCCACAGACGGCGATCTCTAACGTTAAGCTATGTTTTGTTACATTTACGCATAAATTATATAAAATAAAAGGATGGATGGTGTATTGGTAGCACCAAGGAGGCATATAGGCAACAATAAGAACAGTTGAAATTCTGAAAAATCTCTTCCAATTAACATTCTTTTTTATATATTTTATATATTAAAATTCTGAAAAAAAAGTCATTAAAATAGAAAAACAAAAATTGTAGTTTTATTCATTTTCTTAATAATTTCAACAATGCAAGCACAGAGTATAGGCCAATCAAAATCTAATTTGTGTTTTGGAAGTCTATATTTGAATGGATATCAGGCGGAGCCTACGCATGATTCCATTTGTTGGCGAAGTATGTCCCCGTATCATTGCTCGTTGAAAACGACTGTGTTGAGGAATGAATTGTCATTAAAAAAAAAAAAAAAAAAAGCAAAGGTGTAATTGAGCGTTGGGGTAGGGACGAGTCTCTACCATGAGACATCCACGGTTGAAGGTATCAATCACGTCTATTTGCATATGGGGTAACGGTTGAATTCATGTCGCTCATGTTTCCTGGAATCCAATTAGACGCTACAATCCATGAAATTGACTACTACAAGTTAATGAATTAAAAAATTTGCAATTAAATGTGTAATCATAATTTCATCACACTGTAAATGCATCCTTATTTTACACGAGGACAGCAAAATTAGGAACAAGTTCTTCTGTCCAATTTTGTGGTGTTTTATTGTGTCCAGTAAATCTCAGCTATTAATTTATGCAGGTCCTACGTAGGCCTCACATAAATTAATATGAGGTCTACATAAATAAATAGTTGAGATTCACTAAATACAATAAGACACCATAAAACTGGACTGAGGATTTAAACTCACATAATTATAGCTTTATTAACGATTCGACGTGTAAAGAGTACACTTTTCTAAGCAAACTTTTACGATAATAACTCTTCATCCTCCAATTCCTATTGGCCTTTAGGGAAAGTGAGAAGCAGTCAACTAAAAGGAAGTCGTGTAAACCAAAACATAGTGACGGGAAAAAGAGAAAAATCGCTTACTTGGCAAAGAAAAAGCAGGGAGAGTAGGAGACAGTAGAGCACTATCTTTATAAGCAAATGTGGGGAATCAAATACAAGGAAAGATCGTAAAGGCCACATAAACATGTGGCTCATAAACTTCCTCTCCTGTCTGATGTGGCATTAACCCACCATATGGAGTCTCCCCTTCAGTTTTAAATTTACCCTTCACTGACTTGAAAGTCTTCTCGCCTCTCTCCCCGTACCCAAGAGATGCATACAAAGACAAGACAATCTTAACTAAGACTTTAGCAACTCAGAAGACAGATAGAGAGAGGAACTGTGTGTGTGTATGGTTGTTTAGTATCCACCGTTACCCAGAACTACTTGCAGGAAGAAGAAAAGAGAATGTCGGATTTCAAAGACACGGCGATAAAGCTATTTGGCAAGACCATTCCGATATTGTCACTCAACCAACAGGATGATGTGCGTCCAGATGAGAACGGTTGTTTCAACAATACCATTTGCTTAGGAGAAAACGTGTCTGAAAAGGAAGTGGAAGAGCGGGATGGTTGCAGGGTATGTAGTTGTGTCTGTTTCTGTGTGCTGCTTGAGATTTCATGCTTTCAAGTTGAAATATTTGCATGCTGCGTGCGGTTGTGAGGGCAACCATTTCTTGAAATGAAGAAGTTTTTGATGGTTCGACCTTAATTAGTTTATAATATTTCAAAATTTTGAGGAAATGAAACAACGGATGAGGCCATGGTCAACTCTTTGAGAGCATTTTTAGTTGTTGCTCTTTCCTGCTCTGGTGATCGAAATATGTAACTTTTCAGTCAAGTTCATTTCTCGTTCTGTACCTTCCGGGTTAACCAAACTTCATGGAAGTCGCATCACGTCGACCGTCTAATCATAAACTAGAGTATTTTGGGCTTCCAATTGAAGCTTTACTTATTATACATTCAGCAGCAACTTTTCCTTTCAAATGCTCGAAGTTAGCATTCCTGGTGAAACTGCAGAGGTTTTTTTCAAAAATCTCACAATTTGTTTTTAGACAATCCAGTTTTCAAATAATATTTGGTAATAGATGCTTGAATTTACTTTTCTTATTTCTGTGATTCTGGATAATAGTTTATGATAACTTCAAGATGTGTTCATCGTTTTGTCTTGGAGTTATTATATTCCGTTAAATTCATAAGCTCAATACCTTTTTTGTGGCCTGATCTGTCAGCTTGCGCTTTTAGGAAAACATTGGGATCACTACACTGATTCTTTTGCTTAAGCGACCAATCGCTACAACTAACAATAAGATGGGAATTCCATACAAGTTTTTCACTGTTGGGATAATCTACAAACAGAGACCTGAAGAGAATTCATAACATTGTTCTTTTCCATTTTCCTATTTGAAAGAAAGGGAATTTTAAATGGTCTTGATCAGCTGATAACAATAATTAAGAAAAATCCATCATATTGCCGGACAGGAATATAACCTGGTTTTACATGAAAATTGAAAGTTCAAGTTAATTGTGCAGTCTTCTATGTTTTGCAGTTCTTTTCTCATTGAAACTTTATTTTCGTACATTAGGAATCATCAGAGAAAGAAATCCAAGATGATAATCAGGAAGATGATACCTTGAATTCGTTACTGAAGGACTCCAGAAAGCATACAGCGTCAGCAGGCACTACTGAGAACCCTAAGACCCCTTCAGTCGAAACAGACATTTCATTATTGAAAAGCTCTGAAAAAGTTGAGGAATGTGAGACTAGTATCTCGCAAGACAAGACTTTAAAGAAGCCTGACAAAATACTTCCATGCCCTCGTTGTAATAGCACGGACACCAAGTTCTGTTACTACAACAATTACAACGTTAACCAGCCTCGTCATTTCTGCAAAAACTGTCAAAGATACTGGACTGCGGGGGGAGCCATGAGGAATGTTCCTGTAGGTGCTGGTAGGCGAAAGAACAAGAGTTCTTCTGCTTCGCATTATCGTCAAATAATGTTGTCAGATGGTTTCGAAACAGCTCAGGTCCAGACAATTGATGATGTACGTAACTCCTGTTGGGGAAACAAGGGGACTGTTCTTACCTTTGGCTCTGATTCCCGTCTCTGCGAGTCTGTTGCTTCTATTTTGTGCCTATCGGAGCAGACACCAAATAATGGTCGAAACGGGTATCATAGGAATGGTCAAAATAGATTCCTTGTTTCTTGTGGAGTTGCAGCAGATATTGGAGATGATCATTCAAGTGGATCGTCTTGGATAGCCTCGAATTCATCAGATCGACGAAGCAATGGTGTTTCACTAGAAGCAAACGTCAGGAACTTTCCAGGCTTTCCCACTCAAGTATCATGTTCCTCAGGCCCTCCATGGGACCTCGTAAAGCCTCAAACTTCTCTATGCTCTTCAGGATTTCCAGTGCCATTTTTCCCAGAACCAACTTACTGGGGCTGCACTCTTTCGAGTCCTCGGAATGTTCCCTCGCGTCTTTCCCAGCCGCAATCTTATCCACCAAGCACTAGTCCCACTTCTCCACTGGGAAAACATTCAAGAGATGGTAGCATTCTTAACTCATATCACTCAGAACATTCCTCGGGAACAAGTAACAGTTCAGACAGAAGTGTTGTGGCTGCAAAGACTTTGAGGATTGATGATCCAAATGAAGCTGGGAAGAGCTCTATATGGGCAACACTTGGTATCAAGAATGATAGGTCTAATCTTATCAATGGGGGAGACCTGTTTAAGGGCTTCCAATCAAAAACTGAAAGAACAGGTTTGAAAGGGTCAGAGACTTCTTCTGCGTTGCTAGCCAACCCTGCAGCTTTGTCTCGGTCCGTGAACTTCCAAGAGAGCACCTAAGAGAAATGTCTGAGCATGCACTAGCAGTCTAGCACTCAACGTGATTGGGAAACAGAGAATTGAGAAGTCAACCTATTTTCACGTTGTAGGAGAGCAGAGCTATCTATCTCTAGTTATGTCAACATACCTACGTTTTAATCTCTATGTTAAACCTAACGTAGAGTTTTCTTACTTTTCCTACGGTAACGTGTACATATATCATGGTAATTGGTTATACGTACCTGGAAACAAGAGAGATTCTTGGACGTAATAAGATTCAAGTGTATAGAATTAAAAAAAAAATGGTAAGTCTTGCACAACAACCTTTATCAGGTGACAAAATATGATTTGGATAAAGCATAATCTCGCCCCGATTTCCTTGCGATATAGATGTTTCTATAAGGTTCCTTCTCAAAATTATCATCACCTAAATCTAAAATAAAACAAAAGAGTCCATGTAGTTCCCCTTCCCCTCCAAGTGCAATCCGACTACATATATCCCATGTACTTGGATGCGTTTTGCATGAAAGCATGACACTGGCATCATTTTATGAAGCAAATTTAGTGGAAGGATTTTGCAACTCTGCCCAAGTATGCAGTTTCTATTGTTACTTGTAGGAAATAATGGTAATGGAGAGTTGAGGCATGGTGGAAGTTGATGTGGAGAAGGTGGCAGCTTCAAATTATTGGAAAAAGTTCAATTTCAGAATCCAGATGACCATATTATGAAAAGCTGGAACACGAGGGCAAAAGAATTTCTTAGCCTGTATAGAAGCGAAATAAAATATATCCTAAAATGTTACTGCCATCTATATTGTCAACTTGATATCTAGCTTTTTATTCTATTTTCTGTTGATAGATAAATCTAAACCAGCTGAGTTTTATACATATAATATATACTGAAAGCGTGATAACGAAACATTCAGACGTTTCACTGTTGATATAAAGACTAGGAGGCCATATTTTCTGCAAAACTTTGAGTTGTTTTGGGACCCAAGCCATGTGCGCTATCCTCTCTGAAAGATTAGGCCACAAAAATATTTTATCTCTTTTCCAATTTCTTTATCCTCTTTTTTCCTTTTTATACGGAGATATATTCTTCTTCCCGTACTTCTTCTGCTTGTTTACCTTTTCTCCGATAAGAATGTCCTCATCTCAGCATTATCACTTCTACGAGTGTCTGTGACAAAAGCAAATGGTGGTGTTTTTGACAGGAACATTTCAAGCAAGACCCATTACAGCCGTGCAATTTCAGTATTTTCTTTTCCATCCTTAAGCGTCAAGTCATGATTTGGACATTCAAACAACTTTTCTTCTTTTTTGCATATCAAATTCCAACTTTGCATGATTGAATCCCTTCATCAAATCTCTTCTCAATCTTGTGGTTATTCCTTTATGAACATTTCCTTTGTTGCTTGTTAACATCAACTCTTTAAGAGTCTTCAATTGGTTTGTACTAAGTTACCTTATGTTATACATGTGGAAACCATTAATTTGATGCACTATGGAATGCCCTCTAAAACTCCCTTTTTCAAACCATATGTTTTGATGCTTCAATTACAGGTCAAGCTGAACCTCATGTCAACATCCTTGTGACCAATATCTATATACTGTACCTTACTTTATAAAGCAAATGGGCTTCAAGGTCAAGCTTAAGCACTGTCACTATTTCTTGTAATGAAAAACTAAATTCTTCAGGGAATACATCATTTGACTATGCTAATTAATTTAGGTAAGGACCAAAATTGGATGCGGAGAGAAGAAGTTTCTCTGCTAATGAATTTAGATCAATTGTTCATTTTATAAGCAAATGGGAGATTTTGTGATTCAGAAATGAAGAAAATACGAGCATCTCAAGTATTTTCATTTCACTTTAAGAAGAGACTTGAAGCTATTTAATAATAAAGAAAAAATATGATCAATATTGTACACACACACACGTTACTTAGAGGAAGGAGTACCCTTCACACTAATCCACAAGGATAAGAAAAGGTTGGCCAAAAATATTGGTGACATTGGAATTAGAAATCGGAGCTCCCCACAATCATCCTATCTTCATAATTATTTGATTAATAATTGAAAGTAATGTGCTTAAAAAATGAATTAGGAGAAAGAGCTTCTTTACAATGTGAAAGTTAGGTTGTTAGGAGACGAGAAAAACAGCTAAAATGCAACTCTTCAGATTCAACATGAAGGTAAATTAACACTTTAGATTGGTGAAGATCAAGTAGAGTTCACTATAAACAATGCTTTGAAAATTTCGAAAGAAAGCAACGCTTACATAAAAATTGATGTCATGGACGAAAGTATTCAAGAGCAAGAAAAGAGTTACTTTGAAGAAATTAGATTTGTGGAAGTCGAGATAGACAATGAAGCTGAGAGGATGAACGAAGTAAAGTCTGAAGCAGACACAAAGACGAAAGAGTCAAGTGTTTTGAGACATCAATAATTAGTAGTAAAAATTGAAGCACCCATATCACCTTCCACAGAGAAACCATCAACTCTAGAGCTCAAACCTCTACCCACACACCTCAGATATACCTTTCTAGGTGAAGGTCAAACTCTACCCATCACCATTTTCAATCAATTGGTTAAGGAACAAGAGAGCAGGGTGATAACAATTGTTAAGAAACAGATGAAGGCCATGAGATGACAGATATCTGACATTATAGGTATAAGCTCAAATGTTGTTATACATTAAAATAACCTCGAAGAAGGAAGTCAAGCGGTGAGGGAACATCAACACAGGTTGAACCCTTATATGAAGGAAGTGGTCAAAAAGGAAGTAGTAAAGCTATTAGACGTAAAAGGAAGTAGTTACAAGCGGTGGTGTATGCATATGACAAGTTTCAATCATACCTTTTGGGGTCTAAGGTGATCATTTTTACTAATCACACTTCACTTAAATATCTTTTTCCCAAGAAGGACGTGAAACTAAGACTGATTTGATGGATATTACAACTACAAGAATTTGACATCGAAATACGAGATAAGAAGGAAGCCGAGAATGTTGTAGCACCACTTATCACATCTGGAAGGAGGGGAAACTGAACAGAGCGATGATATTAATGAGCGGTTCCTCGATGGACCCTAATGTTACTTGATAGCATGGTGACACCATAGTTAGCTGATATAGCAAATTTTATTGCCTGCAGTAAGCTCCCTTCTAAGTTATCGTATCAACAAAAGAAGTTATTCTATTATGAGTGTATCCATTACTTATAGGATTATCCGAACCTATATCGGACATATGCTGATGGAATAATAAAAAGGTATGTTTCGGAGGAGGAGATGTTAGACATATTGACGCAATGTCACGAAGCTCTGTATGCTGGACATTATGGCATGAACAAAACATCGACTCGAGTACTTGAATGTGGATTCCATTGGTCGTATCTGTTTAAAGATGCTCAGGCATTCATGGCACAGTGTAATAGGTATCAAAGAGTGGGCAATATCTCGAAAAGAGATGAGATGCCCTTATCTAACAACTTGGAAATCAAAGTCTTCAATGTGTGAGAACTCGATTTCATGGATCCTTTCCCATCCTCCATAGCGATCACATGACTATGTATCAAGATGGGCCGAAGCTATGGCAACTCCAACAAATGACCAAGTTCAGAAATTCATTAAACAGTTATTCAACTGATTTGAAGTGCCAAGGACAATTGTAAGTGAGGGAGGAGCACATTTATGTTTTAAATCTTTTGATGCTTTCCTTAAAAGATACTGAGTCCACCATCTTGTTGCTGCCCCATACCACCCACAAATAAATGGCCAAGTGAATGTCGTCAACTGTGAGCTTAAACAAATATTGGAAAAAGACGGTGAATGGAATTTAAGTACTACCCACAAATAAATGGCCAAGTGGATGTCGTCAACTGTGAGCTTAAACAAATATTGGAAAGGATTGGGTATTAAAGTTAGATGACGCCTTATGGGCTTATCGGACCACCTTTAAAACTCCAATCGGGACGATTCTATTCAAACTTGTGTATGGTAAAACTTGTCATTGGCCTATGGAACTTCATTACAAAGCATACTGGGCAATGAAAGCTTTAAATTTTGAATGGAAGCGAGCTGAGTGAGAGAAGAATCTTACAACTAAATGAACTCGAGGAGTTTTGCTTCAACGCATATGAGAATGTCAAACTCTACAAGGAGAGGTGAAGAAATAACATGATTTTCATCTCAAGAATAAGGAGTTCAAGGTAGGTGGTGTGGTGTTCTTGTTCAATTCAAGGTTGAAGCTATTTCCACTAGCAAAAATATGACAAGAAGCATAAGATTAAACATTATAACCATTATTTACAAAGAAATATAAGAGACTTTTAAACAAAATAGAAGCTTGAACAAACCCAAAAACCAAAACCCATTAAAAAATCAAATTAAAAATAAAATTGATGATGGAGAGAAGATAAAGCATTATTATCAAGGCATCAATCTTTATAAGAATGGGTTTTTGGATTTAATTACTTGTTGGGATAAATTGATGGCTTGTTGTTTAAATTTATAAATTATAAGATGATTATTGTAAATCATAAGTTTAATATTTTTTTATTTAGGATTTTGTATATTAGGGTCCTACGTCAGCTACTTATGTCGATAACGTTAGTCCCTGTCTTAAAAAATTTACAGATAAGTATGACTCATATAAATTTAATTTTTATCAATTTAAAGGCCAAATTACAAAATTTTAGAAATATTACAGTATTTTTTGAACATTAACAAATGTTAAGGTTTAACTTAAATTTTATTTTAAACCTTAAGGGTTAAAATGTACCTTTAATCTAGATTTTTCAAAAAGCATAAGGGCCTTCCATGAGATTTTTGGAACATAAAATGTTTTGATAGAATTAATTAATCCACATGGGAAGTTGACATCTTTAACACTCAAATAAATTCCTTTAATTAAAAAATTAAGAAACATATTATGCTTTTATATAAAACTACACAATTCATATTACTTTGTTTAATTGGTTTGAAATATACTTACGAAAATAATATTAGATATTCTTTCAGCAAAAACCTTAATAATAATAATAATAATAATCATTATTACAATCATAATAATCATCATCATCATCGTCATCATCATCATCGACGACGACGACGACGTCGATAATAATATTAATAAAAATAGCAACAATAATAATCATAATCATAACAATAATAATAATAACAACAACTTGAGAAATTTCCTTTAAAGAGAGAATTTTAATCTACAAATGTACCATAAACATAATATAGAAATAGCATATCCTCTTAAAATACAGATGACAACAAAGAAATCAACTTGAATGACATTAAAAACATTATGCATCAAAATAATTAGACAGATAGTTACTTATAAATCATAGGATATTGACTTACAAGAATAGAGAAAATGCTAAAAAGACAGTTATTAGATCTCCCTAGACCTTATGAAATTTCTTACTTTAATTGTCACCAATGTAGAAAAAGAATAGTGAAGAGTTTCTCGCAGCTATACAAAACTAGTTAAATTTAATAAATGAAAACATCTTCTTTGAAACTTTAAATGCTTATTCATCACAATGGAAACTAATATTCTTATATAAACTAGGATCTAAGCTAGAATGAAAAGTAGCATAATAAGTAGCACTTCACAAGAATCTAATTCAAATTTACTAATACGATAAAACAATATGGTAATTCATAAATCAATAATTTCCCACAACCTTCTCTTTTATTAGATAAACTATACTAAAAAAAACTCTCAAAAGTCATATTTTCGTAAGATAATTGCTCTTAATTATATTATTAATATACTATAACAAATAAAACATAATTTGTTTATAAGTTGATTATAGATGACATGATTGAATATACATATTAAATACAATACATCAAATGACAAGGACTATCAATGTTGATAGAATACAATTTGAAATGTTTGATCATGCTATAACATATTTATTAATAATAGATTTTCAAGGTAATTAAAAGATTAGTAGGGTTATTACTTAATTGAATCACAATGATATGATATCTTAAAAGCAACTAGAATCAATTAAGGAGTAAATATTTTATATGAAAATAGTGAAATCATAAAATATGTCATACCGACCCTGTTCTTAAATATTTCCTTACGTTTTGTATATGATCATCTTATCTTATGGAAATAAATTTCATATTAGTATCAAATTTAAGATATAAAAAGCTAATTGATTTTAAATTTTATAATGATATATTTCATACAAGAGTTATGTTAAGAGAAGATTTTAATCAATCCTTTCAAATTAATTCTTGAATGCATTTCTCCTGTTATTTGGAGGAGAAGATAGAAAAAAAAAGAGAATTATAATGATCATTTAACATTATAATAAATAAACTTATTAAGAATTAATAAGTTATGCAAAAACAAAAGGCTTTAATCTTGTCAAAATATAAAACTAAAAAAAAGAAAGAAAAAAATGAAATGTTTAAACTATGTGCATGATCTCAATTGCAAAAAATATGTATATTATTTAATTGTTGGGCTTTTACAAAAATTTTAGCAATCTATTTCATCTTCTTATTATAATTTAACAAATATAGCAGAAAGAAAAATAAAAGAACCCTCAAATAACTCATCATATTCTTTATCAAGAAATGAAATAAAAACATAAAAAGAAGATAATGCAACAATTCAATGCTTATTACAACAAATATAATTAAAACCTAAACAAAAAAAAATTCTAAATTAAAAAATGACAATGATTTCTTTTTCTTACTAAATAAGATCTAAAAAATATCTTATTAAAATTGCATTCAGACTATATTGTTACCCTTTTTGATTTATTTAGATTGTCTAAAAATAGGTATGATCCTTATAAAATTATTATATAAAAGCCAAGAAATATGAAACTACAATTTGAATGTAGAATTGATGCATACATTTTTAATAAATATAAAATCTTCATTTGTATCAATATAAATATAATTAAAGATTGATCTATTTATATAAAACCTTCAAAAAACTAGTCACTCTTTATATCAATAACAATAAATAGTAAAAAGTTATCTTTTTATTGAGAAATATAAATATAATTAAAGATTGATCTATTTACAAAGGTAAGATAAATAATATAATACATGCAAAACAAAATAAATTAGACTATTTGAAAAAAGACTTTGTTTTAAAATTTGATAAACAATTACAAAATGAGAATATAAACCAAAACGTTAAACATTTGCAAATATTTATTACCTTAGATTTGGGTCGCTTACACTGCTAGAGCTCCCTACCATAAATTAATATGAGCCCAGATGGAACCTTTCAGAAGCCCCGAGCTACAGCACATCCCCGTCCAAAGCTACGGTATCTCATACAGACGTGGTTCTGCGTTCTCGTACCACTCATAACGACATGCTATATTTCTCTCTCGGGTGATCACTGTTAGTAATATTTATGCGGTGAAATTGACAATCAGCCCTTTAAGATGTTTAGCAATCGAGCTCTGTGGTCATTGACAAACAGATCGAGGGCATATATCAAACTATGTTAAAATAGTACATCCGGCAAACTATGAAGCTATCAGGCAGTGGTGCCTAGAATTTAATATAACAAGTATATACAACTGGACAATTAGAATCAACGTTTTGAATTGGACGGTACGCATCGATTAGTATTGGACGGTACGTATCGTATTGACTATGAAATAGAGTGTTTATATACCAGATATAAATACCGGTCAGCATCAGCATGTTTTATCTAGTACTAATCGGTACCGGCCAGCACTTATAATGTCGGTTATATATCGGTCAGTATTGAAAATTTTGAAAAATATAATAATTTATTAGCAAAATTTTCAAAAAATTTTTAAAAATTTTCCTTCCAGTCCACCTCCTCCCTTTTCTTTTTTCAGTTATTTAGTTAAACCTTTATTGTGATATTTTAAAATAAAATAAATATTTTTATTACTAATAATAATTATACATTAAACAAAACTTAAAAATAAATTATTTTATTTAAATTTATTTTACTCTTTTATATAGTATTAA
>JAOQMQ010000003.1:11885284-11895562 GCA_027563845.1 Erythroxylum subrotundum
GATATGATAGGAATATGAAGAAGCAAATATTTTGAGTTTGAGTGTGAATGATTTCAATCGGATATTGAAGTCACTTTAATTAATAAATAGAAAAAAAAGGAAAAAAAAATTTATACCGATCCGGATTAGTTTAGACCGAGCTGAGTGTGTTTGATTTCCAACGCGATGTTTTTCTAAAATATTTGTTCGCGGATGTCGGAGTTAAGTATTTGTTCGTAAGCGATGTATTTCATGTAAATCCGTTCTTTGTTATTCATTTTGCTTTGACCCCTTCGTTTTCGCTCCGTTCTTTTATTTTTCGCTTTTCGATTCCGTTTTTTCCGGTTGGGGTCCAGTTCCGAAATCGGGTCCCAACACCCACGGTAGTTCCAAGAGAGGCAACTCATGGCTGCCAACGGCACTTGAAGCCGGGGGCGGCCGATATCGCATTCTGTGGATCAACAAACATGCTGGTGGAAGTAGCAAGATCCTGGGTCTCGCCTCGGAGGTGATTTGGACCCATTCGTTTCCTTTTGGAGTCACCCATTATCAGGCTTTCGTCCAACTTTAGGGGTGAGCCATCGAGTGAAGTAGCTAAGGGAAAGAAGGGGCAGTAATGGATGGAAAAGGGGAGACAATGTTTCCTTGATGCACTCCTCGATGTCCCGCCTCAGTTAGTGCAGAGATGGCCAATAGGCGTTCTGTGTCGGGGGTCATACCACCAAAGTTGGTATGGGGCGGTGTGGAATGACTGCCAGAAGGGTCATCGGATGCCACCATCGGACGCAACCAACGGTCACCAATATTGCGCTGCTCCCGATGAGAGAGGGCGCGGAGGCTAGCAGAAAATTTCTGAATAGCTTGCTCGGGTGTAAAGTCTAGTAACTTAGGGTAGAAACGCTCAGTATGGCTAAGCAAGCCACAGATAAAGCAAAACGAAGGGAGATGTTCATAGGTAAAACCAATAGTGAACCAGTCTCCCTTATCATGTTTGAGCTTGAATCCCTCTCGGAGTGGCCGCCGCACATCCCAGTTGACTCACATATGCATGTAAGAAGTCCAGGAGCGCTCAAAATTCGTCAAGTTCGCTTCCATGAATTGACCGATCTTATTACCTATATCCTGCAGTATTCTTATCGACCTAAAGCCAGACTGGAGACCGTGGACTTGAATCCAAAACGGAACATGGAATAAGGGAACCTGGAAGGGAGAGGAAGAATCCCCAAAACGGTCCAGGAGAAGCAGGTGATTATCGAAAGTACAGGGTCGCATTTCCAGAACATGGTGGACATCAACCGTATGAAAAAATTGAAAGACATACAGGCCACCAGTAACCTCACGAACCTGCATGCCCATCAATGGCCGCCACACAGAAGCCAAGGTATGTCGCATAGCATGAAAGTTGATGACTTTATCAGTCAAAAATCTCCCAACAAGGCAGAGCTGGACATCGTCAGTCGTATCCAAATCTTCAGACCCATAAACGAGTCCATCTTCCGGATCACCGTCAACCGAGAGATTAGCATTTCTAGAGTAATCCTATGTTCCCTATAAATACCTCTTGTACCTAGCATTTTATGCAAGTCAAAAATTTGATTGACAAGTACTCCTACTCTTCCACCTTCAGACGGTTACTCCTGGTAGCTACTACTAGCTCTATATTATCAACAAGGAATTGCACAGCAGTTCCATCTGGGTGCAGATCCAATAAAAACCTTTAAAATGGCTCAATCGTCTTTATCTTTGTTTCTATTTTTTTTCTTATAGATTTTAATCCAAATTTTGTCTTGGCATACCACAAGTTTTTCATATTTTCCTTGATGGAAATGTTAAACATGAACAAAGCAATCATCTTGAAAGTTTCAGGTCCTCGGGGAAAAGCTAGTGGCAACTCAACCTTAGTAGTTTCCATTAATCTTTTCTTACAATATTCACATTTTGGAAAAAAAAAAGAAGAAGGATGCTACACGTTACAAAACAAACATCAGTTAACACAATTCTTAAGGCCCTGTATATACATATAAAAAAATTACACTTCTCTTTTGTCCCTGTTTTTTATTGATTTATATTTTTTAATTCCTTATGAAGGTTGAACATTCTTTCGCCAGTGTTAACTCGAATAGAAACAGGAAAATCTATCTCTTGACTCCTGGGAAAAGAAGCAAAACTTGACCAACTTTCAAGTTAATTTTGAGGCGTAATATGAATAACAATCGATCCTTCAAACTAATAACCCTATACCATGAAATGAAGCTAATCTAAAGTAGTGCTCCAATAATACGTGAAGAGAGAGCACTTGCGGCGACAAAACTATGCTTGTGGCTTGCAGAGATGTGTAACATCATCTGTGAAGTGGAAGAGAAAATTACGAGGAAAGCAACAACAATTGATTTTATTGTAAGTACAAACAGTAGAGAAGATAAAAGAGAAGACAGGAAAGAGGGGAGGGGACCGGGGAATTCTATTTATAAAATATTAAAATTCTTTTTGAACTTATTAATACTATTGAGTTTAAATTAAATTTTAATATGAACCTTTTATTTAAGAAAATTTATCTCGACATGTATTTTAATTGAGCATCACCCTTTCGTTCTTTCTTCCCTAATTCTGTGAAAACTTGGTGTTAAGCGTAGTATTCTTGGTTACATGTCAAATGGCAGCGAAATGATAATGAAAAAGTTTTCTATATCTCGCTAAAAAAAATAAAAAACTTTAATGGAAACATACTTGACGCTAGGAGCCAGATTTCGTGTTTCAGTGAAACTTTAGTTTGGATGTTGATAATGATGATATTTGAGGGTAAGAGAGAGCCTCTCCATCTATAACTTTCAAGAACACGGTTAGTCTTAATTTGGTTTAGTCACAATTAAGACCCACGTCCTAGTTTTAAGGGATGCATACCTGCAAGTTTTTAAGAAGCTTCTCGATCTGACCAAACACAAAACATCGACAAGAAAAACAAAAAAAGAAAAGTAATTTGGTGTAACTTCTGCTATCCTCAGATTCATGGTTCAATAAAAGATGTTATTTCTTGCAAGTTAGCATCAAAACGGCATTAACTAGTTCTCATCTGAGAGAGTTATGTTTGGTCGAAATAAAACCTTTAGAAAAGACAATAACCAAAACCATCTTGTTATTCTTATGTGCACTTTTTACTTCATCGTTATGTTGTTCCTTAATTTGGATTTGTAGAGATTGAACTTGAGTCCGAAAGGGAGTTAATGATGACAACTAACATCGTCGATGCTAACTTTAAACAGGGTCGTTAAAAAAATCATTTTCAGCTTTTTTGTCTAGACATAGATTTACTGGGCGGTTGGTTCGTATTGGGGAATGGTAATATGAATGGGAATGAATATAGTGAGGAATGAGAATGGATATTATCATTATAATTATGATAGTTGGTTAAAAGAAAGGAATGATTATCATTACCATTGATATTTGTTATTTGTAAAAAATATTGAGGAATAAAAATTAATTATATTTTAATTAGTTAATTAATTATATGATAATTAATTAATTACAATGTATTAATTAATTAAAATAGTGTAATTAATTATATTTTAAGTAAAGAATACCTAAACTTACTAAACTAAAAAAAATTAAGTATTAAGATTAAGCAAAGTTAGGAATAACTCCATTTCTCTCCATTCATTCTTCTCATAATGGAGAGGAATGGAGCAATGCTCTAAAGTAAGAAATGAAAGTAGAATTCCAATAATCATAACCTCCTACCAAGCTTTCTTTTTCATTCCATACCCATTTCTCTCTCTTCATACCCACCAAACAAGCACACCTTTAATTGTTTTTCCAAGTTACGTGGGAAATTTCTTTAAATTTGTGTAGAAGGAAAAAGTAATAATACTACTCGCTGATATGAAGTTAGTATAACTATTCCTTTGGCACTCAATTTTAGCCCAAAATTTACACTTTAAAACAGAAATTTATACACAAATTTCACAAATCTTTATGTTGATGTACTCCATAACATCCATGAATTTGATCCCATGATGTGCATGGATCCTAATGGATATTACAGACGTCAAGGTGACCCACCTAAACCCCAACACAAAATATAATGAAGTCGGTTTACACATTTGGTTTTGAAGGTTTATGTAATTAAAGCGATGGAGGGGACTGATTGTGCTACAAGATATCTATAACCCCACCTATAGAAACAAAGCTGAAGTCGGCAGAAGTGGCTGTATAGTGTGGGAAGGGAAGCTACAGAAATAAATGTTTCTATAACCCCACCTATAGAAACAAAGGCTTCACTCGTACCGCTTCTCTAGTTTATCTAAGTATGGGATGGATCTACATGTATTACAGTCCCACTTGTTGGATCTCTGACTAGCTCATCCTCTCTACTCGATACAAAGCAAAAAAGAAGAGAAAACAACTCTCGGGGCTAGGCATTGAAGTTAATAGATGGTTAGGGTAGAACCTGGCACGCATTCTGAGGACTCTCGGTACTACTCTTCTGTGCAGTAGTAATTACGAAAGAAGTTCACTGCGCATGGGAGTGAAACGTGACAGAGAGAGAGAGAGAGAGAAAGGACAGAGTGTTGATATTGTAAGAGATTTTCTTACATTGACTGGGGAAGAGACACTACTTCACTTACGTAGAGGAATTGTCTGTACCTGATAATAATATTGGTGATGTACAAGTTAGGTTTTACCTTCTAACAGGCTTTCTGTATGTTTTTTCTCTCGTATCAGTATCAGAGAGAACAACCGAGTGTACCGTTCCACGTGCGTAGACCCCTATGTGCTCTTCCACGAAAACAAAGCGGGCCCAATGGTTCATCGTCTTGTTGCTTTCGTACCATCATCTCTGCGATCATTCCAACTCAACAGCTTCACCATGATCCCCAAGATGTCATTTGGCTTAATATTTATTTATATTAATAATAATCTTTATTAATGTGTAATAGAATAGAATTGAGGACTTATTATAAATAAGATACCATAAAAATATTCCCACCTATCTGGATGCAATTCTTTTTGTATATAAAAGGAGTTGAATTCATTATTCATATTAAATATTGGACTTGGATTTTCACAAGTAGAAGAGTGGAGACTAAATTTTCATCTTATCAACTCAAACTACAGACTAACCATACTAAATTGGAGAATTTATTTTTAGTCTAAATGTTGCTTAGCTATTACAATTATCCTTTTGTTGAAAAAATAAGAAAAAAAATACTATATCCTACAATGCCACTAAAATACACATATTTGAAAGGACATGATTACATGAGTTATTAGGTACAAAGGACAAATGTGGCATCAACCATAAACTCTGAAAGCTTGTGAGAGTTCTGAAACCTTGTCCGTAATAATAAAGTACCAATCGAGCTTTAGATTTATACATGTTAAAAGTGTAATTTCCTTTATCTTCCAACCACAACCTGCAATTGATGACTCCCCTTCCCTGTAGGTTGGATTCAACGTTCTCCCTCAAAACAAAAACACCTTCACTGAACTGAAGTACACGAAACTAACATGTTTTCTCTTGTGCACTTGTTAGATTTATTAAAGTGGCAGAGTCGTGTGGACACAAAAAATGGCGATTAAGGAAGGGATGGGCAATGAATCTGTAGACAGGGCTAGGACTAGGAGTGGTGTAATAATAGAAAAAGACAATCCCACAACGATTTGTTGACTGTTACAACTATTGAAGAAATTGACGAAATATTGCTGCATATCATGCTGAAGAAATAGCTGAAACAGAGTAGTAGTGTTAGTTTTTGACGTTGACAGTTATTTTTTTCAATTACAGAGTAGGCTATTTTGCAATTTAATTCAATATGGAGATTGAGTATGTAATACAAATAACTGTTTCTAGATAATGTATATAAACAAAATGATCATGAATAAAAAGTAACGAGTGTGATTGGTTTTTTACATGATATCAAAGCAGGAAACAGTTTCATGAAATCTCTTTTACATCATAACTGTTTTCTTCTTGAATTCAACGTCAATGGCTAAGGGTACGAGAGAATCAAGTTTTATATTCGAAAGAAAAGGAGCAAATAATGATGGAAATCTAATGCAACTTTAAGGATCTGATCATCCAGAAATGATTTTGGTCACTACTAAACTAAATGGAACCAATTATTTGTCATGGAACAGAGCCATAAAAATAGCGTTGGTAGCTAAGCTAAAGCTTGGCTTTAACAATGGATGATGTGAGAAGCCACATGATGAATCGCCAGATTTTAAGCATTGGTGCAAAGGGTGACTTCGTGGATCTTGAATTCGATTTCAAAAGATATTGTTGAAGTCTTCTTATACACAACTTCTGCAAAGGAATTGGGGGAATAATTGGAGGAAAGATATGAAGAATGCAATGGTCCATTGCTATACCAGATTCAAAGAGAGATAATTTCAATATCTAAAGGAAATTTATCTGTAGCTAAAGATTTCACAAAATGAAAGAAATTGTAGGATGAACTAACTTTTTTAATGCCACTTCCTCAATGTATATGTGGAGTAAGGAAAAACATTGCAGAACGTGAATATAAAAACAAGTTAATGTAGTTTCTGATTCAATTGAATGAGATTTACGATAATGTGAAAAATCAAATTTTGATTATAAATCCATTACCCGGTGTAAATAAAGCATATTCAGTGGTGTTAAGAGTTTAGAAATTGAAAGAAGTAAGCATAAGTTTCACGGATGCAATAGAGAATGCAACGGCAATCAGATCATAAGGAAACAAAAAGGAAGGAATAGGTGTAGGAAAATTAGCAAAGAAGAGAAAAGAATCAATCGATAAGTTGTAGTTACGTTGTGATTATTGTAACATGGATAGACATACAAAAGAAACTTATTTCAAAATTCATAGATATCCATAATGGTTTAAGGAATTAAAAGAAAAGAAGAACAAGGAAGGAAAGACGTCATATGTGAATTTGGTTAATGAAGCAAATGGAGCAATTTTAGATGGAGATTGGAAATCAAATGTTTCAGTTATGATACAATAGGAGGTTGACAAGTTCTTCAAAGGAAAAGGAAAAGTGGGAGTTGCAAAATATGCAGTGAATTTCTCACATTTTGATGATTTTGCAAGTATGAATCTTAGTCATATTCTTAGTTCACTTGAGATAATTAAGTTTGGTTCTTGGATAGTTGACACAAGAGCCTTAAACCACATGTGTGTAAATTTAAAATTGATGAAAAAACCCTTCTTTTGTGAATGATTTTACACCTTTTCATTTACCAAATGGATATGTTAAGCTTGTTCATCATATAGGTGATGTTTAGCTAAATGAAAGATTAACCTTGATTGATTGCTTATATATTCCTGATTTCAAATTCAATCTTTTATTTGTCAATAAAGTTACCATTACAGCTCATGTGAAGTTTAACTTCCAACATATTTTCTACATAATACAGAACCTAATGATTGATGAAGTGCTTGCAATAGGGAAAGTGATAGGACGATTGTATATTCTAGATTCCAGCTCCTATCATCCTGAAACCATAAAACAGTACACCACAAAATTTTATCCAAGTCTCTATATTAACTCTATAAATACCATTGATCCTAGGCATCAACGATTATGAAATCCATCTACGAATGTGATGAAGAATTAGAATGGAATAAAGTATCTTTTTACTGAAAATAAATATCCATGTTAAGTCTGTAATTTGTCCAAGAAAAGTAGACAACCTTTTCAAACCAATACCATTCATTCAATTGAATGTTTTGAACATGTTCATGTCGATTTATAGGGTCCTTAAAAACATGCTTCAATCAATGGAAACCATTACTATTTGACCTTTATGGATGGTTTTAGTAGAAATACATGAACAGTTCAAACACTTCACACCTTCTTCTACCTTATCAAGAATCAATTTCTTACATCTATTAAAATCATGAGAATAGACAATGGTACAGAGTTTACTGGTATATCTTGAACATCTTTATTGTCTACTCTAGGCATTATTCATCAGAAAACATGCTTTTATACCCCTCAATAGAATGGAGTTATAGAACGAAAACAGACATTTTTTGCAAGTTGCAAGGTCTTCGAAGTTTCAATCGTATGTTCCTATTCATTTTTGGGGTATAGCCATTCTCACAACCACTTATATCATAAATAGACTTCCTTCATTAGTTATTTCCTGGAAAACTCCTTATAAAATCCTCTTTCACAAAGAACCAGATTATTCCTTTCTCAAAACCTTGGTTGTTATGTTTTGCCTCAAATACATTTCCTCATAAAGATAAGTTTGAACTTAGAGCCTTTAAAGTTGTCTTCATTGGCTATTTAGTTGGACAGGAGGCGTATAAGTTGTATGATCTAGAATTAAAAAAGATTGATATTTCTAGGGATGTTATCTTTGGCGAAAATATCTTTCCATATCAAAGCATTGTTGCAGATGATACTAGTATTCATTTACCTATAATTTGCCCAGATTCAGATGATCCAATCATCCATTTCCATCATTTTGATTCTAAGCTATCGGTTTAATTAATGAAATTTGTAAATATTTATAAAAAATCATTCTACCTTGGCTAAGGATTTTTTGAATCAATACTAATCTAGAACAACAGAACATTAACCCTAATTACTTTAAGGTGATGAATCTTATTTTAATCACTAAACTACCTCAATATAGTTCATGCTACATCCAATGACTACTAACTGAACTACCTGTTATTAGAATATGTCATAAGTAATATCAAAATATAGCAATCCTTATACTTGAAGTCAAAAGATAACTTATATAATCATCACAATGAAAATCTCCGTTCACATACAAGTGATGTTCCAAATATATTTCTTATATTAGGTCAGTTTAGTAAACTTGTTCTCTAACAACCACTCATATGTTTGTTTAAGTTTCTCCATATTTTAGTCTATAAGATCGACTACTTTCTTTATAAGAAAAAACATAACGTGTGCTAGTTTTTTAACGTTTTATTAATGTCCAATCTTAATAGAACAATGACTAGGAACAATTTAGGGATAATATATAAATGCAATATGAATCTCATAATTATATTCTCATTATAATTTCATTTTTAATGTATAATTATCTTGACTTTATCATATATATCTAAATATGTACAAGATAAAGAATGCCTTTAAATATTTTGTCATTAAATTACAACTACACCGATTAGTTGTAGGGCATAAACTAACATCACTGGGAGTCTTTACCACCATTTCAGTAACCTCCCTAAACTCAAACCCCAAACCCATAAAAAGTTCAATCTTTGCTATCAAAGTAACCTCCACATTATATATAAGTAACATTGTCATCTAAAAACCAATCGCATAACGATTGACGAAGCTGATGCTCTATATGAAGACAAAAGTTGATAGTAACTCATTAGCAACACTCGAGACAAGAAGTCTGTGATGTTGTGATATCAAATTGGGAATATCAAAAAATAGAATATTAACCAAGGTGAGAAGGAAATCGAGAATCTTGTAAATATGGCAGTGTAGATCCTAGTTGAGAAGTGATGGATAAATGTCTATACATATCCGATGCAAGTGACGTAAACCAATGAGTTCAGGCAGCTTTCGATGCAATTTATGGTGGAGAAGGATGAGAAGGTTTTATTATACAAATAAAAATAATATAAAGAATTCTCATTGTTGTTAAGGCCTAAAAGACTTTAAAAAGAGAGAAATTAGCTGAGAAACCTTAACTTGTTTTGGTCACCGGTGTTTTTGCTCCCTTCTTCCTCCCTTCTTGATGGCTTCTTCTTCTTCTTCACCTTCTCGTTTGCCTTTAGCTCCCATCTCGGGTCCCTCACCCAGACCTTCCCTTTCTCCTTCTTCCCCTAACCCTAATTTCATCCGAATGCGAACCCAAACCATCAAGACCCCCTTCAAAGATTCCGATATCTGTAATGGGGTCTGTAAAAAAGCAGTCGTTATTGTCCTCTGTGACTATTCCTGCAACAGAGCCTGTGCCTCCTTCTATCCCTTAAAAGCTTGCAAATGATGGCTTACAAGCTTCGGAGAAACCTCAACTACCCAAAACATGGAGATCAGTGGTTTTAGACATGGTGGAGGAGTCCACTGATGCAAAGGCCTTGGCCTACTACCCTTCAGAGATAAAGGACAACCAAATTTTTGTCACCCCCCGTTAGAGTTAGCACGGAAAGGAGCAGCTCTTTTCTGAAATGTGTTGAATGGATTTTTTATTGGTAAGCGTCCTGCAATCCCAGTAGTACAGAGAGTATTATCTAAATGATGGGTGTCGAATCCACCAAAAATAATTCCCAAACACCAAACGAAAATAAATTGCGCACAGTGGTAAATGGGGTC
>JAOQMQ010000003.1:11895662-11906593 GCA_027563845.1 Erythroxylum subrotundum
AGGGAATATTTTCTAATATAAATCCAACCAAAATTTTCTAATTGGGTTTTCCCCTCTTTGTGGTCAATTCGTGTTCGGTTTAGGTCCTCTATGCTTGTATGGGTCCGAATGTTGGGTCTCGAAAACGGGGTCCAACAAAACATCTCAAACTCAGACATCACAAAATTATTAAATTTCTCAATTGTCACCTCATCACTGCTAATATAAATCAAATCATTCGTATATAAGTAAATTATAAGCATACTTTCATCACCTTAAAATTAAAGGAAAATTGTATATTCATAAGGATGCTTTATAAATCCTTCCTTTAATAAATATGTTTCAGTATAACTATAACAATTCATTTAGACTTATTTTAGTCCATATAAAGTCTTCTTTAATGCATGTATTTTTTTTTCTGGCCTTAATATAACTAGGTTATTGATCAACAAATACATATTCCTCCAAAGCTCCATACAAGAAGGTTTATTTGATGTCTAATTTGAAATATACCATGAATTATATGTTTCCAACATAACTACAAATCTAATTATGCTACGTAATTAGTGTGAATAGTTTCTCGTAATCAACATTGAATTCTTATTTATAGTGTTTTGCTAATAAGCACACTTTGAGTATATCAAACCATTTCGCTTTAATTTTTTCTTATAGACCCATATCAACCAAATGCTCTTCTCTCCTTTAGGAAGTTCAGTTAACTCCTAAGTAACGTGGTTTTTATATGGATGTAGTTTTATCATCCATTACTTTTCTTGATTTAGGATGATGAAAGCTTTATCATAGTCAGCTATCCAGATAGGCCTCCTTTAATTCTTAGTAAACATCATCCAATTATGTCTCCTTTAAGCACATTTTACAGATAAAGAGAGATTTAATAAACTCCTTTAATGTAAGACATTCAAATGCTTGTCTTCTTAAATAATCTCAACATAGTTTTCTTATTATATCAATATCAATATAAGATTTGCCTAGGCCTTTAAGAGAATTTATAATATCATTGAATTTAAAGCTCATGCTTAAGGTTCTTTCACCACTCTTTATTTATATGAGTACATATTAATATGTAAGCATGTAACTTTTCTCTCCTTAACTTAGTTAGTTTCTTCATATATGACTTTTGGAGTGTGTCAAGTTTCATGTACCGATTTAGACATGGATGCATATTAAATTCATTTCAATCAAATGCATGAATTACAATGTGGATGTCTTTACTATTCAATGAAATGAGCCTATTGTTATTGGTGACAGAATCTAAATTGTCTTTCTTCTTTCAATTTCGATTGGTGCACTAGGTTTTAGAATTTTAGTATCTCAAATTTGAAGGACTATTTGGCTGGGTTTCTCTCTTTACCGAGTGTTCATTTTTGGAGTATAAACTAGGTAACAGCCATCTTCTCATTTAACTATGTTCTATTTCCCAACGTAAGAACTACTCTCTTACTAGAACAGATATTTTAACATATGTTTTAGATATTAGTGTGTTTGCATTTGTTAACTACAAGTTTTGATCTTTTTTAGTTGAAGCTTACAAAAATGTCATTGTACATTCCCAATGCTTTTTATTCTAAATTAGGTGGTTTATTGTTATAGCAATGCAATGGCTGTGGAATTTTATTCTTAAACTTACTTTTTTGTTACGAAAACATCAGAACTCTTAAAAGAATGGAAAACATTTCACTTTCAACATTTTTAATTTGATGATGGTGAGAACGTATTTGCTGATGATAAGGTTCCCTATAAAAAATCAGATTGGGAGAAAAAGGTGTAGTTAATTTTTTATTTTTACAAATACTTTAAAGGATTAAAGGTGGAATTGTTTATGATTGAGTTTTCTAATTTTGAAATCATATGGTGGGATTGGTCGATTTCAATTTGGAGGGAAAATGGTCAGAGATCTATAAAAACTTAGGGGAAATGAAGGATCTAATGATGAAAAGATTTATACCTAGCCATCAATCTAGGGACTTGATGAAGATCAAGCATACCAAAGCATATGCTATAATACAATGCTTTCTTCTTATTTTATTTTTAATGTTTAAACTAAAAATTAAATGTTCTGTAAGATTACTATGGATACTACCATAACGATTATTATATCTAACTCTGAAATCACTTTTTTAAATAGTAGTTTTACAGAAATGAGTAATGTTGATAGATCTTGAACGTATAGATGATTAACACCTAATGGTTTCATTAATCATGAGTTTGTTGAGGGAGTTCAAGCTTTTATTGAATATACGTGTTCTCAGCTTACATATATGGATGGTCCACAAATCAAATGTAACATCCTGTTACCCATGATAAGACTTGAATAATAAATATGAGAAATTATTGAGAAATGAGAAAGTACAATTCATGTTTATGAAAAATAAGGCATACTTATACACGCGAATAATGAGTTTTGCACATTAATACGACTGTATATGCATTCATGACATTTTTCGGGTAAAATTGATCTATAAATGTGAATTGTGATTTGATATGTCTTGAATTTTGGTGTGATTGGATTTCAATTAGAAAATTTGGAATTTAATATTTTGGATTGGGAAATTGATGGATTAGAATGTACATTTGGACTAGGACAATTGCCAAGTGGTAGGATAAATTGATGCATGAAAATTTGGATGATTAAGCCTATAATTGAGTGACATTTAGCATTAATCATTTGGGACAAATAAACTAATAAATTGGTGACAAATGGCATTGATAAATGGAAAAATGGCTGCTATACTTACATAACATGGGACCTAGCTTTAATGGTGACATATGGCAGCATATATACTTGACACTTGTTGAACATGCCTTTAGATATATGGCCATTCCATTAGATGACACCTAACACCTTAGGTGTAACATTCAACAGGAGCAAACTTGGTTCATACCATTTTTGTTCTTTCTTCTCTCACACACACCACCGAAACTCTCTTCCTTCACCTCCCTGAGTTTGCTTATGGTTACGCCTACTTGTTGCACAAATAATCCATGTTTTAGCCTTACAAAGTTAAGTAAAAGATTAGCTTGAAGTTGACTTACTAAACCTAGCTAAAATCCAACTAAGTTTTACCTTGAATGTGTAACGTGTATGCTTGCATGGAGAGCTGAATGAGTTTGATATTTTGAGCTAGAATTGGAGTTAAACATGTAAGTAAATTATCAGTGTTTATAGCATGTTATGATAGAGAATTGATGATGATGAATTAGGATGAAAATGGTGAGTGTGCTGGAATATTATTAACTGGAATGATTTCATTGATCATGCTTCGGTATTTTGGTTATATATTGATCTGTAGTCATTCAAATGATATGATACTTGATTTAAATTAAACTAGAGAAATTTGGATACAAGTGTTAAGAAGAAATTGAATTTGAATTCTATCGTTAAAGGTCCTGAAATTTAGCTTGAAGGTGAGTCTCGGCTTAGGCTATAGCACACCAGTGACAGAAATCATATCATGTTATTATCGAATAAAATGTATTGATGTATGCCTAATCAAACAAAGTTGTCTTCACAAAAGTTGTAGCTTATTCTCTTAGCTTTCAATTGGTATAAATTTTGTAATTTTTGGACATTGGAATTAAGAGATATGATTTTTAAAACTTGAATGTATGATCATGCCCCAGCCAAAATTTTAAATGTACTCAATTTGTAGTATTTTGAGCATAACCCATAGAATAATGAACCAAATCGCATGATCTTAGTATCATTGGAAATTTAAGACATGGGAGAACAATTTTCTAGAAGGAAGTGTTATCAAATTACTTTGCTTTCCTGGTGAGAATAATCATTCAAAGTTGACCCGAAAGCATGTTATTAGAAAAATCGGAAATGATCAATTGGATTATGAAATTAGTTTCACATTGTTTTATTATGGTCCAAACCCTAAGTACAATGATAATTATGAGAGTTTTGATATATGAATGATATGGTGATAAGGATCACAATAAGATACCCGAGATTGTAATTGAACATGCATTGTGCATATTTTCTATACATAGATGTGCATAAAGGAATACTTATACAATTATGCAAAAGTGTGATATATGTAAATGTGATTTGTATGATATAGAGGATCACATTGGAAGCTAGTCAGACATTGCCGGACTATCCAAGCAATAGCATATTGGAGCGTACTGTAGTCAACCTAGATGATTTTCCTAGGATTGATTGAATCTGTTTAATTTCCAATTATTAATTGATTGTGACTTGTTTATGAATTTCGGACTTACGGTCCGAGGAGTTTAATATTCGAGAATATATTGGAAGTGTTCTTATTGCTTTGAAATTTTGAATGATATGAGTATTCTCAACGAAAGTTGAATGTTGGACTTAGGTCCGATGACTATGAGATTTCTAACTGTGCATCATATGTGACTGTTATACATGACATATTCTGTATATTGGTGCATTTCATAAAATGTATGCTCAGATAAAGGCGTTGTGACCGGAGTAGCTAGTATGAAAGCGCTTGCACGTAGAGCTTTGCTCCATGATTTATGTTTCTTCACATAGAGCTATACTCCGTGATTCTATTCTGACTGAGCCCATTGGGCCAGTATTTGTATCTGTATGTGAAAGGCACTCGGTCACAACAATAATAACGAATCTAGAGTCTCATATCTATATTTGTATATATCTGTTCTGATTCGCGATGATTACATGATGTGCCATAATAATGTGAGTATTTGGATTATTCATAAACTGAATGAATATATGTGAAATATGTGATTTTGTGTATTTGACCCTGGTGAAATCATCAATGATGGTTCACTCATTGAGTTAGCAAAACTCATAAAAAATTGCAACGTGGCTTTTCAGGTTCCGAGGAATTATTCAGTTAGGCTAAATGGAGTTTAACCATTGAGATCAGATATGGATTAAGGGTCGGGATCAGTTTGCACCTACATATGTCTTCAATGATTTTGTTTTTGAATTATGTTCCTCAAGAATTGTACAAAGTGTATGTGAATTATTTGGTAATGAAATGACATCATGATTGCAAGTGTTTTGTATCTGAAATGGGCCCAAGTGGTTGTTGAATACTAATGTTTGTAATAATTGTAACACTTGTGGATGGAAATTTTTTTAAATAAAGTGAGCTTAATTTGATTAATGACTTCCACATATGTGTACAATGTTTTAAAGAAATAAAGATTTTTTAATGAATTTTGATCGAATGATTGCTCTAGTATGCCACCCTTGCGGGGTACGTACTCAGATATCACCTAGGATGTTGGGTACGTGTCTTGCGAGAGTGGGGTGCTACATCAAATGTCCGTGTAAAAAGTGCAAACATATTCATTTTGTTCCTATAGATGAAGTGAATCTCCATTTGTTACGAAAGGGTTTGTTCCAAATTATTTTAAGTGGACATGATATAGGGAGCCATTAATTTGTAGCACCTCAAGGGGTAATGAAGTAAACTCGTTAATAAATATGGATGAGTTTAAAAGGGGGACTAGTTTTATAACAAATAATGTGGGTGCAACTGAAAATTCTTTCACCCAAATGGTTTATGATGCAGTCAATTATACCTTTCAGGAAAATATAGAAATCTTAAAGAAGAACCAAACCCAAATGCCAAAAAGTTTTTTCACTTACTAAAATAAGTTGACCAAGAATTATGGCCAAATTGTAAGAACATGAATCAATTATCTTCAATTGCTCAAACATTGAACATAAAGTCTGAAAGATATATTTCTGATCAAAGTTTGGATAAAATTCTTGCTTGGTATAATGAATCATTGTCTCTTCATCATACAATGATTGATAATTTTTACAATATGAAGAAAATTATTAAGGGTCTTGGTTTGGCAATTGAAAAAATTGATTGTTGCAATTTGGATGTATGTTGTTCTGGGGAGATGATGTAGAATTACAAGAGTGTAAATTTTGTGGTTAATCTAGGTTCAAACCTAGAAAGCGTACTATGAAATAGAAATTAGTACCTTGGAAGCGGACGTATTATTTCCCGCTAACTCCAAGACTTTAAAGACTATTGGATCTCATATGAGATGGCATAATGAACATGAACAGAAAGATGGAATAATGAGCCATCCATCAGATGCACTCACACCAAAACATTTCAATAACACCCATTCTGAGTTTGCATCCGACAGTTGAAATGTTAGGCTAAGATTATTGACAGATGGATTACAACTTTTTGGTCAATCCGGCCAACAATATTCATCATGGCCAACCATAATTAATACTTATAATATGCCTCCATGGATGTGTATGAATGAGGCATATATGTTCTTGACAGTGATTGTGTCAGGGCCTACGAATCCAAAGTATAAAATTGACGTATTCTTACAACCATTAGTATCTGAATTGCATCATCTTTGGGAATTTGATGTAGAGACATATGATGTTTCTCTTAAACAACATTTTTTATTGAGAGCAGCTTTGATGTGGATTATTAGTGATTTCCCTACATATGCTATGTTGTCTAGATGGAGCACAACAGAAAAATTGACTTTTCTTTATTGTGATAATGATTCTGATGTATTTTATCTTCCTAATGGGGCCAAAACATCTTAGTTTGACAACCATATGAAATTTCTTCCTCCAAATCATCCACTTAGATGCAATAAACAAAAGTTCATTATGAATAAGATGATACAAACACCTCCTCCCCCTCACAAATCTAGTGAAGCGATATTGCAGGAGATTGATGAATTAGGATTACTGAAAGTTACAGAACTTGAAGCTGAAAAAGTTAATAGAAGTATTAGTAAAAACTTTGGTTGGAGAAAATGAAGTATCTTTTAGGATTTGCCATATTGGAGAACTAATTTGATATAGCATAATCTAGATGTGATGTATATTGAAAAATATTTTTAACAATTTATTCAATACCATAATGAACAATGAAGGGAGGACAAAGGACAATGCAAAATCATGAGCTAATTTGAAACTTTTTTATATAGGTATGAGTTAGATAAAGATCTTCACAAGGATAAATATCCAAAAGCATGTTATACTTTAGACAAAAAAACAAAAGAAAATTTTGTCTGAATGGTTGAAAAGTCTAAAGTTTTCTGATGGTTATATATTGAACTTGGCAAGGTGTATGGACATGAGAAAGTACAAATTATTTGGAATGACAAGTCATGATTGTCATGTGTTTATGCAAAGGCTAATTCCAATTGCATTTTGGGAGTTGCTACCAAAAAGGTTTGGGAAGCTATAACAGAATTAAGTTTGTTTTTTAAAAGCTTAACATCATCTGAAATAAAGTTGGCTGAATTGAAAAAACTATAAAGAAAAATTCTAATTATCTTATGCAAATTAGAAGGGATTTTCCTCCAAGTTTCTTTGACTATATGGAGCATTTACCTGTACATTTAGCACACGAGGCTAAACTTGTTGGTCCAGGTCAATATCGATGGATTTATCCGTCTGAGAGGTAATTATAGTTAATATTTAAATAAAACTTATAGCATGTTTTAAACACATAATTGTAATAACCCTATTTTTAATGTAGGTATTTGCATCACCTGAAGAGAAATGTTAAAAACAAGGCTAAAGTTGAAGGTTCGATATATAAAGCTTATTTAGTGGAGGAAGCAAGTACATTTTGTTCACATTATTTTGAGCTGTATGTGCACACAAGAGAAAGAAAAGTTCCTCGTAATGACAATGGGGGAGAAACGATTGATTTTGATGGTAAATTATCCATTTTCACATATCTTGGATGAATATATGAACACTCAACAAGAAGAATGTTAACAGAAGAAGAAATAAAGGCTACCCATGGTTATATTTTATTGAATTGCCAAGAGGTCAACCTTTTTTTCAGTAAGTTTAAGTTATATTTGAAATTGATTATTTGGTTTTTCGAGCTTAATGGTGTTCACCACTAAAATACATAATAATGCTTTTAGATTATATGAGATATTGGATCTTATTTGGGCATAATTATTATTTAATTAGAATTTTTTGTAATTCTAATTAAAGTTTAATTGAAATTATAATTTAATTTCAATTAAATTACTAAAAATTCCAAAACCTATTATAAATAGGCTTAAGCTCTATGGAGCTAGTACTTCTTGCTTAACCCTCTCTATAAGAGTTATAGAGTTCTCTCAACCCATTCTATAGATACTGTTAGAGGTCGCACATTTGTGTGGCTATGGTAGTTGAGATGGATTGGTTTCAGAAACAGCTTGAGAGATATGACAAGATAAGGATCAAGCTTCAAATAAGGTACAAATTTCGATTCATTCTTTATTATAATTTTATGTTAATCATTTTATAGAATTAAAGAGATCTTAGTTTTCGGGAAATCAAAAATTACGAAAAGGTTTTGTAATTATTCCACTATGGTTGGCGTCAGATCCTAGCCCAGTTTCCTAACAAAATATACTTTATATGCATTCTTATGATTATTAAAACCATCATACTGAATTGCTTATTCACCTACATCGCTGAAGGTTGGGATGGTGATGAACTTTCATCCTAATTTCCCATAGACAATACTAATTAATGCTTTCTTGACCTTTGAGGACTCATAGTTTGTAGGTCACTTCAACAAAGTTAACCTTTGGCCACACAAAAATTGTACCTAAAAGTCTAAAAAATATCGCATATAGTTTTTAGCTACGTTTTTGTTTCATTACCCAAAATGTCTCCAAATTCCTGTAGTTAAAAACTATATGCGATGTTTTCAAAAATCGTCGCTACAAGTTTTGAGCTATACTTTATTTTTATAGCCAAAAAATATTAGCAATGTTTTGAGAAATACAAAGATGCTTTTCTAAGTCTTTTATCTCCAAATCAAATACAAAGACGCTTATCAATCAAGTTAAAGTTCACTACTCTTTGTAGTTGCGATCAATATTTTATATTCACTACTTCTCTTAATGGTTTTGAACATGGGTATAAAAATAATGCATAGATTGACAATAAATTTGTAAAACTCAAGCTATTGACTTGGTCTATGTCTAAAAAAATTTGATGATACGTGAGTTACAATTGCTAAACCTTTCACATAAGCTTTTCATCCTTTGTGGTCTATAGTAATGATAGATACACATTGTTTACAATTTGGGGTACTGTTGTAGAAATCGTCAATCAAAGCATCATTAGATTTCCTTGAACTGAAGTAAGGTGGCAACAAAAATCATTGATATGATCAATAAAGTTTGAAAAAGAAAGTTTTATAGTTGTTTCCCACATGGTGAACAGGTGGACCAAGAAGTGTTTATGATTCTAATATAAATGTTCAATTTGTAATTTGTTGATAAGGTGCTAGTACTTTTTATGAGGGGTGAGTTTTAAGTCTTGGAAATTTATAAGTTTAGACAAAGGTTTTTCAAGTATCTCAATAAGTATGCCATAGTAATCCATCAATTCTCCCTATATGCAAGCCCCAATATTATAAGAATATTTTAAACAACAACAAATAATCAAAGACCTCCTTTGCATTCACACAAACCCAAATGCATCAGAATCGTATTATTAAAGCAACACGTATGGTAGAGAATAGTTAGACGACTTACCTGAATGGACGGTTAACTACAAACTACAAAGAAGAAGGATGAGCCACGCTCTTCAACACAAAATAGGGCATGTGAAAAAGAATATTTCGTATTTAATATGATACACATGTTCAATAGTTTTGTTATATTTTAATATATTAAAGCAAGCAAATCAGAAAATAAGACAATATAAGTTTCGATATATAATGCAATACAGAGAAAATCTATTATTTAAGCTAAAACACAAACATATGATGTTAATTAGTTAACTGGTGGGAATGTATCACTGTTTAAAAAGGACTACAATCGGCATAAAAATATGCTTCATCTTTAAAATTATGCAAGATAAAACAAAGACATCGTGAACATCAATTTAAGAATTGCGAAGTTCAAATCCATTAGGCTCCTTTTTGCGCAAAGTCAGTGTGTTGCGAAGTAGTTGGGCCGGAAATGCATTTTACCCTCGAAATCTTTGGTGAATGTTTCCAATTGATTGGGCAAGACTAAGACTTTTTAAGCATAGTTACTATGTATTGTATTAAGATACTTATTGCCATCAAACTATGTGAGTGGTTTATAGTCTATTATTTATATAAAATTGATTACTTAGTATAAATGAAGCCAATTTGTAACATTAGGTAATCTTAGGGGAAAGAAGAGCTACAGAAATAATTATTGATAATCATAGTAATCAGCACTATAGTACTGATATAATTTTCTTTTATGACCAGTACTGAATCATTTTCCGTTAATAAGAAAACAACTGTGTTATTTTCATACCATTTATCCTCATACAAACAATATAGTCTTGCAATTATATAGAGCTTATTTTCTTATATTATTCGTACATACAAATGAAAGCTAACTCGACAATGCTATTTATGAAGTTGAATGAGCTCCAATAGGATCCTCTTAAACACAATTGCCACCTTCCATTCTATCATGTACAGATACACTGGAATAGCTTTAAAGTAGAAAAGGCAACAAAAGATTCACTAGTAGTACCTGAAGCAGATGTGACGAGGACGGCGAGGACACGTGGTGCCACGAGAGACGGAGGAGGGAGCTTCAGTAGTGACAGAGATGAGGACATGGGGACAACGATGACGCGCGGTGGGACAACGAGGACGGTGGGACTTCAGTAGGCACAGAGAGGAAGACCAAACGACGTCGTTTTCATTTTATTAAACCAAACGACGTCGTTTTCATTTTATTAAAAATGTTAAAATCGAAGAATGATGACACTTAACTTTAAAATTTACCGACGGAAATGTATTCCGTCGATAAACCCAAAACTTATTTATTCTACTAAGCATTCCTGCCTTCTTTACCGATAGAAATTTTCTACCATCGTTATATTCCGTCGGAAAATTTTCGGGATAATTTCCTCCATATTTACCGACATATATTTTTTCCGTCACAAAATGAAATTTTTCTTGACAATGTTA
>JAOQMQ010000003.1:11931641-11945528 GCA_027563845.1 Erythroxylum subrotundum
GAATCTTCAAGTACAAAAGTTTTCTGAATCGAATAATTTTTAAGAAGGGTTTAACGAAAAAGATAACACAATTCAACTCCCCTTTTTGTGTATTGATTATTATATTACTAACGTGTGATTCAACTTCAAGATCTAGTTGAAATAACATATCTTAAAGCAATACCTTGTTACACCATATAATGACACTTTTCAAAGTTCATGGTTTCTATGTACCTCTGCAATATGAGTGTTAGATTATATAAACAATTAATGAATGAATCTTTATGAATGGTAAAATCATCGATGAAAATATCTATGATATGTTGAACATAATCTAAAAATATACTTACCCTACACCTTTGAATAGTGGTGAATGGATTGCAAGTTATAAATACCATTCATCAATATTACATCTTGCACAAATGTAATATTTGATGCATGGGAGATGGTTAAAAATTATTTGCAAACAATAAATAAAAAGGAAAATATAAAGACTCGTAATGTATCTTATGAAGATGATGAAGCACAACATGTGTTGGATAAAGCTAAAAAGGAAAGTTATTCATATAGATTCTTATTTTCCTCTAAGAACTAATCATAGGTCTCAACCTAGTTTTAAAAGTATTTTGATTGGTAAAAATGTTGTTTTATGATGTAAAAGTGTATGAGTTAGATGGTTTTATTATTAATGTATTCCTTTAAATGCTTTAAACTTATCATATTTCAGAAGCAATAGATGTTACAATAATGATAGGTCTAATATTTAAGGTCTCATTATAAGATTCATGTGTTTCTCATTGTGTAAATATCATTTTAAAAGATATGAGCTATATAGAACACATTTCTAATCTTACTTTAGGTGCATTTAAAATCAAAATTTTTGTGTATAATGTCATAATCATCTTACACTTTTCTCTTAGTTAAAAAAGTAAGAAGATTGGGTTGAGATTATGTGTCATATTGCTATTAGGTTTGCAACTATATTTATAAATTTGAAAAAATGATGTAATCTAGTACTTTAAAATTTATTGACAAGCAAATATTTTTCAATATATAAGTTATTTAAGGGTGCGAAAGGAAAAGAGGTTTATATTATTATTCTGGATAATAAATTTTGAGATGCTTACTTGATTATTATGAAGATTGTGGCTCCACTTATAAGAATACTTAATCAAACAACTTATACATCAGGTTATGAACGTAATTAAAGTATTTTTGAACATACTTATACAAAAAAACAAAATTGTTTGGAACATCAGACCTAACGACCTTGTATATGTTGCTTATAATATGGCGATAAAGAATATATATTTTATTGATTGAATTTTGTTTTTATAGTACTTTATTTTTATTATTGATTCAATAATTTCTCTATTGTATATTCAGAACATTTAGTAATAAAAGAACATATGATCTGGTAGATATTAATTGTATTGACCAAACTAATTTTTGGATTGCAACAGAAGAACCATAGCTTGCTCTTTGATTACAATAATCTTAAAAAAGACAATTTACAAAGAAAATATATTTGTTACGACGAATGAATTAAGAATATCTACTAATAATTAGTCGATATCTTATTTTAATCATATTTAAAAATTAAAAGTAAAATGTTACAAATGAAAAAAAAGATCATATACTATTAATTTATAATTTATTTAAACGCAATAGAGCACGTTGATGTACAAACTCTAGATAAAAGCATGATTTATAAGCCTTTAAATAATGTAAAAGAATTTGAAAATTTTTATGACGATAAGACACAATCTTCTTCAAAAGTACTATGTTAATTTTTATGTTAGATTCAATTTTAATTAGAATTATTAAATTATCATTAATATATATTATTGTTATTTAAGTAAAGTGTTTTGTTTCCATAATATACTTTTAGTTATTATCGTAATTTTTATTTTTATTTATTATATACTAATTTTTTAATAGTCCACTATTGAACATGTTAATCTCTTTATATCAAAAAGTATGATCTATTTTTTCACAGTGAAATAATTAAGTTCTCTCTTTTTAAATTATAAGTTTAATGTTCCCGATTTTCAATTGTTTAATTAAGTTCATGCATTATCCCTCAAAAAAAAAATTAATTTCATGCATTACAGATGAAAAGAAAGTTGGCACATAATAATGACGTGTACGTAAATTTGAAATTTTCAAAAAGATATTGTATAAAGAAGTTATGTAATTGTTTTATGAACTTGTAGACAGAGAACTATAACGTTACAGAATGATTGATTGTTTTAAACGAGAAACAATGCTAAAGTAAGAACCAGAATCTTTGATATGTATCATGTATACAAGCAGCAGGCAAGGCAAAGGTCGAAGGAGAAAGGGCAGGGCAGTCCCTAGTTTTGACTTGTTGGGTTATTAACAAGCGAAAATATGGAAATAATCAAAAGACAGAAAGGGGGGACTGGGGAGACGAGGTTTTGTTGATAAACCACGGGGTTTATGGTTGCAAAACGTGGGACGGGAACGGGAGTGAGTGGGAGGTAGAATTTTTGGTTGGGTTGATTGGTTTTAAGACGATCCCGATTCTCAAGCTTCCATCCCATGACCGCTTTTCCCGCTCACCCGGTCGTGTGGACAATCCTATATGTAAGCTCTCTCTCTCTTTGAAGCTTCTCTTTTCTCTATCTCTCTCTTTGCTTTGGCTCAATATTCGTGTTTCCCACATTTAAGACCCTCTGAACGATCAACTTTCAACTCGTCGTTTGATTTGCTTGCTCATTTGGGGTACGTTTGAGTTCTATTTTATTTCGAGCTTTTCTCGCTTTTTCTTTTTCACACGCGTTCCCATCTTTTACTCTTCAAAAGGTTAGATTTTGACATCTCCCTTTTCCCTCTTTTATCAAAAACTAAATCTTCTTTTAATGATTTCAATTTTTAGTTATTGGAATATATGGTTTAGTGATCTTAGGCTGGTTTTACTTTTAACCATTTCAATCTTTCTTTCTTTTTGTTATGTTTCTGTGCTCCCATTTTCTTCCTCTGTTTGAAAACTTATTTCTTCTAAATATTTTGGCCAATTTGTGAATTTTTACAACATTGTGGATGTCAACTGATAATAGGTTGGTGATTGCAACTTTTAGCATTGTATATTGATGCTGGAAAGAATTTTGAGGTGGGTAATGGAGGTTATAAGGAGATCAAATTGACTTTTAGAATTGTGAGACTTCCTTCTGAAGGTGAAACTACGTATGTTTAATTGTGCAGGATGGGAAGGGTTAAACTAAAGATCAAGAGGTTGGAGAACACAAATGGCCGTCAAGCGACGTATGCGAAAAGGAAACATGGCATTATGAAGAAGGCTAATGAGTTATCCATACTCTGCGACATAGACATTATCCTTCTCATGTTCTCTCCGACTGGTAAACCATCGTTATGCAAAGGAAAACGCAGGTATCCTTCGTTCTTTTTTTTTTTTTGGGTCTGAATTCAACAAATACAGCTGGTGAGCATTAAGCTTGCCTGACAATTTCCTGTCATTTTATGGATTTGTTTTTATCCTAGCTTAGGCATTACATTGCATAGCCACATTTACGAAAACTCACTACGTGCCATTTATTGTTTAGCTAAAGTACAATTGCTGTCAAACTGACTAAGAGCAATATAATGTAGGCTTATATATGTTGATAATTGGATGCTTGATTGCCAAGCACATTACTGTCCTCCCTTTTCTTCAAGGATAGTAAATATTTCAGCCAGAGGACAAGTTTGATGTATGGGATGTTTGCATTTTAGTTTTCGTGTTCAATTGTGTTCTCATAATATCCATCTCATAATCAATTTCATCATCCTTATGGTCATGATAATCATGATTAGAAGAATAAATCTCTTGACATTTCTTTTTCCATGTGGTAATGTAGCATTGAGGAGGTCATCGGAAAATTTGCTCAGTTAACACCTCAAGAAAGGGCAAAGAGGTACGCTCAAGTTTTATTTCCTTCCTTTGGTTATTCAACTGCATTAGTTAATTGTTCTTCAGCTAGATAGCTGATTTCCTTTTTCTTTTTTATTTCTACTTTATTCGAACAGGAAGCTAGAAAGTCTTGAAGTAAGTTCCTTCTTACGGGTCATTATGAGCATAGTATTTTTTTCTGTTTACTGCTTGGCTTCTCTTCCTTCAATATTAATTTTTTCACTTCTTACTTTGAGAGTCTAGGCGCTAAAGAAAACGTTTAGAAAGTTGGATCATGATGTAAATATACCGGACTTTCTGGGTACAGGGTATGTGTTCTCCACTTATTATTTTGATTTTCATTTACATTCTTTGGTATCTATGTATTAACAGTTTGTCGCCCTGGTTGGTTTGCTTCAGTTCACAAACAATGGAGGTACAGTCACAAACCATCTAATTCAAATTACTTAGAAGTCTTTTCTTTTGTGTTTATGACGATGGCAGTTTCGCATTTTTCAAATTATATGTAACAGGACCTTACTAACCAATCAAGGTATCTGCAGAGTCAACTCTCTGAAGTACAGGAGAGACTGAGGTAAGAATCTGCAAATTATTCCAGTTTAGAGCTGTTTCAGCTTTTAAACCATCCTATGCAAAATTTCAACCAAAAAAAAAACCATCCTATACAACTTTTAACTTTGAGTTCTGCAGCTATTGGACTAATCCAGATAAGATAAATAGCATAGAACATCTGGGGCAGCTTGAAAATTCACTCAGGGCGTCTCTAGACCGAATTCGAACACAGAAGGTATGCCTATTAATCCTTGTATGGGTGTGCTTAAGGGGTTCCAAAGTTTATATCCAATAATTGGTATCGTTAAATATTCAAAATGATTGTCCAAGTTTTATTTGGAAATATCAACTAATTTTTGGCAGAATGAAGGCCAATAGCTACCAAAATTTGCTGTAGTGAGAGTAAACATGTTGTAGGACATTCATCAGCATCTGCATTCTGCAAGCTTTTTTTTTTTTCGCCTGCAAGGCTGTAACCTTTGAATAACTACTATTTACTGGTTTCATCTGCATTTTCATCTTATCTTACCTCCTCTTGCCAGGAAAATCTAGGAACACAGCAACTTATTTCTTTAGAATGCAGTAGTCCGGTAAGGCATGACTCCTTGTCTACAACAGTTCTGATAGGTTTCTTCTTGTCCCATTGGTAAATGTTATCCAAGTTACATTTGTCTTCAGTTCCAGAATGGGATGCATGTGCCTTTCAGAATGGGTGCCGAACAGCAGCTATCATCTGTGCCATGGATTCCTAATAATGACAGTCACCATATGGTGTTAGCAGATGACCCAAATCTGGTTCCCCATAGGTGAGTGACATGCAGGTGGAAGAGAAAAGAATATGCTGTAGAATTAAACTCAGATCTTTGAAGAAACATTTCATCATTTATATGTTTATTGTACCATACATCACTCCTTTACCTGACCATGAAAATGGGGCACAAATTCTATGAAATGCTTGTCAATTATATTACCATATGAAGAACAGGTAAAAAGCGATGTACCCAATCTATACATACCTATTGAGTGGACCTTGTTTTGTCTGCAGGGATGTCGAATGCTCTGCGGGTTCTTCCTTTGGGAGTTATCCTGGCTACTTTAGCGCAGGAAAAAGTTCTGACTTATCAAATTCTGGCCAAGAGAATGGTGTGAATGGTCTGTTTAATGAGCTAAATGGAACAGCATCCCTGAGGCTGCAGATGGCTGGGCAGTACTCGTACCTGCCATATAGTCTAGATTTATTGAATGATACAAAGTACCAGCCTGCAACAGAGATTAATATACATGAAAACCATGTGGATTATCAAGTTCATGGAAGCTTTGAAGCTCCTCAGCCTGAGTATGATACAGGCCCTAGTAGTTGGGCTTCCACTTCAGGGCATTGTGATGTTACCATGCTTGATGAGCATCTATATTCCCGGGTTAGTGAACCTCAATGTTCCCCAACTTTTCTCAAGTATTTTCCCCTTTTACTTGGGTGACTTTAAATTCTGAGATATTGAGAATGATCGAATAAATGCAACCATTATCCCAAATTTTTTTTTTATTTTTAATGGGTGAGCGAGGAAGGAAAAAGGCATTAACATGAACATTTTGACATGGCAGCCTACTTCTTGCAAGACTAAATCAAGGCAGGGGCTCCTTCCAGTCTCACCCTTAGTAGAATGGACTCACAGCAACAACCCCCAAGTTCATAATTACTACAACTGTAACTATGACAATTGAACTAAGGCATTGAAAAGGCACTAACTTCGTTCAGGTTTTAAAATCTAAACATACACTTGTTTGCATTCTGTAAACCCATCACAGTTATCACTCCTTGCTTTCTGTTTTTTCTGCTAGGTACAAATTGGAGATAGAGTAAGCACCTTTTTTTTTCCTTTGACAGCAGCAATGTTCTAAGTTACATGCATGATTTTGTGCAACTAAATTTATACACAATAATCTGCTTAACAGAACAAGTTTTTCATTTGGGACTGTACTTTCTGCATATCTGCCTGCACGTTATCCACAAAACTACTTTGTAGATGCTTTAGATTTACTTTAACAGAAACCAAATTTATTATGAGTTTGATATTTGTTCTTGTCATAAATTTCATTTGTGGACCATTTTAGGAATCTTTATGCTTCTCTTGTGGTCTTTGCAGGTATAAATATAATGCCCTGGCATGCTCGTGTTAAGACTTTCCCACGGTGATGGAAACCTCGTCACCAATCTTAAAATCATCTTTACTGTTTCTTGTTGCAGCCCAACTGAGGTGCCACTGTGTTATTGCCGTTGACCAACTGATCAAGTTGTTGGAGTGCTTGGTCGAAAGAAACTGTTGAACGGGCAAATAGGGATTTTCCAGAAACGCAAGTGTTAGAAGCAACCAGTGATTGGCATTGTATTGTATAGGGCATAACAGCGTAGGCAAGTTATTAACCAATGAGGCACCAGTTGTGAGATATTACCAAATCTTCTGTGTGATATATAGTAGTAGGCTATCCCAAGTTATGTATAGTCGACCTCTTTTTGGTGACAGAACTCACTGGTGGAGGCACAGACTAGCTCACTGCCCCCCTGAGCTGTATACTAATACCATATACCAATGTTTACGATTCTGCAATGCATATAAGTTGAATTTAATAGTTTTGCCTCCTCTCTGCATGTAAGCCATATTTCATTCAGTAAATGAAATTGACTGCACGCTTCAAGTTCTTTTTTTTTTTTTTTTTGGGTTAAACTATCCGGTATCTGACGTCACACGGACAATCGACTAATCCGGATTCGAGTCATGTTGGACCATATAGGCGGCAAAGCTCTTCCTCACAAGTGCGGCCTCATTCGCAAGACTCGAAACCGAGACCTTGGTTAAGGGAGGAGGAGCCTAGGCACTCTACGTCAATGTTGCGCGGTGATTGCATTTTCTCGACTCACCACAAAGGATGGATATTGACAGGTGATTGCATTTTCTCGACTTACCACAAAGGATGGATATTGACAAAAACCAAGAGGGCTAAAGGTACTCATATTACCGATTCATTCTCAAAATTTAATGCTAATATCTTTTAAAATAGTGTTAAACACTGCAAAATTTTATTATGATATGCAACAAATACTTTTGTTGAAAAGTAAATAGTATTAATTAATATTTTAATTTTATACAATAAAATAAGGAAATGCATTTCTAGTTATTTTAATTTAACATCCATATAAATATATATAAATACAATTTCAGTTCATTAATTTTAATGTGTTTTAAGTAATTTAAAAATGTCTGAAAAGATAACTTTTATGTTTTAATATGTGCCCAACTACATATAAATAATTAAAAAAAATAAAGAGATAATTTTGAGAAGAATATTTTAATATGTATAAAGCAATTTTTTGAGAAGAATATTTTAATATGTATAAAGCAATTTTTAATGTTAATAAAGCAATTTTTTGAGAAGAATATTTTAATATGTATAAAGCAATTTTTAATGTTAATAAAGCAATTTTTTAGATGAAATTTAATTATGTTATCATAATTAATAATTTTTAAAAATAATTTAGTATACAGAACAATTAAAGATGTATTATTAAATTTTAAATATATTTAAAAGATGTATGTACTAAATTTTAATGTGGTAAATATTAATTGATAAGAATTTATAATATTAAAATTTTAGAGGATCATCTATTGAAAATTGAAAATTGAAAATCTATTAAACCTATCAATAGCTTTTACAAAGTAGCTTGCTTCTCACTGTACTCAAATTGGAATCAATTCGAGTAAAAATGATATCATTTTATAAAAATTTAAGAAAATAATTTTTTTGATGATTGAAAAATTAATTGAACAAAATAACTTTATTTTTGTTTAATAATCAATTGATTTAAATTCGAATTGTTTGACTAGATCCCAATTGAAGTTTGGATTCGTATGGAGCTAAAAATATAAAGTTGGGTTGGATTAGGCTAATCGAACGTTTACGTCTGAAATCTAACTTGATTATATTTTAAGTCAAAACTTGAGTTAAGATTTAAAATAATCGACTCATTCAATTTAAATAATTTAAAAGAGGCAAACCTTTGGTTACAAGACTCTTCGCTTTGTAAGGGTCGGAAATCAATTATACATGATGTTCCTTTTGCATTTTAGGAAGAAAATATTTATGTGACTTGAATTTGTGACCTTCTAATTACGAAGCACTAACTTTACTAATTGCTCCAAGACTCGTCTTTTTAAATGATCTAAATAGGTTTAAAGTGAATTAGGCCAACGATATTTTTGATTCAATAATTAAAGAACTAACTAACTAAAATAATGATATTTTTATCTGAAGCCTAACCTACCTAAATTCAAGTTGTTCGGCTTGAATTTGATCGGACTTCAATTTAGACTTAAGGAAAAATAAAAACAAATAAGAATCGATCCGAACCAATTCAAAGTTAATGTTTAAATTTTAATTTGATCAAATTTTGAATCGGATTTGAAATTAAATTAATCTACTTAACTTGGCCATAAATAGTCCTAGTTGAGTGAAGAATCAATTGATAAAAACGATATTATGTTTGTTGAATTCGAATTGTTTGACCAAAAATCAATGGAACTTTTGTTTTAACTCGATGTAGAAAAATTGAGCCAGGGTTCAGGCCGTAAGTAGCAGGGCCGACCCAACTCGTTAACATGCCTAACTAAAGTCACCCTTTTATATCATTAAGCCCATCACAAAGTAACTACTAAGGAATTGGATGTGAACATTTAATGTAATTACAACTCGCCTAGATTTTTTCCACGATGCTACAAATGTTAAAGGGAAGATTTTGATGGGTACAAGTACAAACCACTATGTATGCAATGCCCCTAACTCCTAACCACTAGCAGATTATTAAGGCTGTGGACATTTAATAAAATGAAAGATTTTATGACGTTTTCTAACTCATAGTTGGAAAGCACTGGGATTCAGATGCATGGCATTTAGAGACTAATTGCCAAGGGTAGTCCTCATAAATGCATTGCACGGTGTTTGTGTTTCCATTGAACAGAAGAAAATTAAGAATAACCCATTCTTATAGGCCTTTAGACTAACTTTGTGCCAACTCATCTCAGTCATTCATTTATAACGGGCCTTATATAAATAGATGACTAAAATAAATTAACACAAAATTGGTTCAGAATTAGTAGACAAGAGGATCAGGTCCCTTATACGAGACCTGAGTAGTGCGGTTACGACAAAAAGACATGCATTCAATACTTTGTACATCTTGGTGCAGAACACCGAAGGTGCAGGTTGATTTGATGATCGATGCCTTAACTGACCAACGAACCAACTAGTACTAATATTGATATTTATTGTTATATTTTGTGAGCACTGAGCAGGCAAGTACTTGTCCTTGATTCTGACAGGTTAGGTTAGTCAGCACTCAGCGGAACGAGCGGGAACGGCACGTGGGGGGCGTGCTTAGTCTAGATATGGGCAACGTGGAAGCTGTCAGGTTGCAGCCAGAGTTTGACCAATCAGTCACTTGACATCCGTCTCTGTTCCTATCTATCTGTTTTTGTTTTTTGTAGCAAAAAGTGATTCTTTTCAAAATATTAGCTTTTAATTCAAATTTCAAACATGTTTTTAGAAGCTATTCTAATTAAAATAACAGATTTCATTACCTGGGATTAAAATACACTTCTGTTCATCTTGGTTTTAATAAATGAAACGTTGAATTGACAGAAACAGAGCAATTGCCCATTAAGCAGCAGTTTTTTATTCTCATCTCATGTGACCACCTCCTGTCATCAAAGAACCAAAAAATTTAAAAGAAAAAGCATATGTGGAAGTGATTTTTGTATATTATCGGATTCTCTGGTGATATCGATTTGAATCTTCAGGAAATCTTTGTATAAAGAGACTAGAAAGCTAAGAGACAAGCAGAAGGATATGGAAATGAACCGTATTTTGACGTTTCATTTAGGCACTGTCATATGATATGAAATGACAGTAAGACCTGACACATTTTCTTCTCAAACTAACTTCTGCTTCTGTAAATCTGTACTACTTTACCTTGTGAATTAATTTGGTATCTGAACACAATAAATTCAATGAGAATGAGAAATATGTTGTTGTAGCACACAAAAGACAAAACTCCCTGGGTTCGGATTCCAAATGTGTTAATCTTCATCAGCTTTATATTTCATATAGAAAGAAGGCTTCACCAGAACCAAGAGGAAGGAGATGCTGTGAAGGATTGAAGACATTTACGACCTTCTGTACCTGACAATTGTTAAATGCAGCAAACAAAGATTTACTTTTGACAAGTTCGATATCTATTTGTTATATCATTTTCAAGTTTTCAACTCAAGTAGAGGACCAAAAATTATAAATTCTCCGTTAGAGATTGAAAAATGTGCAGTTCTAAATTCCAGCTTTTTTATTATATTTTATCCAATCTTGTCTTTTAAAATATTGATGAAATTACACATTTACTTTGTTCCCTTTTTTCAATCTTCAACAATTCTCATATTACAACGAGCGAGTCATTTATCAAACCAAGTTTACTTGCTGTGGTACATAAAACGCATGGCAAAATTTAGGTAACATGAAATAAGACTGACATTTCAACAAAAAGACATAAGTGTATGTTACAGAACAGAACCTAAGAATGGCAATTAAGAGGAATGTCTCGTGGCCAAGTTTGGTTTGGGGCATTGCAGTGTAGAAGATGAATTGTGAGCAGTTAAGAACTCGGTGAAAGTTAGAGGCCAGGTTTCGGCCTTATGAGAACTTTTCCAGTTTTAATTGATGTAACCGAATAAAAGAAGATGAGAACAAACATAAAAGAGAATATGATAAGCAACACTATTATTTGCATTACTAGCAAGCAAGAAGTGGAATTGGAAACATACACTCGAGTCTTGTATAGTTTTAAGCATAGGACATCAACTCCCGAGCAAAAAGCAACTTCTGGATACCCTCCAAAAGCGCAAAACAAGAGGCCTAAAAGAAAAACTCAAATTGCTAGTGGCGGGTAGTAAAAGTCCACCCCTGCCACTTCTTTGAATAGGATTCTCTCGGATTACACAATTACCTCAAAACAAGAAATGGCTATTTAAAATAAGCCCCATCTCGTTCTGACCCTATAAGCCTGACTAAGACTGACCCCTATGCAGATACCGTATTATACATACTCCACCTAGAACACTAGCACTAATAATACTATTCATCATAATATAACATACTGAGCTTGAATGTAGATGAAGGACATGCGTGGCTGATGTTGTCTTAACGGAATTGAGCACCGTTATAGGTCTGGCCGAAGGACCAACCCGAAGGTACAACATTGTAGGACACCACACTACGTCCATCGCTAGTTGTGACCTTAAATGATAGGCTCTGTCCATTGAGGAAGGTGTTGCTCTGCCAGTTCTGTCCCCAGTTTCTTGTCATCGACTGCCAACCAGTTCTCGATCCTTTAACAGTCACCGCATGAACGTCACCGGCACCACCAACGTTGGTGATTAGTACGAGGTTGAAGTAGGAGTGACCGTTAATTGTGAACCTTATGCCTCCTCTCTTCCTACATGGCACCCTATAAAAAAAGAACCATCCCAGCACAATCTCATGTTTAACAAGTCTTAACACGAGATTACTTATTCATTTTTTGTTTCCTGAAAAAATAGATTAGAGACCATACCTTCTGTAGGCTACAGGTACAATTCCGGCTCTGTACTGAGCAATGTGTTGGAACACAGGCTGAGAAAGGTCAAAATGATGCAGAGGAGGGTTGCACCAACCTCCGTTATTATTGGGGAGAGCATTGTTTGGAGGGCAAAAATTGGTAGCCGTGACCATAATGGAGCCAGCAAGACACCATTTTCTGTCGTTCACGCACCTGATCTCGAAACAAGCTCCACAACTGAGCCCATTGTTGAACAGAGCAGTGCTCAAAGCTGCGGTATTTGCTCCATAGCCTTGGCTGTACAGATTTCCATAGCCACAAGCCCCCCCTGCAGGCACAAGACAAAATTGACATCCAGTTCAGTGGATTTTTCCTTAAAAAAAAGATTTAAACCTTTAGAATGAAATCCCCGGTTGTTGTTAAGTAGCCATACCCATTGTGCCTGAAGCATCACCGCCTCCATAGAAAGTTGCATGGGCGTTAATCCACCCTCCTCCACCATAAGCATCAGCAGAGGAAACAATTGCAAGAAAACACATCAAGAGGATTCCAGAGATAGCCATTTTGCTACTCTATAAGGGGGAAAGAAAAAGGAAACCAGTTAAGCATTTTCCAAGTAAATGTACAAGCCTAGCTGAAATAAAGAAACATACTTACAGTTTGAGAGATGCAAGGTAAGGTGAGTGAAGCAAACCGGAGAGGACTAGGTGGCATTTATAGAACTTTGGGAAGAGCTGGCACAGTCAAAAAAGGTACTAAATCACAAACTAACTCCACATTCACGTTCGGTATAAACAGTTGGGGACCAATAACCGCTGTATAAAAGGAAAGGGCTTGTTTGTCGGTCTACTATTGAAAGTGTGAGTTTATATATATATTCTTTTTTTTTAATTCAACTTTTGTCGAATTTTGTAATCATAACTTAAATTTTAAAAAATTGTTAAATACTTAAATTTTTTTTTTGTTTAAATTTTAACCGCTAATTTTGTTAATATAACTTACTACATGCTTCAAAAATTTTAAATAATTATATATGTAAGACTTAATTAAAATATTTAATTAAGTTTAACTAATTTATGTCGATTAACTAAACTAACTAATTAAACATTTTATTATTATTGTGCTTTGTGAATTCCTTCACGAGAGCTTTATATGCCTGGAAGAGAAAAATACACAACTAAACCCAATTCCTGAAAGTACTCACTTTGAGCAACATTGTAACTGATTAGAACTAACCTAAAAAGGAGTTGGAACTAACAGAGTCAAAAGTTCCGCTAGTTTGCTAAAGCAGAGTAATCAGAGAGTGACAAAAAAGAAGGTGTTTCCAGCGGGGTAAGGCCCTTTTCTTGAAGCCACTGTTGCCGTCGGCTTCCCACTGCAAACCCTAGCCTGTGTTTACATTTCCTTCGTTTAAATCACTTTATATATATTCATATATCTATATAAAAAAATAGAACTAATAAGGAAAAATATAAGGCCATGTTTGGTTGGCACGAATTGTTGCCAAGAAACGTAATCTTTTTCCTAAAATTTAAATTATTACGTTTGGTTCGTTTTTTTTTTGTAGTTAGGAAAGTAAAAACTTTCCTAATTTAGGGAAAGTAGTGGCACTTTCCTTGGAACCTAAGAGTATGTTTGGGAGTTTAAGATGGAATGGAATGAAATGACAATTAATGGAACGGAATAGAATAGAGTGGAATGAAATGGGCCACTCCATTGTTTGGAAGTTTAAATAAAATAAGAGAGGGACTCATTTGACCATTGTTTGGAAGTGATACTAAAAATG
>JAOQMQ010000003.1:11945628-11961287 GCA_027563845.1 Erythroxylum subrotundum
AGTAAAGGGAGAGAGATCAGCAACATTAAAAGTAGCGGACACTTGATACTTACCTGGCAAATCAATCCTGTAGGCGTCGATGAATGTTGCTCGTGAACTAGCCTGACTTGCCATTGAAGCAAAGTCGTCAGCAATGGATCCTCCACCTCCACCACCAATAGACAAAAGGGTCTTAACAGAAGGATTTTTTTTGTTGAACTCTTTGAGTGAAGGAAGAGAACTGAGCTTGATTTGCAAATGAAAAGGAAGAGGACTGGGCTTGATTTGTAAATGAACTGGTAACTTTGTTAGTCTGGGAATCAAGGTCAGCCAATGCACAGAAAAGGTGTGTGAAAAGGGTGGAGTTTATGTCGGAGATTGAAAGTCCACTATCAGAATACCAGTAAGCGGCTCGGACAACACTTTGTGCTGCTGAGGAATGAAGCTGAAGAAGAAACAGAAGACATAAAAGACAGAGAAGAGTTTTGGCAGCCATTGCTTGGTACGTCAGGATGGTATTATGGTCTTCTCTTGAGCTTTTTTTTTGTTACAAAGGAAAACTACACGAAAACGCTAAATTACGCAATGTCTGTGGTACAAAAAGCTGTGTTGATCACAGAGCAGGGGAACTCTGACTAGCGTCGGAGGCTCCTGAAGAAAATAGAGGCCGGGTCTGGCCGATGCTGCAAGGGCGGCCAGACAATCTGCACTCTAGTTGCCTTCTCTATAGACATACTGAAACTTCACCTCCTAAGGTTGTCGCAGAAGAACCTGAATACCTGCCATCAAAGAAGTGTAGTCAGTTCCAGGAAGACGAGAAGAGGAAAGAATATTGATCACCTCTAGGGAGTCGACTTCCAAGACGATCCATCGAAAACCAAGAACCCAAGCCAGTTGTAGGCCCGAGTGGACTCCCCACAGTTCGGCTTCTAAAGCCGAGCCCCGCCCTAGGTGATGGAGAAAGCCACCACACCACTGGCCATGACAATCTCGAATCAAACCCCCTGCAGAAGCAAGATGGGGACCCATGTTGGTTGCACCATCGGTATTAATCTTAACCCAACCTGGCGTCGGTTTGGTCCACCCAAGAATTCATCCCTTGGGACAACCTGGTGCACCAAACACCCGCCGTTCCATAGATCGGTCCCTGAAAATCCAAGTATAATCAAGAACGATGCGGGAACCATCAGTGGGCCAAGTAAATCCTGCTTCGAATATCTGACAGTTCCTCCATTGCCACAGGAACCAGCAGGCTACCCCGTACAAAGTAGCCCATTAGAGGTGCTGCAGTTGTGTGTGTGTCTAGAGATTTGACATCATCCAGGGCTCCACGTCAGACTGAAAGAAAGCAGAATTGACCACCACGGGTGGAAACCTACACCAGAAGTTGTGGACTTGCAAACAATCACGAAGGGCATGTAAAATTGTCTCCTCCTGTCCACAGAAGGGACATGTACTGTCTAGGGTGAGATGGCGAGCAACCCGATGATGGTTGGTCAACAGTTTCCACTTGAACATGAGCCACAGGAAAGACCTAATGCGTTGTGGTCCATCCCACTGCCAGATTAGCTTCCAAGAGGTGCTAGTCGCTGTCGAGGAATGACCTGCGATAAGATCATAAGCAGACGCCGTTGTAAAGCGCCCATGAGAGGTAAGCCCCCAATTGAGGACATCGTCCGCTGGCCTCTGCGGAAGGGGCAGAATAACCTCAATATCACGGAAGACAACGGCGGGGAGATACTGTTGAAACAGGGACCACTTCCAGATGCCCTCGTCAGTCGTATAATTAGACACTGTGGCAGAGAGAGCACTGTCTGGAATCGGAGAACTCACCGTTGAAATTAATGGACCCCAGTCCGGTAACCAATTATCCAACTAGAAGAAAATGTGTCGCCCGGGGCCCAATTCCCATTGAGACCCCTGTCGAACAACAGGCCAAGTAGCGGCGATGCCTCTCCAGGTAGCAGAAGCTCCTGCCCAATCGATAGAGAGAGGAAGAAGGTCCAAATTCAGTCAATATTTAGCTTTTAACAGCCGGACCCATAAGGCTGAGGGCTGATTAATCAAGGCCCAGCCAAGTTTTGTTAACTGAGCATCATTAGAAGCTCGGAGACGCTTGATCCCTAGACCCCCTTCTTGTTTGGGCTTACAGACTTCATCCCAGTTAACCAAATGCATGCGTCGGGTCTCAGTAGTAGTTCCCCGTATAAAGGATCGCATTATACACTCTAAATCGTCACAGAGGTGTCACGGGAGGCGCACTGTTTGCATCGTATATATGGGGAAAGCAGCGAGGACAGATTGAGCCAAAGTAACTCCGCCTGCTAAGGATAAAGTCTTAGCCTTCCAGCTCGCAAGTTTTTGTTGGGCAGTATCTAAAAGATGTTGATACGTGCGTCTAGTGGTACGCTTGTGGAGCAACGGGACACCTAACTACTTGCCAAGATTGCGCGTGCAGGGTATGTGTAAGAATTGGCTAAGGTTGCGCGCAGTAGTCTGAGGAACATTCTTGGAGAAGTAGATCTTAGTTTTGTCAAGATTAACTTTTTGCCCTGAGGCTTTGCAAAACACGTCCAGAGTTTAGGCAATTACCCGAGTTTGGGACTCTGATGCTTCAGTGAAAAGGATCAAATCATCCGCAAAGAAAAGATGGGAGATAGGGGGCCATTTTTGCTCAGGCGGATCGGCTTCCAGTTCCTGGCACCAACCGCCCGGCCAATAAGATGTCAAAGTCGTTCCATACACAAGACAAAGAGGTAAGGCGAGAGGGGGTCACCTTGACGGAGACCACGGAAAGGCGCAAAGGGAATGGTCCTCTGGCCTTGCCAGTCTACTTGCATGGAGACAGTAGTCACACATTTCATGATAACTTGGAGGAGCTGCTCAGGCAAACCAATTGCCTGTAAGGTGCTGTGTATGAACTCCCATCGAAGCCGATCATAAGCTTTCTCAAGGTCAACCTTTATCGCGAGGTACCCTGTTTTCCCTGTTTTCCTGCGCATCGAATGTATGACCTCCTGGGCAATGATAATGTTATCCGTGATATGACGACCAGGAATGAAACTGCATTAAGTTTCTGCCACGAGCTGAGCCATCGAGGTTTGTGATAAGAATCCTCCAGACATAGCATAATTTCGTTACACCAGAATTTGTTATTTCATTCTGTTAGAATCTTTTCTCTCTCTCTCTCATTTTGTTAGCGTTAGCTATACAGAGCCCATGTATATATATTTACGTCTTCTCTGTAGTATACACACAAGAATAAAAACTTTCCTTCATATACAAACCTCTTTATTGTATCAGAGCCTTATCGAGTGTAACTGCACTCTCCTTCAGCGCTTTTTTTTTCTTGTCTCCACACCCTTCTGATGGCTCTCGAGACTTCTCTCTTGGCCGATGGCAACTCCGGCCTCATCTTTCTCAATATGCAGTCCATTTTCAAGTTAACCGGCTCAAACTATCCGGCGTGGCGAGTACAAATCTCCTATCTTCTTATCGGGTATGACCTTATGGGTTATGTTGATGGTAGCCAACCATGTCCTGGTGAAGATGCTGACTCCTACAAACTGTGGGTGCGACAGGACAAACTTATTCTCCATGCACTTACCGCCTCCGTCGATGCCACCATTATTAACATGCTAGGCTCTATTACTTCCTCTCAGCAGGCTTGGACATTTCTTGCTCGGATGTTTGCGAATAAATCGCGCTCCCGTCTGATGTCTCTCAAAGAACGACTCATAAATCTCACCAAGGGCGACTCCTCCATTACTGACTATCTTCAACGTATTAAAGGGATTACCGATGAATTGGCCATCATTGGGGGACCGGTTGATGATACTGATCTTGTCATTCACACACTCAACGGACTACCGGCCGACTATCGTGATCTCAGTGCTGCTATCCGTGCTCGGGAACAACCCATTTCCTTTGATGATCTGTTTGATAAACTTACGGATCACGAATCATTTCTCTTACGTCATTCTCAGGTGGCTGACTCTACTCCCCTCCTTACTGCTAATGCTGCTACTCGTGTGTGGAACTCCTCCTCCCACTCACCTGCGAGATTCCAGTCTACCTCTCATCCAACTTATTCCCGACCGTCCCCTACACTAAATTCCAACAACTTCTACCGCAATGTTGTCTGCCAATTTTGTGAGAAACCTGGTCACACCGCCAAGGTCTGCCGCAAGCTCCTTTGTCGGCGTCCCACCGGTGGTCTTAGTTTTGTCACTCCTCCTGCAGCCCATTTTGCAGGTATTGCAGGTTCGTGGCCCACTTCTCCTGGTAGCTCCCAGCCCTCACGGGGATTCGGCCCTCTCCCCTACTGGCCGGCCGGTCCAACCAATTTGCCTTTCGACTCACCTGACTCCACTGGTCTTTCCCAGCCTCCCTTGGCTTCCCCTTCCTCCTGGATTCTAGACTCAAGTGCCTCTCATCATGTTACCAATAATTTAGAACACCTACAACTAAATGCTCCATACTCGGGCACTGATCAGCTTCAAATGGGTGATGGGTATAACCTTCCCATTACTCACACTGGTAGTTTTCTCTGCCCCTCTCCTTCCAAAACCCTGTTATTTGATGACATTCTCTATGTTCCAAATGTCAGACGTAACCTTGTCTCTATTAAACGATTTTGCACTTCGAATAATGTTTCTGTTGAACTGTTTCCTTCTCACTTTTAGGTGAAGGACTTGCGGACCAAGGTAGTGCTACTCACGGGGAAGTGTCACGGTGATCTCTACCATCTCTGCCTACCCTCCTCCATCCCCTCTGCTCTTCTCGCTACTGTGTCTAGTCCTGCTCTTCTTCACCATATCTTAGGTCATCCCTCAAATAGGGTCATGTCCCATCTTCAGGCTCGGCACCACTTCCGTTGCCATTCACAGCCACCGCCCCTGTACGTCTCTTATGCGTGCGCCAAGAGTCACAAACTTCCCTTCTCCACTCAACATCTACACAGCTCCCGACCACTTGAGCTCCTCTTTTCGGATGTTTGGGGTTCGACTCCTGAAGCGTCCATCCATGGCTTTCGTTACTATATTATCTTTATTGATCACTTTTCCAAATATGTCTGGCTTTACCCTCTACGGAATAAATCTGATGTTCTTGATGTTTTCATTTCTTTCAAACTCTTTGTCGAAAACTTCTATAATTTTAAAATCCAATCCTTATATACGGACAATGGTGGTGAATTCATCAAAATTCGTTCTTTTTTATCCAAACATGGCATTTCCCATTTCATTACTCCTCCCCACACCCCTGAACTGAACGGTACGTCCGAACGCCATCATCGTCACATCATCGAAACCACCCGAGCCCTCCTTCACTACAGCAAATTACCACTTAAATTCTGGACCCATGCAGTGTCCACAGCCGTCTACCTTATAAACCGATTGCCCACTCCTGTTCTCACTATGCGTTCCCCCTATGAACTTCTTCACCGTACTCCTCCCTCGTACAATCATCTTCATGCGTTCGGTTGTCTCTGCTTTCCATGGTTACGCCCTTACACCAATCATAAATTCCAACCCCGCTCCATTCCCTGTGTCTTTCTGGGTTATTCTCTTCACCAATTTGCCTACCTATGTTTTGATCCGAAATCAAACAAGATCTACACTTCTCGACATGTTAAGTTCTTTGACGCTGAACTTCCTTTTCCTTTTCTATCGCCACCACAGTTGTCTCTGACTCCAACTACCAACCACACCCCCCTTTTTCCCACTCACTATATGCTTACTGTTGGTCCCCTGACCACGTCCTCCCCTGCGAGTACACTGCCTCAATCCACGGATCCTGCACCACTGCCATCATCATCTCCTGCCTCAACATCAGATACAACTTCATCATCCGATACCTCTTCTCCTAATGCAATTCCCATATCACATCCACGGACTCATCCTATGGTCACCCGATCACAGAATAACATTTTTAAACCAAAAAGCTACCAGGTTACCAAATATCCACTACCTGCTATAGAGGACCCCCGCACCATCACCGAAGTTTTTAAACACCCCCACTGGCGTGCTTCTGCGTCCGAGGAGTATGATGCCTTAGTTCGCAACGGTACCTGGGATCTAGTTCCAGCCTCAGAGGCGTCCAATGTAGTGGGTTGTATGTGGATTTTTCGGACCAAACGAAAACCCGACGGCTCCGTCGATTGTTACAAGTCTCGTCTGGTTGCCAAAGGTTACAGCCAATGTCCGGGTATTGACTTTGGAGAAACATTTTCCCCTGTTGCTAAACACCTGACTATCAAGGTTATCCTTACTATTGCTCTCACTTATGCTTGGCCCTTACATCACATGGACGTGAACAATGCCTTTCTCCAAGGTCATCTTCACGAAACTGTCTATATGAAGCAACCTCCCGGCTTCATTCATCCGGATCTGCCTCTGCATGTTTGCAAACTTCACAAACCCATCTATGGTCTTAAACAGGCCCCGTGGGCATGGTATCATGAGCTTTGGATGTTTCTTCACCAATATGGGTTTAAAACTAACGCCAGTGACTCGTCCCTTTTCATCTATAAATTACATAAATTCACCATGTATTTTCTTGTTTATGTTGATGACTTGCTACTTACAGGCAGCTCCAAATCTCATCTTGTGACATTCATTGACGCCATCTCCTCCCAGTTCTCCCTCAAGAACCTTGGTGCACCTCACTATTTTCTGGGCATTGAAATAACTCCTACCATCAATGGCCTATTTTTACTTTTTATCTCAACAGCGTTACATTCATGATCTTTTACACCGGTTCAATATGCATGCTGCCAAACCATGTGCGACTCCGTTGAGTTCCTCCACTATTCTCCGACTTGATGATGGCTCGGCTACGGTCAATAGCACCTTATACCGCAGCATCCTGGGAGCTTTCCAATATGTTACTATCACCCGTCCTGATCTGACCTATGCCGTCAACAAATTATCTCAATTCATACACCGGCCATCTGACATCCATTTCACTCAACTCAAGCGCACACTCCGGTATCTAAAACACACATATGACTTTGGGTTACACCTTCGTCGGCCTCGCCATCTCCAGCTTACCGCTTATAGTGACACCGATTGGGGTGGCAACTTCGACTCCAAGACTTCCACCTCTTCCTATGTGATTTATCTGGGTGGGAATCCGATCTTGTGGTCCTCGAAACGACAACGGACAGTTGCTAGATCGTCAACTGAAGCTGAATATCGGGCCGTTGCAAACACCACCGCGGAGATCCTATGGCTACGTCATCTACTCGAAGAACTTCACATCCCTTCTCCGAGTCCTCCTACGGTCCTTTGTGACAATATCGGTGCTACCTATGTCTGTTCCAACCCGGTCTATCATTCTCGAATGAAGCATCTATCGTTGGACTATCACTTTGTCAGGGAGCAGGTTCAACTACGTCATCTTCGGGTCTCTCATATTTCAACTCACGACCAAATCGCTGACGCCCTCACTAAACCTCTGGCGCGCACCAAACTTGAAGACTTTCGATCCAAGATGAATGTCTCACCTAGACAGTTCATCTTGCGGGGGCATAATAAGAATCCTCCAAACATAGCATAATTTCGTTACACCAGAATTTGTTATTTCATTTTGTTAGAATCTTTTCTCTCTCTCTCTCGTTTGGTTAGCGTTAGTTGTACAGAGCCCATGTATATATATTTACGTCTTCTCTGTACTATACACACAAGAATAAAAACTTTCCTTCATATACAAACCTCTTTAGTTTGAGCCGATTCACAACAATTTTGGAGAGGACCTTATAAAGAATCGTGCAGAGGCTAATTGGTTGAAAATGTGCCATAGTAGTCGGGGAGGGGGTTTTGGGGATCAGCACGAGGATGGTTTGATTAAGGTCCGTATCCCATCTCTCCAAATTAAAGAGTTCTTTCATAAACGTCACGATAGTGGGCCCAACCTGACCCCAATGTTTCTGGAAAAATAACGCATTAAATTCATCCACCCCTGGAGCTTTATTGGGGTTCCGATCAAAGATAGCATGCTGTACTTCGAGTTCGTGAAGAGGGAGGTGAAGCGCTTGCAGTCCATCGGCTGAAATCGAAGGAAAAGTAGCATCTAACGAGAAATTTGGAGGGGAGTCAGGGTCCGCCGTATAGAGTTGGACAAAGAACTGCCTGGCGAGAATTCTGAGGTGGATGGGATCTATGATCAGATCTCCATTCAAATCCAGGAGCTTCTCGATCTTCAATTTGTTCCTCCGAGCTTGAGTCAGCGTGTGGTAGTATTTGGTATTGCGATCCCCTTTCGAGATACAGTCGCAGAGAGCACACTGGTGCCAAAAAAGTTCTTCCTCACACAAGACCTGACACAGGTCCTCACTGAACTTACCCTCCAACGCTAGGAGGGAATCCGAATGAGCTACAGTTAGGCTCCGTTGGATACCCTCTAATCGTGCGAGCAGCCGGCGTTTCTTGTGAAAAATATGTCCAAAGTCCTCTTTATTCCATCGCAAAAGGTGAGTGGAGAAATTGGCAAGCGCTTGACACATAGTGGCCGCTGGAGGAAGCCAGTGCTCCGTGACGAAAGCATCGAACCCCGAGTGAGAGAGCCAAGCATTCTGAAAGCGAAAAGCCACATCGCTCGGAACTCGCGGGTTCGGACTGTGAATGTGAATGAGCATGGGCTGATGATCGGACCCCATGAAGGGAAGGTGGTGATTTGCCGTGTGGGGAAACGCTTGAACCCAGGCGGAAGATCCGAATACGCGATCAAGTCTGGCTTTGATCAAACCTCTCCGCCAAGTAAACTTCGACCCAATAAAACCCAGGTCATACAAGCCACTCCCGTGAACCCAATCCCGGAAAGGCTGACTGGCGACTCTGGCGGAGCTAGCACTGCCAATTTTATCCGATTGGTCCAACTTGACATTAAAGTCCCCACCCACTAGCCAGGGTCTAGGGGTATGGCATCCGACCCAAGCTAACAGTTTGGTAATTGGCAGTGATTGACTTGACGACTTTGTCTAGCTTCTAACTTTGAATTTGAGATTTCTTCCAACTTTAGAATCTGGATATCGTGTTTGAATCTCCAAAAGAATACACGCCACAAAACCTGAAACAGTTGGATCGTGTTGCTTGCTTGATGTTTGTAGACCAGAGCCCATCCAAATCAGACTAAACTCGTTCTAACTCGATTCCAAGCCTGATCATGCTTAGGTTTTCTAGGGACTTGATTCATTTGGGCTGAGCTCGTTTGAATTTGATTCAAAGTTTAAATTTTGATTTTAAAACCTTATTAAACTCATTACCAGTCCTGCTCTTCACGAAATAAATTTAACAAAAACAGAAAGTATTAAACGGAAAATGTTTCCTGGAAGTTGGACATGGCGTTTATCCAATCCAAGTTTTTGGTGATTGACTCAACCGGGTACTTGCGGCAGTTGTCCGACCACAAGAACTCGGAGGCAAAGTAGACCGATGCTGTGAGAAGAAGCGGTGGCCACCGTGTTAAGCTGGCTTCTTCATTTATAACGTGTTGCCACTCGTGAAACAGTTGGCCTAAATCTTCCATTTCCTGAGTGGTTTGAGGGAATTCCCAGTCCAGATTAACACCGTCGAATCCATATCTTCTCGCCACGTCGATTGCTAAGTTGATGAATATTCCACGAGTTACACGCTGGGACACCATTCTTGCATAGAATTGCTTGTCGCCATTGAGTCCACCAAATGAGGCAAAGGTCTTTTCAGGTGAAGCTTTCCGGTGAAGTTGGTGAGAAGTATGTGTGTGGAATCCAAAACCTTGAACTTATGCGTGCTATTATCTGGCGAGAGAAAGGCATAGAAGATGTGGGTAAACAGAGTTGTGTCAATGTCGGATGGTAGGAAAATTTCAGACCATGAAGGGTAATAAGCACCTTTGATCGCTTGAGGTGATCCCATAGCACCTTCATTGGACATAGTGAAGAACACAATGATTGGTTGTCAATGCACTTCACAGTCCAGAACTACTTCATTACCTGTAAAGGTATGATATACTTGTATATATAATGTACTTCTGATGGTTTTGGATGGATGTGTTTGTCTAATGTACCAGAGAAAGCCTCAATTTTTCTCAAACTGGGGTTTCAATTTTTTAACTTCCTTTGACAGAGGCTTTACTTCACTGCCATGTGAGAATATATTGCAAAGTAAAATTTGATACGAACTCCATCGGATGAATATGATCCTGAAGTGAGTAACATGTACATTATTAATCAGTTTTACGAGTCATAGGTTGAAGACGACAACTAGCTAAAGCTTGAATTCAGGTATTGATGCCTTCCTATGTTACTTACGAAGTTATGATTAGCTTCCACTCGTCCCTTACCTTTCTCACTTGGTTTTAGCAATTAGCATAACTTAGTGTAAGGGTATTATGCTTTTGTGCTTCTGGTTGTTAGTAAATATATAAAATCAATTAAGTTGGCCTCACACAACAGCTTAAGCTATTGTGGTGAAACGGTCACTTAACATGATATCAGAACCCTTGTGACCAAGTGGTCGTGAGTTCAAATCCTACCACCCACCTATTATTCAACACAAGGTAGAGTGAGCCTGTGCAAGTTTCAAGCCCAAAGGGCTTTCACTTGAGGGGGTGTGTTAGTGAATATATAAAATCAATTAAGTTGGCCTCACACAACAGCTTAAGCTATTGTGGTGAAACGGTCACTTAACAATTAGTTATAATTTAAAAATAAAAAACATACAAAAATTTTAAATGAACGCTTAATATTAATATTCAGACATTTATGACTTAACCTTTTACTTTACGCGAGTAAAAGGAGGATATGTAATAAGAAGGTGCAAAGAAGAAGGCATTTGACCTTGGAAAACCTCGAGGGCAGAGGACTTCACAGTGCGGACTCTTCAAAGTCTTTAATCTTAACCCATCATCAAACCTCACAAAAATTATCATGATTTCTAGGTATCTTTGAGTGTTAGCAGAAATTACACCACATTTCCAGCTCATCTCCTCAACTCTCTCTTTCCCTCTTGCCCTTCAATTATCGCCGCCAATCAAGCCTGACGAGCACAGTAAGTCCTCCCCCTCTCTCGCTCTAGAGTTTCTTTGTTGAAGATATATAGGTGCTTTTATTGGTTTCTGCATCAAAGAAGCGATCTTTTTGAGGAATTTCGATCTGGGTATTGGTCCGCCATGGCGGACTTGGTGAAACAAATCTTGGCAAAGCCGATTCAGTTGGCTGACCAAGTGATCAAAGCTGCAGATGAGGCCAGTTCATTTAAGCAGGAGTGTTGGGAGCTCAAATCGAAGACTGAAAAGCTCGTTGCTTTACTCAGACAAGCTGCTCGTGCCAGTTCTGACCTTTACGAGCGACCCACGCGTCGTATCATCGACGACACCGAACAAGTTCTCGACAAAGCTCTTGCCCTTGTGCTCAAGTGTCGGGCCAACGGTTTCATGAAGCGAGTTTTCACCATAATCCCCACTACCCAATTCCGCAAAATGTCCTCTCAGTTGGAGAACTCAATCGGTGATGTGTCTTGGCTTTTGCGAGTATCGGCATCGGCCGATGATCGTGACGATGAGTACTTGGGGTTACCTCCTATAGCTGCTAATGAGCCGATCCTATGTTTGATATGGGAACAGATTGCAATCCTCTATACTGGGTCGCTTGAGGATAAATCTGATGCTGCAGCTTCGCTTGTTTCGCTTGCGAGAGACAATGATCGGTATGGAAAATTAATTATTGAAGAAGGTGGGGTTCCTCCCTTGTTGAAATTGATCAAGGAGGGGAAGATGGAAGGTCAAGAGAACGCTGCAAGAGCAATTGGACTATTGGGTCATGACCCGGAAAGCGTGGAGCATATGATTCTCGCTGGAGTTTGTTCGGTGTTTGCCAAAATACTCAAAGAAGGACCTATGAAAGTTCAGGCTGTGGTGGCTTGGGCTGTTTCTGAACTTGCAGGGAAATATCCCACGTGCCAAGATTTGTTTGCCCAGCATAACATAATTCGCTTGTTGGTTGGTCATCTTGCGTTTGAGACAGTTCGAGAGCACAGTAAGTATGCAATTACCAGCCAAAAGGCCACTTCAATTCATGCTGTTGTTGTTGCAAGTAACAATTCTACAGCTCCTAATCACGGGCGCAAGCCCTCATTTGACGATGACCATAGTCAAATTGCTCATCCTATGGGTGATCAGGTTGCAAATCAATTGCACAATGTGGTTACCAACACCATGGCAATGAACGCTGCCAATAAGCTGGCAAGCCAACGACAAGGACTGGATGGCAATGGTGCAATTCAAACCAATATTTCTAAGAGTAATAACAACAACAATATGAAGCAAAATAATCAGCCACACCATCATCCAAGTCATTCACTTTCCGGAGGTAGTCTGAAGGGGAGAGAGCTTGAAGACCCTGCCACCAAAGCCCATATGAAAGCGATGGCCGCAAGGGCACTCTGGCATCTAGCCAAGGGAAACTCTCCAATTTGTCGTAGTATAACTGAATCAAGAGCGCTTCTGTGCTTTGCAGTCCTTTTAGAAAAAGGGTCAGAAGAGGTTCAATACAACTCTGCAATGGCATTGATGGAGATCACTGCGGTGGCTGAGAAAGATACTGATCTGAGAAGATCAGCATTCAAGCCTAATTCACATGCTTGCAAAGCTGTTATCGATCAACTATTGGGGATCATTGAGAAGGCTGATTCGAACCTTCTGATACCTTGTGTTAAGGCCATTGGGAATCTAGCAAAGACATTTCGGGCTACAGAAACAAGGATGATTGGTCCATTGGTTAAACTTCTTGATGAAAGAGAAGCTGAAGTTTCTCGGGAAGCTTCTCTAGCCCTCACTAAGTTTGCCTGCTCGGATAACTATCTCCACCTTGATCACTCTAAGGCCATTTTAAGCGCAGGAGGGGCAAAACACTTAATCCAGCTTGTGTATTTTGGTGAACAGATCGTTCAACTCTCAGCATTGCCTCTCCTGTGCTACATTGCCCTTCATGTACCAGACAGCGAGGAGCTTGCACAGGCTGAGGTGCTCACTGTCCTAGAATGGGCAATCAAGCAAACTCACTTGACCCAAGACCCAACGTTGAACCCTTTGCTAGAGGAGGCCAAAAGTAGATTGGAGCTTTATCAGTCCAGAGGTTCAAGGGGATTCCATTGATTCATCCAGTGTTGTTTAGTGTACTCTGTGGTCTCCTCATCTTTTCTCTTTCAGCTGTTTTATTTTAATCGAGTGTACATATGGTTAGTTGATATTCATAATTGTTCCCAAGAATTCTACAGAGATGTTAGCTGCCTTTTTCTTTTTTTTTTTTGTACTTTCCTGTTAAATTCTTTATAATACCCATTTCTGAACATCTTAGTTGCTTGCAAACGCATACACACAGGGTACCTGATAGTATTAGTCATAATTGTTTCCAAGAATTCTGCAGAGATGTTTGCTGCCTCTTTTTTTTTCTGTACTTTCCTGTTAAATTCTTTATAATACCCATTTCTGAACATCTTAGTTGCTTGCAAATGCATACATACCGGGTACCTGATAGTATAATCAAACGAATGGGTCATCTGACCTCTATCTAACAATTTGTGTCTTATAGCTTTGTTCTCGAAAACATCCTGATATGGGGTTCCATCAGATTCTAATCTTTGAATTCCTGAATGTGCCTGGTCACTTGAATTATTGGTGGTTGGTAAGTGTGTCGATGCAGAGGTTAGAATTCAGAGCATCTGATAAGGATTTCATGGATGACGAGTAGTGATTGCAATGTCTTCCTGGAACTGGGTTGATTTGTAATTCATCTGTGGCCTTTGGCTAGCATGCAAGGGCAAGTGGCACTCCTTAAGAATCAATTATAAAAGTCCAATAAAAATCAGTATGTTGACTGCATATAATCATATCATTTCTTCTATATGCTCGGAACCTCCCGGATTTAGAAAATGAGGTAAAATTGAAAACTGCATCATTACCTCTGATGGTTGGCTCAGTACAACAGTAATCGAGCATGACATTGACAGTTAAAGATTTTCTGACATTATAGTCCTACCCCACGTTCTGATTCCTTATAAGCCACATCATCGTTAATTATCTAAATTCAATTTGGGGCTCTCGTCGTTCACCAACTAAAAGAGTGGATTATCACAAACTGATCTGATATAGATTACCATCGCAATGCTTGAGAAGAATAACATTTCTGACAGGCTCCAACAATCCCATGTGCTGTTGTAACCGGCCTAAGTCAATAGTGCAGGCATATTTCTCTCAATCAGTGCATAACAGGTGTCGATTTCGTATTTGCAAAGAACCTGTATGGTGAACCAGGGCCTGTACTAAGCAATCCCATGTTTCTGAACAAGAATCAAGGGACCCTGTCTGCACGATAAAATTGACTCCATCAATACAAAGATCAATAGCGTCCAAGTTGCCAACTTCTGCACATAATTTCAAGTGAGACTTTATTAAACATATGGCCTTCCTCGTTAAGAGAAATTCTGCATCCAAGGCTCGACTGCATTCTGAAATTTATATGATAAACATCATAAATTCAACTACTTTTTTTTTTTTTTTGGTGCCTCAGGGTATCCACCGACGGAATAAGTGACTAATCCCTTCGCTGCGGGAACATCTCCAACAAGGGAGGGCTACAGGTGGCCCAGGAATAGGCTGCATTCTCAAGGGTGGGAATCGAACTCCCAACCACTTGGTTAAGCGACGAAGGCATGTACCACCTACTCCAACCCACTGGGTTCAACTACTAGTATTTCTTATAGATATTTGTTTTTTTGTCTTCCATTTATATAGATATCATTTGCTCCATTCAATAAGTAAAAATAACAAAATGTAAATAAGTCACGCTGATTGTTTGGTTGAATGAGTTTGAGTTATTTCATATTTGAATAATTTTGTATTCAGTTCAATTTATATTTTAATGATAACAAACATAATTGTTATTAATAGTTTTGTGAAAAAAAGAAAATTATTTAAATATATGAGTCAATTGAACCAAAAGATGTCATATGTAGTCATGTTGAGCATCTATTGGAGCCTAAGCAAAGAATTTAAGAAAAGTCATGACTTTTCAATTTATACAAATCAAATGCAATTGTTTTTTATCCTTATCTTGGTTATTTTAACATTAAAGGTTCTACATGCAAACATATCATTTTATTTTTAATGCATATGATTTTCATTTATCAAATAAATTAAGATTTTAATTTTAAAAAAGAACTATTAATTCTTAAAATAAATTTAAAAATTGAATTGAGTCAATTTTTTACTAAATTGGTGCTGTTATGATCTTTTAGAAGACTTGAATTGTTGAAAAGTTTGATGACTCGGTACGTGTTTTAAAACTTGGTTTCTGTAAGAATTTAGTTAGCCTAAAGTTTATAACAACTAACCGAACGTAGGACATAATGGATGGTTTTATATCAATTAGATATTGGAGTAGCCAATATAGTTATCGGTGATCCATCAGTAACTAAGGCCCTGTTTGATTGAGGGGTTAGGAATGGAAGGGTATGGAACGTAACATAATTCTATCGTTTGTTTGAGGGTTTCATAATGAAATAAAATAGAATGATATGGAAGCGGAGGGTTTCGTGTTACGTTCCATTCCATCTTAAACATTGTAGCTTGAAATCCCGAAGGATTTAATCGCCTTTTGGAGGGAGCAGTCTCATACCCATCTTCATGTGGGAGCAGTTCGA
>JAOQMQ010000003.1:11982277-11992491 GCA_027563845.1 Erythroxylum subrotundum
ATGCCAGCTTAATTAATCATTAGATATTTGATAAAAAATAAGAGACAAGGTAGTCCAATTTGGATACTGCTCATTTAGATGCCAGCTTAATTAATCATTAGATATTTGATAAAAAATAAGAGACAAGGTAGTCCAATTTGGATACTGCTCATTTATAAATTTAGGTTGCTTTTATGATAACAAACTATAAGGACATGAACAAATGCTTGATGTAACCTCATGCATGGGTATATTACGAAATGTGTGAACTGAACACTGAACACATATTTTTTGGCTTGAATTTTGATTTTGATAATGACAAGGGAAAGAATCCCATGTGCTGAAATCTCCCTATCTCATTTTTCTTATGTTGAAAATTTAATCATAGTGATAATAATTTAACAAAGTGTCATTGTGATCTCTCTATTCTCCCTCTAGAAATGTTATATGAATAAGGTTTCTAAGCTACTATCACAAATTGATAGAAAAGTATAGGGGCTTAAACATGGCTTGTGGAAGTGAAGAAGCTTGTAGTGATCCATTTAGCAAAACTTGGGTATGTTTTCTAAGCAAGAGAAAACATTAGGTGGAGCCATAAATGGCCCAACTTGAGTCATGTTGGTACTTATCCTCTATGGTGCCAACATAGCATATTACCCTGGAAAATACAAGATGGTCTCCCTAGTATTATAGACCTTAAAGAGAAAGTGTTTGTACTCTCAAAATTTTGAAATTTCCTCTTTGTTTGTGGTAATAGAAAGTTTGGTCTTATGGGCTTTTTTTTTTCATTTAAAGCAAGGAGGTGAACCTTATATCATGAGGATGAGGAAGATAAGTTAGGTCTTGAATTAGTTAGGTCCATTTCATGAGTTGATATAACATTTTCCTTTTAGAAATTTTATGTTCACAAAGTTGTTAACTTTTTGTTTTATATACGAACTATAACATCCCATTTTGATCTTGAACATTGTCTATAAAAGGCCTTTATGTAATTGAAAAGGACTTATTTTGCTTTTCTAATGTTTGTGTTTTAGTTCTAAATATACCAAATATCAAATTTTTAGTCTCAATTTCTTATTTAAAGAAGTAACCTTAAAGTGGATATCATTTAATATTTTTAAATTACCAATTTTAAAATTTTTTAATAATCCAAGTTTCCTCAATTTTGATTGAAGAAATCAATTAAAAGTTTTAAGATAAAAAATTCCATTAATCTAAATCTTAATTTTGATATTTTGATGATAGAGGAATTTAAAGGAGAAATGAGCTTATCAATTAAATAGGTTACAAGAATGAAAAAAGGAGATAAACTAAAAACTTCATCTTTTGTTAGAATTTTAAAGCTTTTATGTAGGTAAAAATATTATGTAAATAATATCAAGAGATAATAACCTATAATATGTATAAACTAATTAGATAATAGTCTATAATTTATATAATTCAAATACTTAATTAATTGATAAAAATTAAAATAAAATCAATTAAATCCATTAAAACTAACTAATTAGATAGGGTATGAAAAAAAAAACTAGATAAGAAGTGTAAAAAAAATAAATTTTAATCTCAACAATTCGTCTTTTGATTTGAACTATATTTGTTAGCATTTTGTTTAAAGCCTTAATTATTGTTAGTATGCAAACACTTAATAACATCATGAGAATTACAAATCATTAATGTTTTAAAAATTTAACCAGATCAACTAGTTCAACTACAATTATTATACAGTAACTATCTTTTTGATTAAGTTTATTTTAATAATTTGTTTATATAAAAATTGACCAATTTATCAATGAATCAATCGGTTTTATAGACCGTAAATTATGTTTTTTAAAATTATGCTCTTTACCATTTTGTCTTCTCTTTGCTTCTCCTTTTTCTAGGTAAAGTTATGGTCTTTTTGAGTTTCATATCTTTTTATTGTTACTTAATTTTCTGTTTTCTGTTGGTTGTTGTTTCTTCTTCTATATAATCTCGTTTGGTGGTGTTTTGTTTGATTAGGAAGTGCTTAAGATTTTTAGGGTTTTTGAGTTTGGTAGATTTTTAACTTTTGTTTGATGTTATTTGATTCTTTGATGTTTGTACGAACTATAAAGCCCATCATTAATCTTCTCCTAAAATGCCATGCATGAAGAAGGACAATGTTGTGATTGTTTACTGGCCTTGAGACTTGATTATTGACTATTATGACAGAGACGATAACTGATCTATAGGGTAAAGTGGTGGGGATTGGTGTTATTATGCTTAGTGGAGGTACTGTAAGAGGAAAGGTGATGGCGCGAGTGTTTGGTTCATCATTAGTGGTGGAAATTGGAGGAATGACAAGGGCAGTAACATGGGTTTGACATTTGGTAAGACAGAGACAGGTTTTGTAGTCGTTAGGTCTATATGAAATTGACTTTGTGCGTTTACCTTGTCAAGGAATCTTACTGTATTAGTATGACAAATGACTAAGAAGAAGATAAAGGCAATTGTTTTGAGAGGATTGGTTGTTGCAAAGAAGGAGTCATAAAAACTTAACCTGCAATAATTAACATATGGTAACAAAGATGGAGACTAAAGAAATAAATTTGAGGTTTCCATTGTCTTCAAGCTTAGGCAAAGAAGGAATTAGAGGAGGCCTTTGAAATTGATGAGCAATCATTAAACTCTTTTTATTTTTAAAATTAACTACCAATAAAGAATATATTTTTTTTTTGCCTCCAATGAGATTATTGTGAAGTCCTAATAGAGAAAAAGTGATTGCTTTACAAGAGCATCTTCATGGGTTCTTGAGCAACGTAATAAAGGTAGCCTAGCAATTGTATTTAGAGGAAATACATCCTTTCCATTCCTAGTATAGTTTGGTGTTCCAAATGTTAAGAGGGTTAATCATATCAATATGCAACATAGTAAGTGTATGAACTATAAACGTGGCACATACCCATATTGTCATCAGTTGGTTCGACTAGTGTCCAATAATTTAAGAAGCCTAAAATTTCAAAATGAGGCCTCCAATGATCACTATAGCTTTCCACTTTAAAAGGATAATTAGTAGTGAATTGTTCGACTCTAGTGAATATAGTAGACTTGGTGGGCAAGTTTAGGAAAGGCGATGCTTGGTCGCCGTGAACATATCAAATTAGTCTCAATTATTAAAAATAATCATCTACATTTTTAAACAAAAGCATCTAATATCATTCAGGAGAATGAATTAAGCTGTATATATGGTTTAACTTTTCTTCTCCAATTACCATTTGTTATAGTATATATGTGGTTGTAAGCTCTCTTCGCATGCTATGCTTTATATAAAAAATTTTAAATTCTTTTGAGTAATATTTGCCACAACAATCTATTCGAAGAGTCTTAATGGTCTTCCTTCCTTCATTTGCTACACAAGCTTTAAAGCTTTTAAATGTAGAGAAAATTTCTAATTTTTTTTAAAATAAATCCATTAAAAAAATCATCCATAGATGTAATTAAGTATCGTTTATCTCTATTAAGTGATGAGTTTATTAAATTGTAAATGTCTAAATGCACTAACTTTAAAACATCCTTTGCTTTCTATGATTTTCCTTTAGGAAATTAAGAACGATGTTGATTACTAACAACACATTCTTCACATACTCTGAAAAGAGTAGCAATTAGAGAAAACTAGTCACTATTTTCTTTTGTTGAAGGTTCTTCAATCCACTAAATTTCAAGTGGCCACAACCATGAGGGGTCTTTTATTTCATCTATCAAATAAGATTTCTTTTTTTAGTTTTTTTATTTTAGATAGTGAAGGGGGTTCTTCCATTCTATCCTTTTCATTCGCACTGATGAAGGATAGTGGAAAAAAGTTTCTTTTCTTTTGTTCCAGCCCACGATTTGAACGAGTCGCACATACACCCTAGTACATGTTCCTTGACGTTAATATTTTCAGACTTTAATGAAGCAATCTATTTGAAATTATATGAACAACTAAAATAATCTAACAAGATCAGAAATTTAAGAAACATCCTTACTAATAATGAGAACGTAACCCCTTTTTTGTAACTGCTAGCATTCAATAAGTTACATTTAAGGTTTAGGAACGCATTAGATATTGTTTTTAACAAATCATTATTTGTTTTTATATTAAATCACATTTTCCTATCACTTCATAGTAGAACAATTACTAAAACTCATTGTAGAATTAAAATCTTTATTTAGATAAGAAAAAAGAAAACTTACTCCCACTCATATGGTTATTATAACATGTATCCTCGTACCAAATATCTTGGGTTTTCATCTTGAACATCCATGAACAATATTTCTACTCCCTTCCTTTCAATGAAGTTTAAACTCTTTTCCTTTTGTTTGTCAGTAAGCAGTTTAGTATAATAATCAGATACATAATGGCCAAATTTATGGCATCTAATGCACTCTACTCTAGATTTTGACAAATCTCATCCTTTACCTTTTCCTTGAAGTTGGTCATTATTAGCTTTGTAATTATTTTTGAGATCTTTATTTCTTTGATTTCTCCATCCTCTACCACTAGCTTTACCCCTTCCTTTACAATTTTTAGAATGGGTATTACTATAAGCCCTCAATGCTTGCTCCTTTATCGTTGAACTTTGGTTCATCTTTAGTTCATAGACTAGAGGAACAAAAGTGGTAAAAAAGAGACAGAGGTGATATCTATCTAAAAAGAAGACAGACTAAAAACTTAAATTTTTGTTAGAATCTTGAAGTACTTATTAAGCAAATACATACCACACACAATATCAAGAGATAATAACTTATGATTTGCATAAATCATTAGATAACAATTTATGACTTGAATAAATTGAATATTTAACTATCTCCTAAAAAATAAGATAAATTAGATTTCTAATTAATTTGAAACAACTAAGAAATAACTAATTAAATAAGATGTGCAAAAATGTCAATTACATAAGATGTGCAGAAAAACAAAATTTAACTCAATTAAGTAAATTCTTTTTATTGTCTTAGGTAGTAAGATGGATTGGCAGATATATATAGAAAATCAAGCATTATCTATACTCTTGTACATTCATAGAGAAAAACTAAAGCTTACCTTTCAAGATTATGTCAATGGGTAGCTTGGACAAAATCGAAACCTAAAGTATAGGCTGTTGATGGTTTTTAAAACATTTCCAGGTGTATAAAAGGCCAAAGGCCCTGTTGGTCTAACTAAAAAAGAATGCTAGAGGCCCTGTTTCTCTAACTAGACAAAGAATGCAATTTACTTACAAGACCTCTTGAAGATATTCTTTACCGAAAACCTTGCTTTCATGATTAAAAAATTGTATATATCTCTGTCTTTAACTAAAATACAACCAACCCCAGATGGAGACAATTTCTTAAACATATGGATTATTTACCTCTACCTGTGTTATAGATGGGGAAGCACATTGCGTTAGTGTTGCAAGTTAAAACATCTTCCAAACTGAATCCTTTAGCCTAATAGCTGAGAAAGTGAGCATATTGTACTTCTAGTCCTTGATTTCCGTCTAAATAGAGCTAAATTAGCAAAGATCTTAGAGAAATTTACTATTTTCATGAGTTGATATAAAGTACTTATTTGCAAACGCCTGACATTTGAACAAGTTAGTGGAATTGGATGAAAGCAATGACCAATAATCCAAAATAGATCTTACACATAGACACCACATGAAGTAACAATGTTTTGGAAGTAACATTGTCTTTGTAAGGTGAGAGACATTGTCTGTGAAGAGGAATATGTTAATATTCCTATAGTTGTTGTTGACAATGATATGAGTTTTATTCTTGATATTATCGAAGTAACAAATCCAAAACAACAAGACAATATTGAGGAACTCCCTCTTCAGATTACATAAATTATTCCAGAAAAACAAACTCACCAATCACAGAAACAATCTTGTAAAATCATCAAGAGTACTTAGATCTGTTGCGGAAGCATACCTAGATCCACAAAAACAATGTGATTCTTGAGTCATGCAGTTATCCATCTTCCAAGTCAATATGTACATCTGTTTTCTCTCAAGAACCATCTCTTCTCTGACTGATGGAATATTAGAAAAGACAATTGTTGATATCACTTGGGGACCATAACCCTAACTCTTTAAATAATTTATCTTATTTCTATTTTAGCCCGTTATAAAACAGAAATCAGACTTTTGGATCTCTACACATTAAAGCCCATACTTTATTAGATGTCATGTAGCCCAAACCCTTTAACCTTAATAGATCACTTTAACCGGGCTTAACTTTATGAAAACTTATAATATATAATTAATTCATATATATATATATATATGTACCCACATGTTAGATTAAATCAAACAATTTCCCACTTGGGTCAATCTATATAATTCCTTTAATTGTATATCATGTCATAACCTTATGAGCTCAAATTTTGCTATCACTACCAAATACTTCTTTAATCAATCTCGTTCATCAATTATAATAACATAGGATCAAAGCTGTTTTCATTACACACATATCATAACTAAACCCATCAATGGTCACTTATGCCAATATAATTGAACAATATAGATCAAGCGTGGATGTGTAGCATGGAAATTACATGTAATGTAATCTTAACATGCCTACTTCCAACTGGTCCAAATTTCTTATTCCTTAAAGAGATCAACCAAATAAACTTTAAGGTTCAAATAAATCATAAAAGTGTTTATAACTAAAAATCATTTGAAATAACAAACTCCCACTAAAATGACATATCTTCAATAGATACAACACCCATATGAGCGACATGCTTATGAAAGACCTTGGGTGGTAATCCCTTAGTGAGCGGATCCGTAACCATAGAGTTTGTCCCTGTTGGACCTCGAATTTTTTTTCTAAATTATCTATTATTTGTTTAATTAATTATTGTTTATTTTTGGATTTGAGCCCATTAATTTATGATGCATGAGTTGAAATTAGAATTTTGGATAGAAAGATGAGGATTAAATTAGAGTATGGTATGGTGTTAAGAGAGTTACGGAGTTAGTAAAGGAAATGAATAAAGGAGGGTAAAATTGGAAAAGCTAAGTAAGTGAAGGGTAAAATGGGAAGACAACCTAAAAATATGTCTTAAATAAGTGAAAAAGAAGAGAGAAGTGTTGTGAGAAGCAAAAGAGAGACGAAAAAAACGTAAAGAAGAGAAGAGAAGAAGGAAAATCATGGGAAGCTTGGAAGGAAGAAGAAAGAAGAAGAAAAAGAAGAGGAAATCAACTTGTTAGAGGTAAGTCTTCATCTTTCTTCTTGCTAGGGTCAAAAAGGGATTAAATAGAGACTAGAGTTTGTGTTGGGAATGAAGAAGGAAAGAAGAGAAAGATGAAACTATCTTGATGTTTGGATTTCTAAGTTAGAGTTTTGGTTTTTCTAGCTTAGATGAACTATGGGTAGGTTAGGTTTAAGTTCAATTTTAACATTTTATTATTTTTTAAGGTTTTATGAATTCTTATTTGAATTTGGATTAAATAGGAATTGATTTATTTGAAGGGAATCAAGAAAACCTTACTCAAGAGCAAGAGGAAAGGCAATCTTGAGCTTGGATCTTCAGTGAAATTAGGTGGGTAATGTATTTATAGTTATTGTGTGATTGGGCAAATTCTTGCCTATGTGTGTGTATGTGCAAATTTCTTGATTTTTGAATTGTTGTGAAGATTTGATAAGGCATGATGATTTGTGCTTATGTTATAACTTGAAAAAGGCCATGACATTTTGTATTAAATGAAAAGAAGGAAAAAGAATGAAAGTATGAACATATGATAAAATGAATATGTGCTTTTGTTTGGGAGAGAGGAACCATTTCGCTCGTCACGTGCACGTAGACAAGAGCCTTCTCCCTGCTGGCCGCTTGTGGAATATGAGCTCCGAAAATGGACTCATTTTGTTTATGGTGTAAACTTCGGTTTCTTCATTTCGTTTCATGGAACCCTCGAGCCATTTGTTTGTGCATTTCATCTTTAAATTGTCAAGTATGACGCATTTGAGTGATTTGCTTAATGGCTAAAGTCTATGTTATGTGTTATGCATTAACTTGCTTAATTATGAGTTTTGAGCTAAATTGGTGAATGATTGAGTTGCTATATATATATACATATGCTTGAATTTGTGGTAAATTGTTGATGGCTATAAATATATTAACTCAATAATTTTGCACTCTCAGGTGCAGAACAAGAAGAGTGTTGAACCTTGCAAGGCATCTGAAACTCCAAGATATCTAGAGATCTTTTGTACTAAGTTAGTGAACATTTTGGATAGCTTTATAGGCATATCAACATTGAGCATCCTTTTGATTTTTTGTTTTAAGTTAGTGATGTGTATGTTGATTTGTAGTGAAAGCTTGTTGAACTCGTTTGGATTCATTAATGAAATATGATTGCGTTTTGCTTATGACCTTCTAAGTTGTACATTGTATTTCCAAGTCTTTCATAGGTAGATTATGTGTTCTAACTTTAGGGGAAAAACTGGTTTGATATATGCTGAATTAGGCAAAGTTGTCTTCATGAAAGTTGTAGATTATCTTTTTAGCTTTCCAACAGTATATAGTATATGATTTTTGAATATCAGAGTTGAAAGTTATGATCATTTGAAGTTAGTGATGTTGCATAGGATATGTATATATATATACGGGACAGCTTTGGTCGCTATCGCACCTTGATTTCCTTGCGATCATACCTGCCTTCCTTGCAAGCATACCACCATCCTTGCGATCGCACTTTTGTTCCTTGCGAGCGCACCTGAAGGATTTTTCAACTCTAAACATTTTGACTCGTTTGGCCATAACTTTGTCATCCGACCTCCAAATGACCTGATTTTTAAACTAATAGATTCCTAACACATTTATCTATCTCTCAATAAAAATTTATAGATTTTGGTATTGATATGAATCAAAGTAAGGGTATCGGTTGGAAGAGTATGAATTGGAGATTTTACTGAACATACTTCGGTATTTTAATCATATCTTGGTCTGTAGAGCTCAGAATGAGATAATTCTTGTTTCTAAATAAACAAAATACATAGAGCTACAAATATTCTGAAGAAGTTAAATTGTAATTTTGGTTGGAAGATTTCCAAAGTTTGTTATGAAGTTGAAGATATGAGTTTGATTATGAAGATCACATTTTATGACTCCGAATGTTGGGGGCTCCGGAAACGGGGTCCAACATTGTTTGGTATTAGGGCAAGAGTTGGACACCAGAAATACGGGGTAATGAAGCTTAAATTTTATGACTTCGAATGTTGGGCTCCGAAAGCGGGGTCCAATAGTCCCAATATGTTTAATAGACATTTGACCATCTTGAACTCTTTCTTTAACAACCAGGAACTTGAGGGCAATATGCTTTGACTTCGTTGAGCTCCTGATGTTGTTGGAGTATAGCACTGCTGACTTATTGCCACAAAATAACTATAGTGGTCTTTCAATACCATTTATAATGCACAGCCCAGTGACAAAAATCCGCAGCCATATTTCATGATTGGATGCCTCATAACATGCTATAAACTTTATTGCCACAGTGGAAGAAGCTATGAGTGTCTGCTTAGAACTCTTCCAGGAAATAGCTCCTTCAGCTAATAGGTAAATATAGCCTGATGTGAATGTCTAACTATCTTGGCATCTAGAGAAATCAGAATCAAAATATTCAATGATCTCTAGCTGATCTGACTTCCTGTATGTGAGCACGTAATCTTTATATACTGCAAGTACCACATAACTCATTTGGATGCTCTCCTATGATCCATTCTAGGATTACTTAAGTATCTGCCCAACATTCCAATAATATACGCAATATCTGGACGTATACTTGAGTATACATTAGACTCTCTACTGATGAAGCATAGGGAATCTTTTGCATTTCTTTAGTTTCAAACTCATTCTTGGGGCATTGACTGAGACTAAAATTGTCTCCCTTAGCAACAGGGGTGTCACCTGGTATATAATCCTGCATACCAAACCTCTTAAGAATTTTCTTAATGTAGCTCTTTTGTGACAACCCAAGTATACCTTAAGAGCGATCTCGGTGTATTTGTATCCCTAATACAAAAGAAGCGTCACCAAGATCTTTCATTTCAAATTTCTTTGTCAGAAAGCTCTTGGTTTCGTGCAATAAGCCTATATTATTGTTGACAAGCAGTATGTCATCGATATATAAAACCAGAAAAATTAAATTGCTCCTACTAAACTTGTGGTATATACACTCATCAACTGCATTCATTTCAAAACCAAACGAAAGAGCAACTTGATGAAATTTGTAATACCATTGACGGGAAGCTTG
>JAOQMQ010000003.1:11995705-12015689 GCA_027563845.1 Erythroxylum subrotundum
GAAAGCATACCTAGATCCATGAGAACAACGTGATTTTTAAGTTTTGCAGTTATTCGTCGTCCAAGTCAATATGTATATCTGTTTTCTTTCAAAAGCCATCTCTTCTCTGACTGTTAGGATATTAGAAAAGACAATTGTTCATATCACTTGGGACCATAACCCTAACTCTTTAAATAATTTGTCTTATTTATATTTTACCCTATCATAAAATAGAAATCAGACTTTTGAGTTTCTACACATTAAAGCTCATACTTTATTAAATGTCATATAATCCAAAGCCTTTAACCTTAATAGATCACTTTAATTGAGCTTAACTTTATGATAGCTCATAATATACAATTAATTCATTAATTCATATATATATATATATATATATATATGTACCACACGTTGGATTAAATCAAACAGAATTTACTAATTCCATGATTTGATATAAAGTACTTATTTGCAAACGCCTAACATTTGAACGAGTTAGTGGAATTGGATGAAAGCAATGACCAATAATCCAAAATAGATCTTACACATAGACACCACGTGAAGTAACAATGTTATGGAATCAGAATATGAATTATCAACTTCTGTACATTTTGGCAACCTTGATTTTAATCAGCAGTTGGGATGAAACTATTATACAAAGTAATGTAATTGTCTATTTTTCTCCCTACATTGTTAACAAACGTTTGGAACCGATGGCTATCTGTAAAGCATCCCTCATCAGCACGAAGGAAAATTGCCTCTGCACACTCGTAATGCTTACTGCCTTCAAGCACCTCATTGCTCCCAGATCAACAAAATTTCTCCTTGTCAGCTTTCCCTGGAAACTCCTTGCCAGAGTTGTCCCTTAACGTAAGATTCCTTTTAATGTAGTTCTGGCTAATTACCTACGCAGTCCCGCTTGGGGGTGCACTTGACGGCCATTCAACAAAATCTTCCATCTGCAAGAGAAAGCCCCAGAACCTTGATGTTCTAAGCCTAGGGACGCCATCTCTAAACCTAGGAAAATGCCGCCGATCTGGGGATTTTCCTTCGCAGAACCTGGAGCATAGAGGGCAAGAAGGACCATTTTACTTGCCTTCGATGTAGTCTGCTCCAGACATTATATACTGAAAAACATGACCACATGAAAGCACCCCAGCAATAGGCATGCCTCAACTTCTCACAATCCGATCAGAACTTCAGTGGGATGTTTGAGACAAAATTCTTACACAAGCCACATCTGAATACATCAGGTCCGATACACGATTGATAAAATAATTTCAGATACAAAAGGTGTAGACAGCAAAATCAGTGCCACTGCTAGCACTACTCCAAGATTAGTATCCCGTTGCAAAGAAGTGGCATCAAACTCCCTTCTGAGGAGTTGGAAGTTTCTCCTGGAATTTGACTTGGAAACGTATGAGAGATGAATGAGTTTGGATGAAAAAGATTGCAACTTGCAAAGTTTCGATGAGATGACAGACATGATTTGAACATCGGTTCAGTGTCACTACCATCTGAAATGGATGAAGTGAAATCACCAGTCTCAAGATTGTTAGAATAAGAAGATTGATTCTAGGATTACGCTGATGAAGTACAACGAAAATCACATAAATAGCTCATTGGTGCAGGGGAAACTGTCCAAGAAGTTGACCTAGCAAAGAGAAGAATGCACAATACTTGTTCAAGCAAGGCTTTCAAACGATTAAGGAAATCACATTACAATATTTTGGATAGCAATCTCTCCACTTTCCCCACCACAGCCGCCCATTGTAAGATGGATGCAATTGCTGAATCGATGATACTAGGTTACATGATCGATTGGGTAGTCCAATTTAAATCAATCACATTTCATTACCTTTTCTAGTTGATGGCTCGTGATTATCAACATTGAGTTCCTGTGTTGCTCCATGGCGGACCATCGAAAACAGTCCAACTCCATCAGAAGCAGTAGTGATTATCAACATTGAGTTCCTGTATCGCTCCATGGCGGACCATCAAAAACAATCCAACTCTATCAGAAGCAGTAAACTGACAATTAAGAAAAGACGGATGCCGCTCATCAATTCATTAACTTGACTGTTTGATGATGTTGTAGAACCATAGACCATGTGACCGATACTTCAGACTGGAATCTAATACTATCCTGATGGGTCAGTTTTTTTGGCCAGTAAGGCTCACGTGGAACCATGGACCATGTGACCTTATTATTACCTTTTTATCACACTACCAAAACGATATAGATAGAGTTCAATTGGACTGTTGAACTTTGGTCGCTTTCTGAATATAAAAGATAACGAAAATTTATCAATATTGACCTCTCATAGAACACATAATGACTGTTATGTTAAGGTCTTGAGTTATAAGTTCTCTCTTTTTTATATACTCACACTCTCCACTTGTATATCCTTCTGATGTAAGATTACTACTAAATTGTTACTAGGTTGAGGGGTAATCTATCCAAAAACAACGTTATTCAAATTTGAAAAGAGTTCCAGGGAAGTGAACATGTCTGTAATTGGATTTTGTTCCGTGCATGTTCTTGTTCATTAGCAATGAATATGTCCTTGTTCTAGCCATGAACAACTTGAATCTAGACCATTTCCGCTTACAAGTTAATCAAGTTTTGTTTAGTATTAGACATTAATGATTGATTGCCCGCTAGGCGAGCAAGAACAGCTCGCTTCATATTCAAACGTTAGAAAAATCCAAACAATGTAACCCAAAGTTTGTTCTCAGTCGGGTTATACAATATAAATGTTTTGGAAAGGAGACATAAAGCTTGCAGTTTGCGACAGAAATACCAGGTAGACGCAAAACTAAAAGAATTCTGAATTTATCTAGTGTTATACACCCTTTACAACAACCAAAAAAAAAGGGAAGAAAAATCTCATGCTTTTCTTGTGAGGTAATTCTAATTTTCTTTGCTCGTCCAGGTCTTTAGAACTTTAGACCTTATTTAGGTATAATGAGATCTTTCATATGGAATTTGCGGGGTACAAGGTTCACTTATGCTCTTGGCCATGTATATCTGTGGCAGCATGATCACTCTCAGTTTCTACTTTCTTGCTATTCCATAGACTTGAGGATTTGTAATAGAGGCAGTAGACAAGAAAGCCGTGTTCAAATCAACATTGGAGAAACCAGCTTTATAAATATCTTTCCCTGTTTCCCTGGTCAGGTGGCAACCATCAGAAACAGCCTGTTGCAGTGGATCAAGAACACCCTGAATGAATCGAAGAATTGTCCCCTCTGCAACGTCAATAGAATTTTAAACACCATATTAGGTGATGAACAACCTCAAAGTGCCATATCACTTTTGTTTCTTGAATTAAAGCACATGTTATATTACCTTTTGCAGCCACATGCTCCACAAATACATACGCACCTCCAGGTTTAAGCACTCTCTTCACCTCTAGACAAAACAAGAAGTTCAAGCATCTCGTCAGTTGCTTAGAAGTAGCTCCAGTTTTCTAAGGCAAGCAATCTCAATTTGTGTACGTTTGCTGCCTTCAATATGGTATATTCTAATATAAGGAAGTTAAAAGGACTACTTGTGAATGAAGCGTAAGTCAAACAGTTGTTCTAAAAAATTGCAAGTCCCAGAAAATTTCCTTACCTTGCAGTGTTTGATCAACATCTTTAACTGAGCAGAGTACAAGAGTTCCAACAACTGCATCTACAGAAGAATCGGTTAATGGTATAGCCTCCCCAACCTGCACATAATCATTGAGTTAATGCCCCTGAAAAGAAAATTAGTACAACTGACATATCTACCTAAACAAAATGGGATTATCAAACTTGTCAAGTGATTAAAAGGACAACTTTTCTATGCAAAGAAAACAACGTCCTGGGCATGCGTGATTATCTGTGTCTTGTGTGTTAAGAACATAATTTCTTTCATATAGAGTGACCATGGGAAAAGTACACATACTGCTTGGATAAACTCGAAATTCATAGGCGATACACCAGCAGATAATGCTGCTGCCTTAGCATATTTTTCCATTTTTGTGTTAGGATCCATACCCAAAACCTGGACATCTGCGCCATTGGTATAATACCGGATATTAGAACCGGTACCAACACCAATCTCCAAGACATTCTGTGCCTTCCCTCTCAAATTTGCAAAGAGCTGTGACTTTTACCCTTCAATCTTCACCAATAAGATACTACAACATTAGAAGAGAAACAAAAAACAGAAAGGGACGCTGGAGATCAAAATTTGCACGAACTAATCTTTATTTGGAAATACAACTGACCTCTGCCTCATAAGACTTCATGAAAGAATTCAGAACTGATGCATAAAGTTCCTCATACCAATCGGGTCTTGGAGGACGAAATCTATTCAATATAGTCTGCAACCATGTCACTTGGATTAAATCAAACCAAATATTTCTGCATATACCAGTTAACCATTAACTATTAGTATTCGTCATGATACCTTATAATCACCCGTTGAATCAGGAGAAGCCTTTGAATGAGGAGGACAAATTGGAAGCAAAGCTGTGGTTGCGGCAAAAAAATGCCTTCTACCACATGGGCAAAGTCCATTGGCACGCAAAGGCATCATTTTTGTTGTCCCAGATTCGGCCGAACTCTCTGAAGTGTTGAATTGCATCTTGACAGAAGTCAAGGGTGTTCCTTTTGTTGGTAAAACTTCATGGGACGAGCGATGAGCGTTGAAGCTGAAGAGGGTGGTTAAGGACAAAGGAGAGCAAAGGGGAATCATCCTAAAGTCTCAAGTGATTTACCTGGTCAGAAAGAGCTAGAGTCCAATTCTGAAACTGCTGAAACTGATAGGCTTACAAGCTAACTCATTTTCAAGTGAGTAATTAGTGGTGAAAGCCGTGATAAAAGGTGTAAAAGACAATAGGGCCCATAGCCTCGGTGATTGCTTGGTTAAAGTATCGCCCAAAATATTTCATAAAGTTTTCACCTGGACTCATAACTTAAGATTTACATACCAAGTCATAATATATCTATTAACGTAAGCTGGCGGTCAACTTTCAGCATCTAATTAGCTATAATTTCCTCCTAAATTCATGTACATTAATGTTGTGTAATATTTAATTAATTTGTTTCTTTAATTAAAATCACCTAGAGTATATAAATAGACGGATGTACATCACATTATAGACACACAGAAATATAGAGAACATTTCTGCATTTCCTTTTAGTTTTCTATTTCTACACGGTATCAAAGTCTCCCATGTAAGAAAAGGAGTCAAAATTTTGAAGTCTTCTTCGTTCTTTCTCAAAGCATTCTGCTTTCATATTCTAAGTTTCCATATCTGCTTTGAAAACAATTTTCTACATGTCAAATTGTTACTCCTCTAGAGTAGATTACAACGATGCAAAAATCATCATTGAAAGCCTCCCCACGCACCGTCACGCGACACCTAAAGTCATTAGATTCCGAAATCTTAGTTGTAGGTGTTTGGAGGAAGAAGAAAACTTAAACGACGCCGTTTTGCTTGAAAGCTAAACGACACTATTTATTCACAGGAGGTGGGAAACACATCAGCACCATGTCATCTGCCCTGTAATCTAGAATCCTAATCATTACCATGTCATATGCCACACATTGCCAGCTCATTGCCATCTTAGCACACATACTTACACATTATCTATACTCATGTCTTTACCTTATTTGTCCACATGTCCTCTCCTCCTTAATTCAATTTAGATCTCGATTTAATTTGAAAAGTAGTTGACCGATACTTTAACCGCTTGGTTCAATATATTTTAATTCAGGTTCTCTATAAACCATATCAGTTCCTAAGATTTTTTGACGTTTTGAATCCAATTCTGAGGTCAGAATAACCAAATTCCATTTCTATAAGTAGGTTTTCTCATATTTTATTGTCTTCTTTCACTATGAATGCCTCTAAACTTCCCCAATACATTCCCAACCCTATTAACATAATCTTTGAAAGCTCCAACTATGATCTTTAGCCTGAAGAAATGTGTAGCTTTCTTAAAGGAAGACTCTTTTGGTACATTGTTATTGGAAAAATACCTAAATCCACGCGAAAGAAATGAAAACATTGTTGTATTCACTAAATGATTGGGGGCATGAGATGGAATGAACCATCAAATCCTAACATGGTTTCAAAATACATGTGCGAAAGCCATCAAACTTGACTTTTGACACTTTGACACAACTCAGGAGGCATGATATTTTTTGAAATTTTTTTTATTATGTATCAGATGATGTCCACCGATTTTAGTTGTATAGGAGACTTTATTGCATGTAATAACCTGGACAGACAGTACACAATTATATGTTTGAATTGCAAGAACTTTAGGATTAACTAGCACTTGGGAATTCTGTCTAGCCTAGTCTTGATGCTACTACGATCTAAGCAAATCTTCGAGATTGTCAACATATATGACATTTACTTATGACTCTCAAGGATGAATTTGAACCCATTTACAACTCTCTTCTTCCTAGAGGAACTCTACCCAATCTCACCATTATCATTAAGGAGCCCATCTCAGAAGAAAGTCGCCTCAATATTCTCCTAATGGAGAAATCTATTCCATCTACTGATATTATCCTTGCAACTCATACATTCAGGTAAGACAACTACTGCAAAAAGCTCGGACATCATATCCCTGAATGTAGAAAATGACTCGAATAGAGCTCTAGACAAGGTAATTCTTCCAAGTCTCTCAAACATGCTTCCATTGCTACTCCTACCACCGAGGGGTCATCAGAAAGCACCTTTCCCAAATTCTCTTTAACGAATCTCTATGCCTTTTTTTAATAACTTCAACTAGATTCTGGTACAATCTCCTTCTTTGCCCTATCTGTCACATCAGGTATCTCAAACTTTTGGTACCTCAATTCTGCCTATTGTAATCATATGACCTCTTATTCTTTTATTCTTGAATCTTTAACAATAACATTTATTTCAAACGTTGTTCATACTACCGATAATTTTAATGTGCATGTAAAACATATAGGTACTGTTCACACATCCACATTACATTTACCTGAAACCTTTCTGTTTTCCAAACTCTTATTAGATTTTATTTTTGTTAAAAAAAATTTGTGAACTTAGTGTTAACTTATCCTATCTGAGTCATGGTTGTATTGTGCAAGATCCACAGATAGACAAAATCTTTAGAAAAGGGTGTAAGGTTAGACAACTATTTAAGCTTACTTTACTAAAGCTTCCTTCAAAGCTTGTTGTTGGTGTTGTCAACTGTCATATATGACACTCTCGTTTGGGTCATCTTTCTACCTCTAGATTAGGGTTTTTAATCTCTAGCGGTAGGTCATATTAAGACTAAACATTTTGATTATGCCCCCTTATCAACTATCTAAAAGTCATGCTTTACCATTTTCTCTCAATTTCTATCTCTTTAACACCTTTTGATCTAACTCATTCAAATATTTACGATTCTACACCTTGTGAAACTATGGGTAGCATGAAATATTATGTGATATTTATCGATGATTTTTCTCTTTATTCATGGATTTATCTAATACGACATAGATATGAAATATTCTCCATTTACTCTCGTTTTGGTAATATGATTCACATTTAGTTCTTTTACAAGATCAAAGTATTTCAAACTAATAATGCAACGAAATACAAAGATACAAAATTCATCAATTTTTTTGATCAACAAGGGACCATCATTCAGTGATCTTATCTAACACATCTCAATAAAATGATTAAGCCAAACGCGAACGTATACATATTCTTGACACTATTCGAGCCCTTCTTATATTATCTTCTTGTCCTGAAACCCTTTAGGTAGAAGCAACCTTTACTGTTGTATATACTATCAATTGCATTCCCTCTCTTATCATGGGTAATATCTCTCCCTATGAGCGTTTATTCAATCATGCTCCTGATTATCATTCTTTTAAAGTTCTTGGAAGTACGTGCTTTGCTCTATTACAAACTCATAAGGACACAAAACTTGAAACCAGAACACGTTTATATTGTTTTCTAAGGTATAGGATAAAGCACAAAGGATATAGATGTTGGGATCCACTATCTTAAAGACTTAGAACCTCTTGGCGTGTCACTTTTTAGGAACATAAAATGTTTTCCACAATATCAAAATTTTAAGTTAGTGAACCCTCACACAAATTTTTTTCCTTACCATACCATGCCTTTGTTTCCTGATATTTCTTCTATAGGTCCATCTTATAGCTCTAATAGCTCAACACATCCAACACCTGATTATATTATATCTTCTCTGACTGTAGATTCTCCATCCTCACCAAATAGTTCTTCCTCTTCTATTCATTCACTAGAATCCACTGAGTCTCCACATCCCCTCTGTTGATCCTCTTTAGTAAGTCAATCATCTATTTGTCTTAAAGAATTCTATATTTATTCCACTATTTTTCTCTCTTTATGAACCTCGCACCTATCACGAGGCTAGCCCTAACCCCTTACAGCAGCAAGCAATAACGAAAGAATTACAAGCTCTCTCTAACACCAACACCAACACCAACACTTAGGACTTATTTGACCTACCTCCAAATAGGTTTGTTATTGGCTATAAATGGGTCTACAAAATAAAAACTCGAGCTGATGGATCAGTTGAAAGATACAAAGCATGATTGGTTGCAAAGGGGTTTACTCAAGAATATGGTATTGACTACGAGGAGACCTCTGCTCCAGTTGCTCACCTAATGTCAATCCACATTCTTATTTTCATAGCAGCAATTAAGCATTAGGAATCGGTCTAGATGGATGTGAAGAATGTCTTTGTTAATGATGATCTTCATGAAGAAGTACATATGCAACCTCCACCTAGGTATGCTTATTCACCTAATAAAGTTTGTCGTCTTCATAAAGCCTTATATGGTCTTAAGTAAGCTCCTCGAGCATGGTTTGCTAAATTCAGCTTCACCATAAACTGTCTTGATTTTACATCCAGCTCTTATGATCATGTGTTATTTATTTGAAAAATATATTAGGGGTGCACTCTTCTCCTTTTATATGTTGATGACATGATAATAATCGATAATGACACTCAGGGGATCGCTACTCTCAAATATTGTCTTCATCAACAATTTGAAATGAAAGATTTAGATCCCCTGCGTTATTTTTTAGGTATTAAAATATCTTCTGAAGATTCAGGTTCCTACTTATCTCAAGCCAAGTATGCTACTGATCTTATCTTTCGTGCAAGTTTTACTGACACCATGATTGCTAGCACTCCACTCGACTCTAATGATCATATCTCTACCAAACTCCTCTAAGTGATGGTACACTTTATTGAAATTAGTTGGTATTCTTATATACCTTACTATCACTCGTTCAGATATTGCTTATGCAATTCACATTGTCAGTTATTTCATATTTGCACCTCGTACCACTCACTTTTTTGTTGTTCTTCGTATACTCTGATACATTCGAGGCACCTTGTTTCATGGGCTTCACTTTAGTTATTCATCTTCATTGGACTTACATGTATACTCTGATGTGGAGACCCTATTGATCATCGATCCACCATTGGATACTATTTGTTTCTTGGCACCTCTCTTATTTCTTGATACAGCAAGAAGTTAACGCTTGTCTCTCACTAAAAGATGGATATTTGAATATATTTTTACACCCATGTTTGATATATTGTGCTTGATATTTTACACTTTTATCCTATATTTGGTACTTAATTTGCTCTAAGTGCTTTCACTGATTATAATTGCTTTCACGAACTTAAAGGAGAAAAATTAAAAGGAAAACTCAGCATAAAGCGAAGATTTGATGCATAGAAGCTATGTACGATTTTTAACATAGATGGAGAGTCCAAATCTAAATGTTGTCTTTAGAGAATAATTAGAGGACATCTCAAGATTTTTAGGAAGCCCAGATTCATAGCTATTCGAATTCGTTTGGACTAGCAACCATTTGTTCAAAGTAAAACTTATTTCTACAGAATTGGCAACCTGACCACTTGAGCTTTACATGGACATATTTAAGGCTTATGAGATCCAAATAGGGTGATTCAAAAGCTCATATTCAAGCCAAAATCTTGGGACATAACTCCTATGTATAATTCGAGGCCTAAAAGTGTTGTTTTGAGTGGCTAAAAAGGTTGAGAATGAGATACGAAATCTGTCTCAGCCCAGTATGACCTTCCCTTGATTTTTGGCCCATAATTTTCACCACAGGGATTTGTAATCAAAAGAGGATATGTTGGAAAGCTAAGAAGTGGAGCTACAATTTATATGAAGACTTCATGACCTAAATATGAAGATATCGAGGCCAAAAACTTGAAGGAATATGAGGTTGTGCATCTGTCTGTGTAATTCGGCAATTTTCAGATGATTCTAATTATGCATAGTTCGTGCATCTCCACAGAACCCTAAATTTCATGATAAAAAGACATTTTCATTAGGAAAAGAATAAAGGAGACTTTGGGAGGTGATTTTCGAACATGGAGAATGTCTAGAGGGGGCGATTTTGGTCCAGAGAAGTGGAAAATACGAAGAAATCATCGAAAAATCAATCAGAATATAAGAACATACCTCTACATCACAAGAACACTCGATAAAAGACAATAAGGAGACTTAGAATTATGAACCCGTTGTTTTCTAATTTTTTTCTTTCAATGTATGTTTGATTTCATGTTCGATCATGTGTAACTAAACATCTAGTTAGTATTTAGGTTAGATGAACCTTATGTTAATACTTTAATACGATTTGATTCCTTTATTAATGCAATTGGTTTAATTAATTATTGTGATCTGATCATGTGTTTTATTGATAATCTAATTTCATATGTAGAGATTGAGAAATCTTAGTGTGAATAGATCTACCGTAATTAGAAGGAGTTGATTGCAACCCTAGAGATAGGATAACATAAATCCTCAGGATTAGGGGCAAACCTAATTGATAATACAATCCTATAATATTTAACCTAAGTAATTTGGTTAGAGACCTTAGGATTAGTTGTTAGTAGACTCAAGGTTAGCCATTAGCATACTATAAGAGTCTCGACGATCCAATAAAAGATCAATCTGTTAAGGTTTTAGGGGGATTTGAGCCTAGATACTTATTTCTGATAACGATAGTTTTCTAAGTGAATTCCACTTTCTATGTGTTCATTATTGTTTCCTATTTTATTATATTTGTTTTTGTTTTAATTTCTTTTCATTAAAAATCTAAAATCAACCCTTATGCTAGATAATAGGGGAAGGGTGATTACTAGTATTCATAGTATTTGTGGGATCAACCTGTACTTGTCGGTACTAGCTAAAGTTACGTCGTGCACTTATGGTATTAAATATTGACCACTCACAAAAAAGGTCAACCACTCACTCAGGCACTGAATCAAAATATCGAGCCTTGGTTAACACTACCTTTGAAATTTTATGGTTACGATGGTTACTTCAAGACATTGATGTCACCTTTCTTCAGTAGTTCCTCTCTTTTATGATAATCATAATGCCATGTAGATTGCTCACAATGATGTCTTTCATGAACAAACTAATCATATCGAGATCGATTGTCATCTTATGTGTCATCATATACTTCACAAAACTATACAACTTGTCTTAATCTCATCTCAAACACAAATTCTGATTTTACCAAATCATGTTCTCTTTGACATTTTCAAGAACTTCTCACTACCACTTTGAGTTTGAGGGGGGATATAACGTAATCTTGGAAGTCAACTTTAAACATCTAATTAGCCTTCATTTTCTCCTAAAATCTTATATATTAATGTTTTGTAATGTTTAGTTGTTTTGTTTCTTTAGTTAGAGTCACCTAGAGTGTATAAATATAGATGGATTTATATTACATTCTAGGCAAACAGAAATGCAGGGAACATTTATACATTTCTTCTTCGTTCTCTATTTCTATAATATCAAATGGAGCTTTCAATGTTTAGTTTTAAGTTCCTTTTGATAATACCTCGTATATCATCCTTTTTAGATGTACAATAAAAAATTGCAGACCTCGAGCATCATATTACTGAAAACAACTTACAGTAAATTATCTCATATTCTTATCTAAAATGTTTTAGAATTATTAGAAACTGAAAATTATATCAAAATTATTATATTGGTTAAGAACACATTTGTGGGAATTGAATAAACGCTTGTTATTTACAAAAGTATAATTCTAATAAACTTTTCTCATAATTTCAATATTTTTGTGACAAAATACAAAGTATAACTATTACATTCACTAACCAAAACTATTAGAACAACAACACGTCACAAGTTAGTAAGTTTTGATGCATGAGTTATCCTAAACTCAAGCCATGGGATTGTTCTTCACGAGACTTCTCTATCTAGATATAAAAATACAATATGGATTAAATATATTGAAGCAATTTTAATATTTTGAAGTATTGCTTAAAATTATATATTGATCATACAATTTTATCATATTTTATTAGTTTCACTTAATTTTTAAAATTCAAAATAAAAAATATTGAAATTCTTAAATTTTAATTCGATGTCATTTTAAAATTATAAATAGAGTAAAAACTAATTAAATATTACGGAGGGAAATGTATGATAGTCAAACACTATTATAAAAAAAAGTGATAATTTTTAAAATATGATAATTAAAATGAGAAAGGATCAAACTATATAAGACTAAGTGCAATTGATCAAAAAATGTCATTCATAATTTCTTTATATTATCTTTTATATATGGTGAAATAATTAAAGACGTTTTTGTGTCCTTTTTTCTCATTATATTTGGATTTTAAAGCTTAACTTTGACTGTTGAAAGCTTGACTTGGAAAATAAACTACTGCTCATAGTTTCTTACCTTTTCTTATTTTGTGAAAAGTATGCTTAAGATGTTTCTTAATTAAATGACTATGATACATATACATCTAAAAATAGGGAAGATTTTTTTTTCTAGGGATGCACACTAATTTAAGTTATTGAAAAATTAGCCATGATAAAATTGTGGGTACGAGAAAATAAATTTATAGTTTTCATTCAAATAATTTTATGTAGATAAAATAATGCTAATTCCTTTAGTGTCTTTCCTTTTATGTAGATAAATATTAGGATTTACCAATTTTAATTAAAATTAAAATTTAAAGTATAGTCATAATTTAACTTTAATTAGATAATTATAAAGGTTTAAAAAAATCAACCTCTCTTATAATTTTGACTAAAACTCCTATGCTTTAGAAATTTCGTGAGAATTCTTGTTAAGTTCAGATTCAATCTAAGTTTTTCTATTTACTTTCATTAACACAGCAATTTTAAAACACATGACACTTTATATACACAACTATATCAAAGGAGGTGATTGTGAATTAGCAAATTATAGGAGTGATATATGTCTAACAAATTGGTTTATTGATTTATCATATTTATATATCAATAATTATGTTAAAATATAATTGTATTTATTATATAAAATTAATTAATTTTTATTAAAATTATTAAATGTATTTATATTAGTTTAATTATTAAAAATTTCCACCAACACATACCAACTGTTATCTGCTCTCGAGATTTTGTCCATATTGTCCATTTTCTCTTATTTACTCGTCAACATGCTATCTTCATATCCACTTTCATACTAAGCATCGACCAAACCCCGTAAATACTTATACAATTTGTTAATTTAGTTTCAAGGATCTAACATCTTATCGTAAGGAACCTTTTAGGTTCAATGTAATTGAATAAGATTGCTAAAGTTCTCGTGTAGTCATGCTTAAGTTTACTAAACTAACTCAACCTTTTTTCGGGATTGTCAATTAATAAAATTATTTACTTTTAAATACAATTAAGTCTTTCATTGAATTTTTACTCATTATATAACAATACTAACAATAAAATAATTTCTTTTAATGTTATTTATAATTTTATTAAAAATTAATAAATAAATTGAGTATTTTTTATTTTTAATAAGTAAAATCATAAAACTTCTTATTATTTCATTATATTTAATTAATTATATCAAAAAGTACACATAAAAGTACACACAAAATTAAGGTGGATAAGGGTACTCTTTTCGTTGAGTTTGACGGAGAAATAGTGAAATATTTTTGAAGTGATGAAGTGCCCTGATGATTTTAACTCCAATAATCATATGGATATTATAGATTCAATTGTGTAGGTTATTTTTAAAGAAAAAAGTGTTGTTGATGAGTAAAAATTTAATACTAAACTAGAAGTGAATGAGTGAGTTGATGAAACTTGTAAAGTCATAGAATCATTATCAATGATGCTAATATATTTGAAAACTTTAAATGATGAAATTATTATAACTCATAAGAAAATGTTTCTTTATATTTTGCAAGCTTCGAAAATAAAACTAAAAGCCTTACTTGATCACCTAAAATATATCTATTTATGTGAAGAAGAGTCACTACCTGCAATCATCTCAAAAAAGTTATATAAAAGAAAAGAATAAAGATGTCAAAAGAAAGTGGCAACTTTGTTAACAAAAATATGGAGTTCACCAATGAGTGGCTATTACATATCATCCATGAACAAATGTACAAGTAAAAGTGTAAAATAAAAAAGTGAAATCTATTTTGAAATGGTAAATTCAGGAAAAAGAATTAAAGTTTAGATCTAGATGATGCTCTTTGAGCTTATCATATAGCCTGCAAAACTATGATGTAAATGTCTCCTTATCAGTTTGTTTTTAGTAAAAATTGTCATTTACGTATGGAGATAAAATATAAAGAATACTGGGTGGTTCAATGTTGCAATACGGATTTTGAAAAAGCTAGGGAGGCAAAGAAATTACAATTACAAGAGCTAGAGGAACTAAGGTTGGACGTTTACGGTAATTCAATAATTTGTAAAGAGAAAAAAAATTGTTCAATTATAATATGATCTTAAAGAAGCAATTTTATGTAGGTAAGAAAGTGCTATATATTATTCCCGATTAATGCTCAGGCCAGGTAAGTTACGTTCTAGATTTCATGATCCTTTTATTGTCACTAATGTATCTTCCTATGGTATAGTGGAAATAAAGAATGTAGATACCAAAAAAAAATCTTAAGGTGAACATATATAGATTGAAACCATTTATAAGGATATGACAGTTTAAATGTGATGGATATTGATTTGGCACTTCCCCACTATGTATAAAATTGAGAAGAAAAAGTTTCATCGAGCATAATGACATTAAATAATTACGCTCTTTGGGAGGCAACCCAAACATAATGATTTTTATTAGTTTCATTTCAATTATTTATAGGTTTATCTATTTGTTTTTTAGTGTCTTATTGGTACAAGGGGAAAATTAGGTCTTAAATTCAAGAAAACAATCACGCCTTATATAATTCAGCTTTTAGGATAAAAGACCTAAAATTTCAAACTTTTAAAATTCATAATAAGTAATCACGCCTTATGTAACTTAGGTTAGGGTAACATTCATTTTAAATTACAAAACACTGAAATTTATAAAGTGTGATCATATCTCGTGCAATTTAGCTTTCTAGAATGGAATCCCTTTAATTCTAGAATATTAACATTCATAAGACAAGATCACATCTTGTATGTAGATGTTAATGAACTGTTTTATTTTAAGAAAATTATGTTTTTAAAAAATAAAAAATAAAAAATGATATAAATAAATAAGTATTTTTATTTTAATAATAATATTATTACAAAAATAAAAATTAAATAAAACAAAACCATAACTTTTTTTTCTTTTCAAGTTTTGTCTCCTATTAAACAACACTCTATCGATCCATACAGCATCCCAGTTGACAGTGCGTCATAACGCTAGGTAAAATAAGATAACTAGACTACTACTGTAGCAGTGGTGAGTCTAGGTCGATCCCACAGAGAGTGTGTGTAAAGTTGTTGAAATGAAATAATCGATGTTTTTTGAAATTAAGAAAATAAAATGAACTAGACTAGTAAAAACAAATTAAAGAAACATGCAAAAAATGATAAAAGTAGGGAATTCGGTAGGGACCCGATTCTTTAGTTCAATCTCGGCTTACACCCTAATTAAACATATTTCATTGATTTGTTGTTCTTAAACCTCTCTTAGCAACTATTAATCGTGAGTTAATAATTAACCTGAGTTTTCCCTTAAGTAATGTTTAGTCAAGATACGATTGTTAATTAAACCTAGCTACCGAATAACCTAGGATACTATCTCTAGATTCAATTAGGCAGTAACTTTACGAATTAAGAAAACTTATTAATCAAGGCAACAATCACATACAATGCGTCATTTAACCTAATTCAAGTTATCCTTAAAGATTACGAATCATTAGTCGCTATACATAAATTTCAACATAACAATTACAGATTATATTGAAATTCTAACAATGAGTTTGCAAATAAACGATTCAATGAACACATTAAAATCATCTTTTCACAATACCCAATGGGTTCATACACAAATAACTGAACAATAACGAGAATACGATTACCTATACATAAAACCTAAATAAACTAACATAGGATAACACAATCAATTTCTAATGAGAGAAAGAAACAACAAAAATAGTGAAATACACTTAACCCTGGTCGTCGGTGTCGATGTCACCTCTAAACCAGCGTTGGGACGTTACCCCTCCATGGGTCTCCAAATAATCATAGCTTTTCCCCTTAAAAATGTCACACCGAAGAACCACTTCTGTGCTCTTGCTGCATCTCCCTTCTTTCTTATTTTTTGAATTAATTGTTGGTCCACTACATTGTTTACTCCTTTATTTAAAACCAACGCACTTGTTAAATGTCTGCGTTTCAGCTACTTTCCCCTCTTGCGCTATCGTTTCGGTTGGTCCTTGGCTGGGCATATGCGCTGCATTCAACGACAACGTGGCTATGCGCTACTCTCACGTGAAATGTCTACATTTACGCAGACGTTGTTTGCGTTTCCGCAAACATTCACGCTGCTACTCTTTTGTTTTATTTTGATTTTTTGAAATGAGAGAATAGCTATTATCTCGAAAAATAATGATCCAAAATACAGTCAAGTATATAAACCTACACCTGAAAGCGACTATAGAGAACAGATGCCCAAGCAAGAAAGTGAGCTCCCCTATTCTCCTAGCGCCGAATCCAAGAGATAGAGATATTGTCCCTAGTGCATAAAATATCCTTACAGTCCGAAATGATAAGACCAAAATAGGAAAAATCCAAAGAACTGGAGTTCAAAGCATGGATAAGGAGCTGACTATCAGTAAAAATTGAACCTGCTTGTAGCATACCATCATGAGAAAACAGCAAGCCCTGACGAAGAGTAAGCGCCTCCACCATCGCGGGACCTCCATTACCTTCCTCATAGCCAGAAAGTGCCAATGAAAAAGAACCTTCTCCATCTTCAAAAAAAATGCTAAAACCAAGGAAGCCAGCATCTACAAATATCGAGCCATTAATGAAAGCCAACCAACTAGATGACGACGTCGTTACTGTTGCGGTCCGAAAACACAACGGTAGACTGGGAGCAGCATGCAGGGGAGCTCCATCAGATAGTAGCTCCTTGAAGTCCGAATAGTAAGAATTAGCTTGGGTATGAATGTGTTGTGGCGTAACTCGTTTATCATGCCATATTTTTCATTCCTTACTGACCAAAGCTTCCATGCCTGAATACTGACTCTAGCGGCACGATCTCTTCCTGCTGTCTCAAGAACATAGGCAAAAAGGTCCTGAAAAGATGACAAAGAGGATATTAGAACCAAACCCGCTAACCTCCATAACTCCATAGCCATAGGACATTCAAGGAACACATGCTTTATGGATTCATTTTCATGGCAAAACAAGCATTTCAAGTCAACATGCACTCCTCGTTGTTGTAAATTATCTTTAGTTGGTAACATTCCACAACAACACTGCCATAGGAAGTCGCAAACTTTGGGAGGTACATCAAGAGACCAGATTTTCTTCCATACAATTCCTTGCAGTCGTTGCTCACTGCCTCCCAAATTCGCAAGCACCTCATAATAAGCAGTTTTAACATAGCAAATCTCATTTCTGTCACAAGTCCAAATGATTTTATCCAGTTTGGGGCTAATGCTCAGGGGGATACCTAAGATAGCATGCATGTCATCAATGCTGAAATATGACAGCAACTTCTTAGAGTCCCATCATCTCTTCCCGTTGATGAATAAGTCACATACCCTCATAGCATCATGAATAGCCATAGGACCGTCGTGGGGATGGAAGCCACCATCCTTTGGAATCCAGGGATCCTTATTAATAAAGATACTTTGGTCATCCCTGACCCTCCACCTTACCCCCCTTAACAACACTTTTTGAGCAAACAATACACTTTTCCAAACTAAGCTATAGTTGGTACGCAACTGAGCTGTTAAAAAATCCCCGCGAGGGAAATATTTAGCTTTGAGAACTTGATACAAAAGAGTGTTAGTGTTAACAATAAGTCTCCACCCTTGTTTCCCCAAAAAAGCAGTGTTAAAACGTCGAAGGTCTCTAAAACCTATACCGCCCACCGACTTCTCACAACACATACGATCCTAGGACAACCAATTGATACCCCTACCACCCTCCCAACATAAAACCAACATATATAAAACCCTTATTGCTTTAGTCCCACTCTAGAACATCTGCATTTTAATCTCCTTACGCTGCGTTTAGGCGTATCTTAGTTGTCCCTCTACTGGCGCGTTTTGCTTCCAACTTGCTATCCACCTGCTGCCGTTTCATTTTGTTTCTTTCTCCAAGCTGCCTTGTCTTCATTAATTAAAGTAATGGTGTGCATGGCTATGCAAACCATTAAATTCACGTACACCTTTCATGGTCCATGCATAACAACCTTGAGCAACTTTGATTTATTTATGTTTCTATTTTTCTTGTCTTCTTTTTGCCTTTTAATTTTCTTCTTCTTGCTCCATAAAGACAAGTGAAAATTAATCTTCGAAAAATGGCCAAAATATCATGCTTTCGACTCACTTTAACTTCTTTGTTTCCAAATTATGCCTAAAATCACATATGAGTCAAATGGAGTATCTTAAGCAATTTAATTTCATTAATCGCTAAGAGTTATAAAATAATTAAACAATCAATTAAGCACATATCACCAGTCTATCTTCTAAGCATCAGGGACTACACTCCACACGCACCTAACTAGTGGTCCAGTAGGCGTCTAGCGACCAAGCACTCATTAACAACGCAACTAGTAAACAATAATAATGCACTGATCCACACCCACAACAACCAACTTCCACTACACCTGAATCCATAAGTCTTTAGCACACTCGTAACTGGTGACCAGAGAAACCCCAACAGAAGTAGTCCCAACTCACCAAAACAGCTCTCCACCAGTATCATAATAACATTCCATTTGATTTTTATTATTTATCTTACTTATTTTTATTAGAAAATATTAATTACTTCCATTTTAGTTTTAAATTTTAAACTTTAAATTTTAATTAATTGCTTAGGTTATGTCTAGGATTAGTTCTTATAATTCACAGTTGTCATAATTATGGATGCACAAAAGGAACCAATAGGACATCATTAAAAGGTAAGTCCATGATGAATCCAATTGATAAAAATCAATCCGAGACTGTACCTACCATAAGTACCAATCAAAAGTATGTTCAGATAACCAAAGGATGAGATTGATTGAGAAACAAAAGAGATAATTTCGCTATGTGTCATGTAACACCCCTATGTCCACCTACACCTTAGGCCCTGTTTGTTTCCCTTTTTTTCATTTTTTGTTGTGGTTTTAAACAAAAAAATTCATTCAAACATGATTGGATGAGTATGGTTGCCGTTTCTTGTTTCTAAAAATAAAAAAAACTGCAATTGATTTATAGAAACGTAAAAAAGACGTTTTTGTAAGATTTTAAAACATGATTTTTTTGTTCTCGTAACACCAGAACACAAAAATACGACCAAAAAGTTTCAAGCAACACCAGAAGTGGGATAAGCAACACAAGTCAGTAACCAACCATCTGCCATTTGGTCATCGTCAGGGAAGCTACCGTTCGACTGGTCCATCGTCCCTAACACTACCTTCCCTACACACGACGAGCAAGAACCAGCCCTGCATGAATACGGTAAATCAACACCTTCCTCCTCTGCGTGGTAAAAAATGTACACATC